>SJYG01000646.1:435831-460801 GCA_006410535.1 Litocranius walleri
CTCGAGCACCAGGGTCCGTCGAGGACTGGAGCAGGCCCCGCACACTGCAACATCACGGGTGAGACACGGCATCAACCCTGGGAGAGCTGGGAGCCTGGTCTGAAGGACCTGCTCTCCCCCAGCACTTGGCACAGAGGGGCTCACGCACGGGGGATGCAAGAGCTTCACGGTGGTGAGGATGGGCAGGTGAGGCTCCCCCCACCAAGGGACACGCCCGTGCCTTTTCAGACTTCCATCCCCCCAGACAGATGCAGTTTTAGTAGGAGGGGGTGGGGAGGGTGAGGGGGCCGTGGCAGGCTGGGGCATCTTTGACCTTGACCTTCCCTCCGCCCTGGATACAGGCCGGCCCTGGCAACCCCTGCATCGCTGAGGTCTGAGAGCAGGATCCAAGCTGCCCTCCTGCAGAGGCCGCTTCTGGGAGGTGGCAGACCTCCGCGCAGCACCTCTCTGTCTCACGCCTTTCGGCTCCTTCCCACGCGGTTCCCAGGGGCCCCCAGCCCTGCCCTCAGGTGACCCGGGAGCCGCTGCCTCCCAAACACGGAGGCCTCGCTCCTTTCTGCCTTTGGCAGACACCGCGGGCAGGACTGCACATCCTAAATAGCTTTAAAATAGCACAGCTGACATTTTGGAGACTGATTAGCACCCTGACGTTTGCTCAGCTCGGCTGCCTGAGTTGAAATCTATTCGTATCAATCGATGGGTGGTGGTGGAGCACCTGCTGGGAGCCGAAGGCAGAAGCAGCACCAAGTGCGCCTCGCGGGACGCGCTTCCTGCCTCCGGGGAGCCCCCAGGGATGCGAAGCACGGCCGCTGGGCTTCCAGCTGTGAGGGGTGCTGAAGGTGCCGCAGCCGGCGGCAGCTGTGGGTGGAGGCAGAGGGGGCACGGAGCGTGGGGTGACTGTGCGAGCAGAAGCTGCAGCAGCTGAGGGCCCGGGCAGGGGGCTGTGTGCAGGGACCGACAGGCGGGGTCAAACAGCGGGCGGCCGCAGAGGGAAGCAGGCGATTCAGAGCTCAGCCTGTTGCAGGCAGAACAGAACCCAGAGCAGAGGCCGCAGCAACGCCAATGGAGAGGAGCTGGGCCGCAGGAGGTGTGGGCGGGCCTGGGGTCACAGGATGTGGTCGGGAGAGAAAAGACAATCCCGGGGAAGATGGGCAGGAGGTGGGGACAGGTGGGAAGCAGACAGTGAAGAGTGGGCCTTTGAGACCCCAGGAGGTGAGAGAGATAAAAGGTCCAGGGCCTGGGATTCTCTGGAGAGCTTTCTTCTTTCTTTTCTCTTTTTTTAAAAAGTATTTTTATTATTTAAAAAAAAATGTGAAATGTACACCATGAAATTTACCATTTTAACCATTTACGGACGGGTGCAGAGCATGACATTCGCAGGTGCCCCCACAGGGATGTATGACAGGCCCCAGCACCCATCTCCCAAAGTGAGGCTCCGTCCCCGTTAAACCCTGCCTCCGACTTCCCGACCCTCGGCCCCGCAGGCCCCATGCTGCTTCCGGCCTCTGTGAACCAGGTGGCTCGGGGAACCTCGCCTTCGTGGACGCGTGCAGCGTTTGTCCTTTTGTGTCTGGCTTATTTCACCGAGCATCACGCCCTCAGGGCTCATCCAGGATGTGGCCTGGGTCAGAATTTCCTTCCTCTTGCCAGCTCGACCATACTTCGCTGTGTATATGGACCACGTTTGTTTATGCACCATCCATCAGCGGCCTCTTGGGTTGCTTCCACCTCTCAGCCACCGTGAAGGATGTTGCCGTGAGCACAGGTGTGCAAATCATTGTTCCAGGCCCTGCTTTTTAATTTCTGTCACTCCTCTCTCATTTTACATGAAGCAAACCAAGCTGCTCCTTCAAGCTTGGCTTAGACATTGCCTCAGCTAAATATCCAAGTTCATCACACACAAGTTCCACCTTCCGCTCAACCCTAGAACATAGTCAGGCTATTGTTTAACCGGGCTTGCTTTCCTCCGGTTTCCAGTAACAGGCGCCTCATTTCCACACGAGCACCCACATTTGCACAACCTTCCCGAACATACGAAGCTTGTTCCTCCGCTCCATCCAGGCGGCGTGGCCCCCGGCCCACCGTGTGGGCGGCTGCGATTCCTGGCATGAGCACGAGTCTCGGTCCCCCCACCCCTGCCCCATCCTGGCCTTGCCTCTCGGGGAAGCCGTCCAACCATGGTGGTCTCAGCACTGTCGTGGGGTGGGGGGGTGGGGTCGCACAGGACGTCTCCCCAGGCTCCTCCCAAGGGTTAAACCAGCCGCCAGTGTGCAGGCCTCTCGGTGTCCTCACACCTAAGGCTCCCCTGGCCACGCACTGGCCTGTTGCCTGCGGGTAAGTGTGGGAGGGTGGCATTCTTTCGCTGGCGTGGCAGGCACTTTTAGAACAGAGACATGTGCCCAGTCACTTCGGTCATGTCTGACTCTTTGAAACCCCATGGACTGCAACCCACCGGGCTCCTCTGTCCACGGGATTCTCCAGGCAAGAATACTGGGGTGGGTTGCCATTTTCTCCTCAAGGGGATCTTCCCGACCCAGAGGGCAAACCCACATTCCCTGTGTCTCTTGCATTGCAGGCGGATTCATTATCTGCTGAGCTACCACCAATGATGGCAAATGTTGAGTTCCAAAGGAGTCTCAGCTGCATTTGGTCCCAGTCTGAGAGGGCGATGGTGTCCACCAAGGGCAGGGGGCCAGGCCAGGCTGAACCCAGACCCCGGGGGCTCCAGAGACGGTCACCAGGCTCTTGTTTTCCAGTTTTCTAGGCTCTGAGTAACGCAACCTCCCCCTCCAGTGTGGGAATCTGTTATCCAAAGAAATGGAGCCAAGACGTCAGGAGGTGGTAAGGACCGTATAATGATGAAACCAAACCCCACCACAGCGTCAATCCCCAGCATCTGCAGAAACGAGCAGGGACCCCCCCATCCTGCCCCAAGCAAGTGAGCGTTTGATGAGTGAATTCCTGCCCGTACGCACGAAGCACCGCAGACCTCAGGCCTCCAGCGTTGTGCCCCAAATTACAAAGCAAACAGCACAGGAGACTGCCACAGCTCAGCCAAGACAAAGGACGCAACAACTAGACCTGTGGCCGGCAGGCTGCCTGTGTCCCCGAAGTCCCACACACCCTGCTCACACGGCCCGCCTTCGGCACTGAGTCCTCCCCGCGCCGCAGTGACATTAATTCTGTCTCCCTCCCTGGAGGGTGAAGTACTCGGGGCCCGGGGGCCCTGTTCACTTTGTGCCACCAGAGCCTGGCGCGTCCTCTGCAGACCTGGGAGTTGCGTGTGGTTGAGCCCCCCGGGCGGAGCCAGGCGGGAGGTGCCAGCCGCGTCATCCTGCTTTTGTTCCTTCCTCCCGCATCTCATCACCTGCGGGGACCAAAGCAGGCCCCCTCGATTTATTTTGGTCTCTGTGTCTGCAAACGCATACATTAGCTGGCTTGTGAGAAAGAGGTGGCTCTTCCACAGGCTGGAATTAGACTCTGTATTCAATGTTTGCACAGCAACTTGGGGTATTAGAAAAATGCCTTGTCCCGAACAGGAACCGTGATGCTTCCCATATTTTTTAGTGTCAAACACGAAGTAAACATAATTCACAGCCGTTTTCAGTTTCCTGGTGCATTCCAGAGACCCATTTCAGATAAATGACCCTCCAGCGCCCGATGAGTCTGGTTTGATGGGCTACAACGTGTCCAGACTGTTTCCAACCCAGGCCCTGCTTTCATATTTGCTTCTTGTGGTCACTGTGGATGGAAAACAAAGACACCAGGAGCAGAAGCGTGTTCTGGGGACAAGGGAGAAGCAGGAAACGTCTGTAAAACTGAGGTGGTACTGGCTTATATTATTGCCTGTACTTCTCTGAAAGTTTAAAACATTTCAGAAAGAGAGAGACTCTTCCAGGTGTCTGTACGCCGCTGTGAGTCCCAGCCACCCTGAGCTGCTCAAGTGGGGTCGGCCAGCAGCTTCTCACAAACGCAGCTTCTCAGGCCCAGCCCACCCTGGAGATTCAGAATCTGCATTTTAAGGTGGCCCAGATGATTCCTACACACGTGAAACAAGCCTCTTCCCTCCTGAGAAGCAACCTTGCGCATCACCTCCCGAACTCCCGAAGCGCGAAAGCAGCTCAAGGACATTTTAAGATCTCTTTGAGCCTCCGTCTGGGTCAGGAGTGCCCCCGTGCCCTGCACCCGCTTCCCCCAAAGCATTCCGCGTTATCGGAATGCCCCCTGGACCGTGAGCTCCTCATCCGGGCCTTCAGCCTCTGGGCAGTTGTCCCAGCACAGTACCTCATGGCAGGTGGCGTGAGGGCCAATGGATGCTGTAAGCTCAAACAAGAATCCATGTTTTTAGATGCCTGTCGCCACCATTCGCACTGACATTCCATCCGGGGAAGGGGTGTGCCTCGTTCTGGAGCACATTAATGCGTGGGATGGCTTTCTCGCAGTCTTTTACGGTTCCAGACCTAAAATAAATTAATTCACTGTAAAATTATCCACATTTTGTACAACTGCATGTTTAAAATTATGTAGCAAAGTGGGATTGTTGATGGCACATGTCAGTAAATTGACATGAAAAAAATATCCCCACTTCATAAAGAATCCGCCTGCCAAATACAGGAGACACAGGTTCGATCCCTGCCTGGGAACACCCCACATGCCTCGAAGCAGCTAAGCCTGTGGACCACAGCTACGGAGCCTGTGCTCAGAGCCTGGAAGCTACGACTACAGAGTCCACGCGCTGCAAGCACTGAAGCCCGCAGCCCTGGAGGCTGTGCTCCACAGCGAGAGAAGCCACCGCCGCGAGGAGCGTGCCCCGCCACGCGGGCGCGGCAACGGGAGGAAAGTGTGCACAGCCACAAAAACCCAGCACAGAACAAAGGAAAAGCAAACTTCAAAAATTCGGGAATTGCAACTTTCAAGACAGCTTGGCCCCATACAAAAGCCCAAGGAGAGATGAGAACGTCTCCCCCAGATAAAGGAACACAGCTGGTGTGTAACTCCAGGGGCACAGACCCCAGGCAAACAGCTTCCGCCCTAAGTCGGCAAGGCCGTGTATACCGCCCTCACCCAGCGTTGTCCTGGAGTTTCCCACGATCGTTGGACGCATCCGTGGACACTGTCTCCACATGGCCCTCGGGGCAGCCACCTTGTCTCTCTTACTATAAAAACAACCCCAGCAACACACTGGAAATCATGACCACCTTGAAAATTCCTATCATCATTGGCTGATTATATGATGTTGTGAAGGGTTTTAAGTTTGCGGTAGGCCTTCCCTGGGGGCTCAGTGGTAAGGAATCTGCCTGCAGTGCTGGAGACCTGGGTTCAATCTCTGGGTTGGGAAGACCCCCTGGAGAAGGAAACGGCTACCCATTACTGTATTCTGGCCTAGAAAATTCCATGGACAGAGGAGCCTGGCAGGCTACAGTCTATGGGGTCACAAAGAGTCGGACACGACTGAGCAACTAAAGAGCAAGTATGCATGAATCCCAGCAGTTCTCCGCGTCGATCTAGGAGGCGGGAAATGGTCACGGGAATCAACTTACTGGGCAGACACCGCCTTGGGGACCAGACAGTATCTTATCAAGTGGATTTTTTTTTCTCCTTTAAGACAGGAAAGGACCTTGGAAGCAGTCGGCAAAGCAGTGGGAATATTTTCCTCTGTTCACAAGCTCCATCTAACCAGCGCGTGGTCTATGTGTACAGAGCAAGTAGCTCCCGCAGGAACCGAGAGATGGGAGGAGCCATCGGGGAGCCCGGCTCTCAGGGCTGCCCACTCCAGGTCAGCGCACATTCGCCCCAAAGAAAAGCCCAGTGCCCGCCCCTCTTAGCAAGAGTCCCTCCAGGAGAAACACTGGCTTTTAGCAGTCATCTCCCCTGACATTCAGTCACTGCACCCACGAGAATGACAGTGACAGTTCAGTGGCACAACAGTGAACAATAATGGAGTGATGATATTAGATAAGCGCGATGGCATCGCCCGGAAAGACCCGGACAAACTTTTTGGCCAGCCCAGAAGCATGATGGGTATTTGCACTGCTTTTAACTTTGCAAAGCTCTTTCACTTTCCATTGGTCCAGCAATTTAATTATGTTGCCAGGAAGAAAGAGGAACTTCCTCCTCCGTTAAGACCCACAGCCCCCGATGTGTCCACACACCCCTAAAAGCACCCACAGAAACCACGGAGCCTCAAGGCTGTAAGTGCTGAGCCTCGGAGGCTCTTCTTGCCTTGTGAGTGTCTCCAGTGTTTGCAAAATGATTCCCCGTAAACAGAAGTCAGCTCCTCCTGGACTAAGTGCTCAGCAAGAGGTTGATTGAAAAAGACTCAGAAATTTTGAAAAAGGCTTAGAAATCTCAAGGAGGGCAGAGTTCATAAGAGAAGCTGGCCTTCCAGAAGAATCACCTTTCTTTAGGGGGCCTCATTTAATTAGGTTCAGGAGATAAAGTGAAACTTTGGGTGAGTAACATTTTTATTTTGGATTTTAATGAAATTAAATATTGCATTGATGTTTTTAAAAGAAGCCAACTTCTTCAAAATAAGAGGGAAAGATGGTGAAAGTTGCTTAATGGCTGGTTAACCAAACTCATTGGCACCATCAGAAGTGTCAAAGGGGATTTGGGAAGTGATGCTTTGCCTGGTTTTATTCATCCCTTCATCCCCATTTATTGAGCCCCTACAAGGTTCAAAAGATGAAGGATATGCAGTCATATCTTCAGAGAGCTTCATGCTTAAGACAGCAACTCAGAAAGAACGTATTTGTTTCCAGAAAGCTGAGGTTGGAGGGACGTGAAGGAAGGAGCCCTGTGGACTGTTTGCATGGCTGACCCTGGTCGTCCTCCACGGACATGGTTTCTGGGGAGCCGCACCCAGGGTGTGTTAACTGGGCTCCAGACCTGAGCTCTCGACCTGGGCTGGCCTCTGATGGAATCTTCCCTTTAGGAGGAAGAATTGGATTTCCCTGGCCCTCAGGTTCCTCTCCTAGAAAGCGAGAGGCTGTCAGACAATGAGAGGGTTCGCTTAGCTTCCTAGTGTGTTACCATCAAAAACTGCATTCACCACCTGGGAGAGGGAGAAGTTATTGATTTATTTGTTGCCTTGGAAGAAAACCAGCCACAACGCCAGAGCAAACACACTAACCAGCTCATCCCAGACTGGCCTCCGGGCCCAGGAGAGACAGTCCTTCTTTGCCGGGGGCAGGGGCCAGGGCGGTTGTTTGCAAAGTTTCTGAGAGAGGCCTTAATTAGCAAGTCTGCACTTGGGTTTAAAGCAAAACAGCCTCTCTTGGCAACAGAGAGCTTCAAACGGTGAGCCCTGTGCCAACGTAGACACCACGGAGTCGACATGGAGTCCAGAGCCCATGGGGCCTGGTGCCCAGAGGAGGGATGGATGCCACCTGATCTGTCTGCCCTCTTGGCCCGGGCGGGTGAGCCTGGAGCCACCGTAGGCCTCTCTCCTGCAGCCTCGATGAAGGCGGTGTGTACGGATCCTCGCCACGGCGGGACCAGCCGGACCTCACACCCGGAGATCCAATTGGGTGGGAACGGACAGGTGCCCGGTGTGTGCATTCTCCTTTGAAATGGAGAAAACTGAAAATCAAAGAGAGACCCCAGAGGAATCTTTCATCTCACCAGCTGGATTCTCAGGGCGCCCCGGGGCCTGGACAGGTTTCCGTCCTCATTAAATGGAAATGTGCGAGATGAACGCTCAGCTGAGATCAGAAGGGACCTCGGTGGTTTCGGAGCTCAGCCTGTCACTCATCGTCACCATCGCCAGTGTGAGGCCTCCTCTCCCCACGGCCTCCAGGGCCGCAGAAGAAATTCAGGACCCTCAGAGCCTCGCAGGACAAGAAGCCCACCTCCGAAAGCCATTCGCAAGGTCATTTCAAATCCCAGGTCACGCTTCTCAGTCGAATCACTCAACTTGGTTTCAACAGACTTTCAGCCACTGAAAGTCAAGAGTCTAAAAAAATTTTTTTGCAACTGAGGAAATTCAAAGCATAAGCTACAAACTCCAAAGGCAGTTTCAAGAAGCGGGCTGAAAGTTTTGAACCATAGCAGTGCCATCCTCACAGGTCCGCTGTCTTCTGGGCAGAGGAGGGGCTCCTGGGCTCATATTCTGGTCACTTAAACACACCTGTTTCTCAGTGGGACCTGCCTCATCAAAAGCTTTTGTGCAGCAAAGGAAGCCACAAACAAAACTAAAAGACCACCCACAGAATGGGAGAAATATTTGCTTAGGGTGTGACCTAGAAAGGGTTAAATCTCCAAATTTCCCAAACAGCTCATGCGGCTCTATATCAAAAATAGAATAAACAATCAAAAAATGGGCAGAAGACCCAAAGAGGTATTTCTCCAAAGAAGACACACAGATGGCCCAGAGGCACATGAAAAGTAAGTGCTCAGCAACTCTAATTTTTGGAGAAATGCAAATCAAAACCTCAATGAGGTATCACCTCATATCAGTCAGAACAGCCATCATCAAGAAGCCCCCAAACAAGAAATGCTGGAGAGGGAAGTGGAGAAGAGGGAAGCCTCCTCCTGCACTCCTGGTGGGAATGCAAACGGGTGCAGCCTCCATGGAGAACAGCAGGAGGCTCCTTAAAAAACTGAAAACAGAAACACCATAGGGCCCAGCAATCCCACCACTGGGCGTGGACTCTGAGAAAACCAACATTCAAAAAGACACATGCACCCGAGTGTTCATAAAAGTACACCTTACAATCTGTCCAGAGACAGATGAACACATAAAATCTAGTGCATACTCACAATGAATATTCAGTTCAGTTCAGTTCAGTTCAGTCGCTCAGTCGTGTCCGACTCTCTGCGACCCCATGAATCACAGCACACCAGGCCTCCCTGTCCATCACCATCTCCCGGAGTTCACTCAGACTCACATCCATCGAGTCCGTGATGCCATCCAGCCATCTCATCCTCGGTCGTCCCCTTCTCCTCCTGCCCCCAATCCCTCCCAGCATCAGAGTCTTTTCCAGTGAGTCAGCTCTTCGCATGAAGTGGCCAAAGTACTGGAGTTTCAGCTTTAGCATCATTGCTTCCAAAGAAATCCCAAAGTTGATCTCCTTCAGAATGGACTGGTTGGATCTCCTTGCAGTCCAAGGGGCTCTCAAGAGTCTTCTCCAGCACCACAGCTCAAAAGCATCAATTCTTCGGTGCTCAGCCTTCTTCACAGTCCAGCTCTCACATCCATACATGACCACAGGAAAAACCATAGCCTTGACTAGACGGACCTTTGTTGACAAAGTAATGTCTCTGCTTTTGAATATACTATCTAGGTTGATCATAACTTTCCTTTTAAGGAGTAAGCGTCTTTTAATTTCATGGCTGCAGTCACCATCTGCAGGGATTTAGGAGCCCAGGAAGTGTGGCTGATCCCTAACACGGTGATGGTATCAGGCGCGCAGCAAGGTGATTCAGTTATAGACATTCGCGTATCTCTTCTTTTTCAGATTCTTTTCCCATGTAAGTTGTTACAGAATATTGAGCAGAGTTCCCTGTGCTATACGGTAGGTCCTTGGTGATTATCTATCTTAAATGTAGTAGTAGTGTGTGCATGTCCATCCCGACTCCCAATCTACCTTCAACCCCATCCTTCCCCACTGGTAACTGTGAGTGAGTCCGTTCTAAGTCTGTGAGTCTGTTTCTGTTCTATAACTAAGTTCACTTGTATAATTTTTTTTAAGATTCTGCATGTAGGTGATGTATATATTTGTCTTTCTGTGTCTGACTTTACTTAGTGTGATAATTTCCAGGTCCATTCATGTTGCTGCAAATAGCATTGCTTCATTGTTTTAATGGCTGAGTAATATTCAGCCATTAAAGAAAAGCAATACCAGAACATGCTCAAACTACCGCACAACTGCACTCATCTCACACGCTAGTAAAGTGATGCTCAAAATTCTCCAAGCCAGGCTTCAGCAATATGTGAACCGTGAACTCCCTGATATTCAAGCTGGTTTTAGAAAAGGCAGAGGAACCAGAGATCAAATTGCCAACATCCGCTGGATCATGGAAAAAGAAAGAGAGTTCCAGAAAAACATCTATTTCTGCTTTATTGACTATGCCAAAGCCTTTGACTGTGTGGATCACAATAAACTGTGGAAAATTCTGAAAGAGATGGGAATACCAGACCTCCTGACCTGCCTCTTGAGAAATCTATATGCAGGTCAGGAAGCAACAGTTAGAACTGGACATGGAACAACAGACTGGTTCCAAATAGGAAAAGGAGTATGTCAAGGCTGTATGTTGTCACCCTGCTTATTTAACTTCTATGCAGAGTACATCATGAGAAACGCTGGACTAGAAGAAACACAAGCAAGAAACACAAGCTGGAATCCAGATTGCCGGGAGAAATATCAATAACCTCAGATATGCAGATGACACCACCCTTATGGCAGAAAGTGAAGAGGAAGTAAAAAGCCTCTTGATGAAAGTGAAAGTGGAGAGTGAAAAACTTGGCCTAAAGCTCAACATTCAGAAAACAAAGATTATGGCATCTGGTCCCATCACTTCATGGGAAATAGATGGGGAAACAGTGGAAACAGTGTTAGACTTTATTTGGGGGGGCTCCAAAATCACTGCAGATGGTGATTGCAGCCATGAAATTAGAAGACACTTACTCCTTGGAAGAAAAGTTATGACCAACCTAGATAGCAAATTCAAAAGCAGAGACATTACTTTGCCGAGTAAGGTCCATCTAGTCAAGGCTATGGTTTTTCCTGTGGTCATGTATGGATGTGAGAGTTGGACTGTGAAGAAGGCTGAGCGCCGAAGAATTGATGCTTTTGAACTGTGGTGCTGGAGAAGACTCTTGAGAGTACCTTGGACTGCAAGGACATCCAACCAATCCATTCTGAAGAAGATCAGCCCTGAGATTTCTTTGGAAGGAATGATGCTAAAGCTGAAACTCCAGTACTTTGGCCACCTCATGCGAAGAGTGTTGGGACCTAACAAATGCCATGATAGGCTTCAGGGACTAAGATAGGCCTCACAAGAAAAGCTGAGTCATTGCCCAGTGAGGTCATTCCTGCGGATGCCAGGACTTGTTTAATCAGCATACTCCCCGTAACCTGGTTTAGTTTATCAGGATGTAAAAGACATCCTCCTGCAGCCAATAAAGATTAGTCAATTAGTAAATACCAGGAAAACCCCTGCAGCCAATAAAGATTAGTCAATTAGCCCTTGCCAACTCCCTGTAAACCTATAAATACTGCTGTAAATGTGGGCTCGGGGCTCTTGCTCCACTCCACTGCATTGGATGTGGCGGGAGAGCCCTAGCTCAAGCTAGAAATAAAACCCCTTCATGCTTTTGCATTGCCATAGACGTCTTATTCTCTCAGTTTTGGGGACTCGGACTCTGGGCATAACACTGATAAGGTATAGGGCTCCAGAGAGCGGATGGGCTCAGTGGTGTCCCCGGGAGGGCTGGGGTCACTGGGCTGGGGTCACAGAGCTGGCCTCAGGAGCTGGAGGCAGGCGCTGCCCTGTGGGGATGCACTTGGGTTTTCCATGGTCTCCAGCCTTGGGGCAGAGAGCCAGGGGCTCCAGGAGCAAGGCATTCTCAGGGTGAAGGAGCTCCCGGCACGACCTTCTGCTGGGAGGATGGGGGCAGGCAGAGCCATGCCACAGGGCAGGCTGGTGTCCCGAGGCAGGCAGGGGACCCGGCCGAGGTCCGTTTGCATCCTGGGCCGGGTACCTTGGGTGGGCGACTCAGTGCCACGGAAGCTGCCCTCCTCACCTCCACTGTGGCTGTCACGAGTGCGCAGGCGCTTCAGGGAGCCATGCACCAGGCAGGTCTGGGGGCCGGAATGGCTCTTGAGACGGTCGGGAGCGTGGCCCGTCCCTGGTTCTGCCAGAGACATGGAGCCATGCGTTTGCGGCAGGAGAAGGCGAGCAGGGGCCAGTGGGGTCAGCTCAGCTGGTTGCTCCTCTGGGTGTCAAATCGGGGCCAAGGAAGCCTGCCCGGGACTGCTCCAGGGCACGACTGGGTCGTGCGGATGGGACACCGGACGGCAGGGTGTGGCAGTCCTTCACTCTTGATGTGGACCCTGGGCAAAGAGGCCATGGGGATTTGGGATGAAGGACAGAGGTCAAGGCCAGAGTGGCCGCTACCAGGAAGTCTGGCCACAGGCAGCAAAGCCCAGCTCTGCGTCTGTCGGGCCTGGCTGCGGAATCACTTAGTGGAGCCAACAGAGTGGAACATCCTGGGGATTCCAGCCTCTTTGCTCTGTTTGACTGATGCTGGAAGCTGACCCTGGTTGGCGGGGATGAGGGATCCTTTAAGCTCAGTCTGGGTCTCTCGAGGGGCTGGGGCCTGGATGACTACTTCTGACAGCACCTGAATGGCTCTGGATATTGTACAGCTGTTCACCCGCCCGAGTCCCCGGCTCTCACGATCTCATGTTCCTCACAGCCGCCCCGTGTGACGGGCGGTCGGTGCTAAGGTAGGTGTGAGGATTATTCCCAATTTACTGATGAGGAAGGGCTTCCCTGGTGGCTCAGTGGTAAAGAATCTGCTTTCCAATGCAGGCAATCCATGGGTCGGGAAGATTCCCTGGAGGAGGAAATGGCAACCCACTCCAGTATTCAGGCCTAGGAAATCCCATGGACAGTGGAGCCTGGTGGGCTGCAGTCCATGGTGGTCACAAGGAGTCATACATGACTTACCAACCAAACAACAACGATAACTCAAGAGCATAATAAGGCTCCCAGAGCTAAGGGAACAACCAGTTCAAGGTCACACAGCGGGAAGAAATCAGGAAGTCTGACTCTAGCCACCCTGCTCTCCTCCACGAGATCCTGCTGAGTATTTGGGGGGCTTGAAATACTTCTCCTCCTGGACTTGGGCTGTGGTGCCTGGAAGCAGACTCTGGAATGAGGAAGCTGGCGAGAGGGCAGGGTCCTCCTTGTCCCAGGTGAAGGGGCACTGAATTCCAGGGCCTCCTGCTGCCCTGTCCGTGACCTCCCGGAATCCAGTGCTCTGAGAAGTCTCCACTGGGGGCTGACGGGCTGAACGCCCCATGGAGCTGGCCTCCATTCCCCAGTCCCCCCACCCTGGCCTCCCCACAGTGACAGCTGCTTGTGCTCTTTGGGGTCTGGGCAAAGCAGGCCTGCAGCCAGCAGGCCTGGAAGGTCCTGCATCTTCACCTCAGGGTGACGGCCTCGTGAGCAGCCCTCCCACCCCTGCTTCGGGGAAACGTGGAGTTCAGTTCCTGAGGGTCACTGCTGTTTCATGGGCAGCGAGTCCCTCTTGTGTATTTGCTGAGTTATCCCGAGAAGTGGAGGATTCCCTTCTGACAGCTTGTCACTGACGTCTCATCTGTTTTCTCTCTGAGAGGAAGGGCCCGGAGTGACATCAACATAGTACAGTTTGCATGACGTGTCGAACAAGCACAGAAATGGACGACACCGTTTCTGCTTCAGGAACCGCACCAGGGGGCTCTGCTTCCCGCCTCCTGCCCCACCAGGCTCGTGGTTCAGACCAACCTCGGGCCCTCTCCCTGCATGAGACCAGGCCAGGACACAGCATCACAGCCCAGGTGCCATGGTGACAGGCTCACAAGAGCACGGGGCCCTCCAGCCACCGCGAGAGCCATGGAAACCGGCCAGGGACGCTGTTGGGACCTTTCAAGGATAGCTGCTTCCTTCTGTGGGAGCTGCCAGGGTGGGTGAGCAGGGGACCCACCACGAGAGCCTGAGAACGAGGGCAGAGAAGACAGCAGCTCCGGGGAGAGAGGCACCAGGCTGCAGCGTGTTGGAAGCCAGCCCACCCTTGCTCTCTTTGGCTACATAAGCTAGGAAAGTCCCTTTATTTTTTGCATAAGTCAGTTTGCCTTAGGTCTATAGTTTCTGTATGAAAAACATACTAACATACTCTCAGTATTGGTAACTTCCTCCTGATGTCTTGCTGTGTCAGCCAGTATGAGACCCCACTATGCTGCCTAAGATAAGTCCATCTCCAGACACTGACGTGCCAGGCACTCACGTCAGCTCAGACCACCAGCCGGTTCGGTGCCGTCTCCTCATGATCCCTTGTGTCCTCAAAGAATAAGGGCATTGTCCGCATCTCCCGAGGACACAAGCTGTTCCGCGCCCGCTCGGACGACGCTCCACCCGGCCAGGGCCCTTTGCTCACACAGTGGCCGTTGGGACAGTTTTTGTGGGTTGGTGACCCAAAAAGTACTGTTTTCATGATGCTGCTCCTAGATCGTTACCCGAGAGAAATGAAAGAGTGTGTCTACACAGACGACGTCTGTGTATCTGAGGGACCAGAGCCGCTCTATCCCGAGTGGCCTGTGAGCAGGGGGATGGGTAACACGGTCACGCAACAGAACACCGCTCAGCCGCAGACACAAGGGAGTGAGATGCCGATGCGCGCAGAGATGCGGGGCCTCTCACGGGCGTCCTGCTGAGTGAAGGCAGACAGACACCGGACGGCGGTGTCTGGATCCACCGACACGCCGGGAACAGGAACGAGACGGGCCTCCCACTGTCCAGGGTGGGTTGGAGGGTGCGAACCATCTGCAAAGAGGCACCGCGGAACTTTTCCTGACGGACGTGTCTGTACCTTGATGGGGGCGAGGGCTTCACGGGTGTGTACATGCTTGTTTAAATTTAAAACGTGCATGGATAAAATATACCTCAATAAAGTCACTTTAAATTTATTATTGGAGTGTAAAGCCATTTTCTAAGGAGGATTTCCCCAGAATTCTCAAAACTCCTAATGTTTATATTTAACATAGTCTTTTGAAGAGCGCGAGTTCTCCTTCCCACATCCCTCTGCCCCTGTGTCCTTCTGGCCTATGGACGGGTCTCCTCTGCTGCTCACGGAAAAGGCTTCGCTTCTGGTTACCGTGTGCAGAGGGCTCTCAACCAGCAAGTCTCTAGGACGCCAGCATGGTGTCCTGAAATTTAATCCAGCTCTGACACCACTGTCCGGGAGTTACATCAAACCCCGCAGATCAGGACTCAGTCCCACAGGACTGCCCTCCCCACCCCCACTGCAGACACCTGTTACAGCCCAGCATCACCGGTGCTTCTGACTCAACAGCTACAGAGCCGAGGCTGCAATGACCTCCTTCTTGAGTGAGGGGCTCACAGAAGGGGTGGAAATGCTCACTTACCTTTACCTGTTTATTAAAGAGCGCATTACCAGCTCCTTCCCCCTCTCTAGCGACCTGGGGAGAGGGGTGCTGAAAATTCCGAGCTTCTCACCCTGGCTTGCATTTTGGCCACTAGCTTGCCTCCAGGAGCCACCCAGATTCACCTCATTAGAAGAAGGAATGCTCCTAGGGCTCTCTGTTGGCTTGGTGTTAAGATTTTTTTCCTTTTGGATGTGGGTCATTTTTAAACCCTTTGTTGAATTTGTTACAATATTATCCCTGCTTTATGTTTTGGTCTTTTGGCTGCAAACCATATGAGATCCTCCACCAGCGATCAAACCCTTACCCCCTGCGTCGGAAGAGAAAGTCCTAACCACTGGACCACCAGGGAAGGCCCACTCCTAGTGTTCTTATTGCCTGGAAATGGCAAGGGATGTAGGAGTTCTGTGCCAGGAACCAGCGACAGAGACTCATGTATGTCTGTGTTTTGTTGAAGTTGTTGTTGCTTACTTGCTCAGCCGTGTCCGACTCTTTGCGACCCCATGGGCTGTAGCCCACCAGGCTCCTCCGTCCATGGGATTTCCCAGGCAAGAACACTGGAGAGGAGAGCCATTTCCTCCTCGAATATATTTCTTATTATTTCACAACAATGTTATTCTTTACATGTCATAATTAGGTCATCATATAGAAATGCCATGAGGTTCCTAAACGTTCACGAACGGTGATTCTCCTTGTGCCTCAGGGCCTTTCCTCCTGCTGGCCCTTCTACTGTTCCTTCTTCTCTTTCTGGCAAAATCCTGCCCACTGCCCCAGTCTTCATCCACTCCGAAAATGTTTATTGAGTGCCAGGCAGTGTGGCTATTGAGACATATAACCAGGGCTCTGCTCTGGCCTTCAGAGACGGACACTAGAAAAATGGAGTTTTCCTCGAACGCCCTTAGATTTATCTCCCAGCATTTTCTGGTTAATGAAAAGATTCTGTCAAAGACCATTAACCTGGAGGCTACAGCCACTCCATCCCATCACCCAACAGCGGCTACTTCCTCCACACACGCATCCATCCTCCCCGAAGGCTCTGTTAACTCTAAAGAAATGGAGTCTTTGAGAAGGTTACCAAAGCAGGAGGAAAAAGCTCTGCCAAAATGAAGGGAAAACTTGGGACAAGTGCACTTCTGGGTTGATGACCAAAACACCATACAAGATGGAAACGTAAACAAATGAGACAGGGGAAATTGAACACTGAGTCTGCTGGACTCTCGGGCTGCCCTGAGGCTCACGCCCCACCCCCAGCCTTTCAGACGGACCACAGCCTGGACCGCAGCAGGCAGGTTTACGGCTGCTGGGGTCTTTGGTATTTTGGAGAAGTTTAAACAATGTTCTTGGAACAGGCTTTTATTGAAATTTATTTTTCGAGCTTCCTTGGTGGCTCAGTGGTAAAGAATCCACCCATCAATGTAGAGGACCTGGGTTTGATGCCTGGTCTGGGAAGATACCCCAGGCCGTGGAGCAGCTAAGCCCGTGCTCCCCAGCCGTGGAGTCTGTGCCCTGGATCCCGGGAGCCGCAGTTCCTGAGCCGCACGCTGCAGCTGCTGAGGTCGGTGCGCCCTAGTGCCTGCGCTCTGCGCAAGAGACGCTGCTGCAGTAAGAAGCCCTCGCTCACCGCACCCAGAGAAAAGCCCACGCGGCCGCGAAGACGCAGCACAGCCAAGAGGAAACCAATAAAATTAAAATGCATTGCTCAAGGTTTTATTTTTTTCTGCTCCCCCATAAGCTTTGAGTTCTAAAACCAAATCTTTACTTGATTAAAAATATGATCACACACTGTAAATCAACTATCAGTTCACTTCAGTCGCTCAGTCGTGTCCGACTCTCACATCCATATATGACCACAGGAAAAACCATAGCCTGGACTAGATGGACCTTTGTTGGCAAAGTAATATCTCTGCTTTTGAATATGCTATCTAGTTTGGTCATAACTTTCCTTCCAAGGAGTAAGTGTCTTTTCATTTCATGGCTGCAATCACCATCTGCAGTGATTTTGGAGCCCCCCAAAATAAAATCTGACACTGTTTCCCCATCTATTTCTCATGAAGTGATGGGACCGGATGCCATGATTTTCGTTTTCTGAATGTTGAGCTTTAAGCCAACTTTTTCACTCTCTTCTTTCACTTTCATCAGGAGGCTTTTTAGTTCCTCTTCACTTTCTGCCACAAGGGTGGTGTCATCTGCATATCTGAGGTTATTGAGGTTATTGATATTTCTCCCGGCAATCTGGATTCCAGCTTGTGCTTCTTCCAGCCCAGCGTTTCTCATGATGTACTCTGCATATAAGTTAAATAAGCAGGGTGACAATATACAGCCTTCCAAGTAGTCCTCCTTTTCCTACTTGGAACCAGTCTGTTGTTCCACGTCCAGTTCTAACTGTTGCTTCCTGACCTGCATACAGATTTCTCAAGAGGCAGGTCAGGTGGTCTGGCATTCCCATCTCTTTCAGAATTTTCCACAGTTTACTGTGATACACATAGTCAAAGGCTTTGGCATAGTCAATAAAGCAGAAATAGATGTTTTTCTGGAACTCTCTTGCTTTTTCAATGATCCAGCGGATGTTGGCAATTTGATCTCTGGTTCCTCTGCCTTTTCTAAAACCAGCTTGAACATCATTTGTTGGCAAAGTAATATCTCTGCTTTTGAATATGCTATCTAGTTTGGTCATAACTTTCCTTCCAAGGAGTAAGTGTCTTTTCATTTCATGGCTGCAATCACCATCTGCAGTGATTTTGGAGCCCCCCAAAATAAAATCTGACACTGTTTCCCCATCTATTTCTCATGAAGTGATGGGACCGGATGCCATGATTTTCGTTTTCTGAATGTTGAGCTTTAAGCCAACTTTTTCACTCTCTTCTTTCACTTTCATCAGGAGGCTTTTTAGTTCCTCTTCACTTTCTGCCACAAGGGTGGTGTCATCTGCATATCTGAGGTTATTGAGGTTATTGATATTTCTCCCGGCAATCTGGATTCCAGCTTGTGCTTCTTCCAGCCCAGCGTTTCTCATGATGTACTCTGCATATAAGTTAAATAAGCAGGGTGACAATATACAGCCTTCCAAGTAGTCCTCCTTTTCCTACTTGGAACCAGTCTGTTGTTCCACGTCCAGTTCTAACTGTTGCTTCCTGACCTGCATACAGATTTCTCAAGAGGCAGGTCAGGTGGTCTGGCATTCCCATCTCTTTCAGAATTTTCCACAGTTTACTGTGATACACATAGTCAAAGGCTTTGGCATAGTCAATAAAGCAGAAATAGATGTTTTTCTGGAACTCTCTTGCTTTTTCAATGATCCAGCGGATGTTGGCAATTTGATCTCTGGTTCCTCTGCCTTTTCTAAAACCAGCTTGAACATCTGGAAGTTCACAGTTCACTTATTGCTGAAGCCTATTTTGACACATAGAAAACAATTCCAAGGATAGTACAGTTTCCATGCTGTTAACATCTTGCATTAGCATGGTATATGTGTCAGAACGAATGAGCCAATATTGATACATTTTTACTCACTAAAGTCTCTAGTTCGCTCTGACGGGAAGTCCTCTTCCAGGATCCCGTCAGTTGTCACGTGGCGCTTGACCCTCACCTCTCCTTGGCGCCTCCAAGCTGTGGCATCTCTCGCACTTCCCTTGCTCTGGAAGATCTGGGCCATTTTCTGTTCTGGACAGGGCTTTTGTAGGATCCCTCAGCCAGGATGCGCCTGTACTTCCCTCCTGGTTAGACAGGTTTTGGGTTTGGGGGAGGAAGATTCCAGAGGCAAGGGCCTTTCTCATCACACCAGGTCAACGTTACATGCTCTCCAGCTGATCCATCCTTATTGTTGTTGAAGTGATGACCTTTCCTCTTCAGAAGGGAACACCGTGGCCAGCCGATGCTGGACGAGTGCTGTTACGCTCCACCTTCTCGAGGGCCATGCACCTACACGTACAGTCTGCAGTTCTTCCACGGGAGAGACTTCTCTCTTCTGTTTCTTTCTTGCTTTATTCAATCATGTTCTATATCCTGTGGAATTGGGGGTAGCTCTTTGATGTACTCAGGACTCAGTCGTGTCTGACTCTTTTTCGAGCCCATGGACTGTAGCCTGCCTGGTTCCTATGTCAGTGAGATTTCCCAGGCAAGAATACTGGAGTGGGTTGCCATTTCCTCCTCCAGGGGATCTTCCCCACCCAGGGATAGAACCTTCGTCTCCTGCATCTCCTGCCTCAGCAGGCAGATTCTTTACCACTGTGTTATCTGGAAAGCCCATAGTTCTTTTATACTTTGGGTTATTAACCAACATGACTTTATTTTGTTGCTCAAATCAGGACCTTGTCTCTTTGACATGGCTCTGCTGCTGTGTATGTGACAAGGAACATTCTGACATTCCATTTATTTCTTTTAAATTTTATTGAAGTATAATTGGCAATCCACTCCAGTGTTCTTGCTTGGAGAATCCCAGGGACGGCGAGACCTGGTGGGCTGCCGTCTATGGGGTTGCACAGTCGGACTCGACTGAAGCGACTTGGCATAGTTGATTTAAAATGCTGGGTTAATTTCTGCTGTAGAGCAAAGTGGTTTTTTATACAAATATATACATTCTTTTTCATATTGTTTTCCACTGTGATTTAATCACAGGACATTGAATAGAGTTCCCTGTGCTATCCAGTAGGACCTTGTTCTTTGTTCATTCCATATATGACAGTTTTCATCTGCTCACCCCACACTCCCAGTCCTCCCCTCCCTTAACCCTGCCCACCCCTTCGGTAACCACAAGTCTGTACTATAGCTCTGTGAGTTGTCTTTGTCTTGTAGATATGTTGATTTGTATCATGTATTAGTTTCTACATGTAAGTGATATCACACTTCCTAACCACAGGAAGGCAAACTCGACATCTGTGAGTTTTAGCAAACAAAAGCCAGCCCCCAATTCTAGATCAATTTGTTATACTAATTGTTTTTAAACTCAATAAGAGTTTAAAATTAAATTTTAACCAAGCTTTTAATTGGGCCCTATCAATCAGATTTATAATTGAATTGCTTTTTGCATAGAAGTCTTATCTTCACTTTGTTACTTCTTTTCACTTCCCTTGATCGAGAACGGTGAACTGGCTTGTGCTCCTCCAGTTTTTCTCAAGATATTCCCTGAAGGTTCTTTAAAGCATAGATTTTGTGACATTTTTATTACTTCCACAGAACAAAAGTAGCTGTTGCACTTTCATTTATGATAGGTTTTGTAAATGTCAAATTCCTTGTTAGTCAAAAGTTAACATTTCAAAAGTCAAAGGATGATGTAAATAAAGTTCAAATGTACACAGTAGACTTTTAAGTAATTTCATATCACTTTCTTCCATCCTCCAAAAATCAAGATAACCTACCTTTCAAACAGCTACTTGAAAGAAAGAAATCAGACCGTAGTAAAAAAAAAAAAAAAAAAAAGAGGACACAATGTTTTAAAATATATCTACCTGCATTTCAGGTATAAATAAAAAGCATGAACATACAGGTTCAAAAAAAGAGAAAATAAAACAATGTGAAATCCATTTGCTATGATTGCTTTGTACATTTTAAGTTTATTCACCCTGATACAAATTCCTTGAAACTAACTCCTCCAGAATTTTGGAGGATTTAAAATTAGACTTCTATCAACTTTAGAAGTAAGCTAAATATTTTTTTCCTCTTGTTATCTCCAAGGAAATAAAATTGTTCAAGTGTATTGGTGATTTGGTTGTATCTTTTATTTCTTTTCATTATTTTCTCAATTTTAATAAAATTACAAACAGGCATTTTGACATGCTTTCACAGGAAGAGAAATGGAGATCAGTGAGCTCAGGATATGAACATAAATTTAGGGTCACACCCTCAGACATTCTATGGGGCCAGAGAAGTGAGGTGCACACACATTTCCACTGTGCCCAGCAGAAAAAAAGGCAAGCTGGAGAATCCTGTCTGTTCACTGTCTTTCAAGGAAAAGAGCATCACAAGGGCCAGGGCCTCTGCCGTGTGCTTAAAAAACCTGACTTTTAAGTTGGTAGTTATTTTTCTGGAAGCATAGTGTGTGGTCTGTGAGCTGCTTTTGACCCACAAATCGTCTGCAAACCCATTTGTTGTTGTTTCATTGCTAAGTCGTGTCCAACTCTTTGTGACCCTGTGGGCTCTCCTGTCCTTCACTGTCTCCCAGAGTTACTCAAACTCATGTCCATTGAGTCAGTGACGCCATCCAACCATCTCATCCTCTGTCATCCCCTTCTCTTCCTGCCCTCAATCTTTCCCAGCATCAGGGTCTTTTCCAATGAGTCGGCTCTCCGCATCAGGTGGCCAAATTATTGGAGCTTCAGCTTCAGCATCAGTCCTTCCAATGAATATTCAGGACTGATTTCCTTTACGATTGACTGGTTTGATCTCCTTGCAGTCCCAGGGACTCTCAAGAGTCTTCTCCAACACCACAGTTCAAAAGCATCAATTCCTTAGTGCTCAGCTTTCTTTAGGGTCCAACTCTCACATCCCTACATGACAACTGGAAAAACCAGAGCTTGGACTATACAGACCTTTCTCAGCAAAGTGACGTCTCTGTTTTTTAATACGCCATCCAGGTTTGTCATAGCTTTTCTTCCAAGGAGCAAGTAAGTGTCTTTTAACAGCCCAGAAGAGCTTTACACTGGGAGCTAACCGGCCTAACCACAATAACATAGAATAAGACATAGAATTGTCAGGGCCATTTGAATTCTCCTACTGGTTGATCTGAGCACTATATTTGAGAGATTCAACAAACATGAAAAGGTTACTGGGTGACTGAAGAATCAGAGTAAACAGAGATGAGGATCCTAACAGACGACATCACCAACCGGTAACAACGGGACACACTCATTTATGCAACGATACGTACTGTCTTGGGTGTGCCAGGCAGCAGAAATACAGCTGAGCACAGGAACCGTCTAGAGTCAAGCGGCAATAAATAAATAAGCAAACAAGAAAACAGTCCTTAGTGGTGACTACGGTGCAGGAAAGTAGAATTCAGTAATGCGATAGCAGGCACCTGATAGGCTGCCCCGTGCCAGCTAGTGATCCTGGACCCTTAGCCTGGCGGCCCTCAGTTTCCACTTCTTTCTCCTGACTCATTTTGTTCTAGGTCCCTCTGTGAGGTCACTTGTGATATTTCTTAATAAATTAAAGAGGACTTTAATTGTTAACTTTTAATCTTCTTGACTAGATTTGAGGGGCATGTTGATCCAAGACAAGTTTAGGAAAACCCTAATCTAATTGGTAACTTAATTACAATGGCCAGGTCAGTGTGGTGCTGGCTAATTCCACACATCTTAGTTTAGATCCGCTCAGTCGCTCAGTCGTGTCCGACTCTTTGAGACCCCATGAATCGCAGCACGCCAGGCCTCCTTGTCCATCACCAACTCCCGGAGTTCACTCAGACTCACATCCATCGAGTTCGTGATGCCATTCAGCCATCTCATCCTCTGTCGTCCCCTTCTCCTCCTGCCCCCAATCCCTCCCAGCATCAGAGTCTTTTCCAAAGAGTCAACTCTTCCCATGAGGTGGCCAAAGTACTGGAGTTTCAGCTTTAGCATCATTCCTTCCAAAGAACACCCAGGACCGATCTCCTTTAGAATGGACTGGTTGGATCTCCTTGCAGTCCAAGGGACTCTTAAGAGTTTTCTCCAACACCACAGTTCAAAAGCATCAATTCTTCAGTGTTCAGCCTTCTTCACAGTCCAACTCTCACATCCATACATGACCACAGGAAAAACCATAGCCTTGACTAGATGGACCTTTGTTGGCAAAGTAATGTCTCTGCTTCTGAATATGCAATCTAGGTTGGTCATAACTTTTCTTCCAAGGAGTAAGTGTCTTTTAATTCCATGGCTGCAATCACCATCTGCAGTGATTTTGGAGCCCCCAAAAATAAAGTCTGACACTGTTTCCACTGTTTCCCCATCTATTTCCCATGAAGTGACTTCCTTTTAGTTTGATTTTTTTTTAATTTTAAATTTATTTTTCAATTGAAGAATAATTGTTTTACAGAATTGTGTTAGTTTCTGCCAAGCATCAACAGGAATCAGCCACAGGCACAGGTATGTCCCCTCCCCCTTGGATCTCACTCCCACCCCACTTCCCTCTCCTCCCCTCTAGGTGGTTACAGAGCAGGGTTTGAGTTCCTGAGACAAACAGCAAATTCCCGTTGGCTATTTTATATATGGCAGTGTAAGTTTCCATGTTACTCTCTCTATATAGCTTGAATTTTAAGGGGTACCATTTCAAGTATGCCCCCAAATTCTGGAAATGTACCACTTGACCACTTGAGGGGTTTTGCTACCATTTTGAAACAAGAGCTAACAGTTTGGTAATGAAACTCTTCCCCAAGGCCAGGGATTCTCCCAGTTAAAAATCAGTTCAGTTCAGTTCTGTCTGACTCTTTGCTACCCCATGCATATTGACAAACATCTTTCAAAAGTCTTTTCCTATGATTTTTTTTTCTTGATTTTCTTTCTGTTTGCTTTGTTGAGGTTTTGTTGTTTACGCTGCCTGTTGAAATGGAGGAAACCCCGGAGTGTACAGTCAGAAGATCTGGTTCCAAGCTAGATGTTTGGCTCTGCCTGGCCTGGTTTTCACCTAAGCCTGCAGCCTCATCTTGAGAACCTGTCTCTTGGGGGTCCCCAGAGGACTGAGTGACCGGATGCATCTGAAAGCCGACACTGGCAGGTTCCCTCTTGACTGAAACACTGAACAGTAACGAAGTACTTAGTGTTTAGACACGTGCAGGGTTTGAGACCCATTTCTCCGAGGTCTGGCATTTCCTGTGGGCCCCTTGCTTATCTAATCTCCCCTTCTCAGGCTCACAGGAGACTTCACGAGCTCCCTGACCCCAAGCCCCTGGAAGCCTTTAAAGAATTCATTCTCTCTCTCTCTCTCTCTCTGGGCGTGCTAGTATTTTACATAGTAAGTATGTATTGCCCATAACAAAGAGGAACCCCAGGTTAAAGATGTAAGCAGATAATGGAAATCCAAGAGTGCTTCTGTAAGCACAGCTTCTTTTGGAAAGCAAAAGCGTTTCTTCCACTCGCCCCCCTCCCAAACAAGAGTGGGAATCGACTATTCTATCTGAGACACTCATTAATAAACTTCCCAGAAGGTCAAGTCAAGGGTCTGTATCACTGGGCAAGCCGGGTGCAGGAGGAAATGTGCGAATGCGGCCGTTTGCCGCAGGGCGGTGTTCTGTGTACCGCTGGCGACACCGGCGGCCCGGGAGCGCGGGAGGGGAGGGGAGGCCGGCCCCGCGGTGCCCCGTGAGCTCCGCCGGGATCGGAGTGCACCTCGGGGAAGGGGTGGGGGACGCCAGCACCTTCGCGACCCGGTGTTGATATTTACATGTAACTCCAGGTTGGCAATATATCCGGCATCCTGTTTAGACAGCATTCCTTTGGGAGTAGCGTGAGAAATGGCGACTCGGGAGTGGGTGCTGCGGTCGGTCTCGGGGGACCTGACGCTGCGGAAGACCCACGACCTGCAATGGGCTAACGCGCCCACTCCACTCGTGTCGGCACCTCGAAACAGCGCCGGGGGTGGGTTGCTCCCGAACGCTGGCGACCCTTGGGCTCGGGGCCGGGCGTGGGGTGCAGGTAGCTGGTGGCGGGCACTC
The DNA here is from genome assembly GCA_006410535.1 of Litocranius walleri. Taxonomy (NCBI): domain Eukaryota; kingdom Metazoa; phylum Chordata; class Mammalia; order Artiodactyla; family Bovidae; genus Litocranius; species Litocranius walleri. The sequence continues at coordinate 460,606 of SJYG01000646.1, forward strand.
GGGAAACGGATAGAGGTCACCGACAGCCGGCGCCCGCCGGAGCCGAGCCCGAGGACCACCGGATCACCCGCCCGGCGCGCGCCGCCGCCTCCGAGCCCCCGACCCCTGGCGCCCGCGGCCGCGCGCGCCGCCCCCTCGCCCTGCCGGGCGCCGAGCTGAGCCGGGCGGGGATCTTCGCGCCGGCGGCCGGCAGCCC
>SJYG01000646.1:461591-474179 GCA_006410535.1 Litocranius walleri
AGGCTGCCGCCAGCGGCCGAGGAGAACGGCGCCTTGCCGCCCGGGGACGCGGCGGCCTCGGCGCCCCTCGGGGGACGCGCGGGCCCCGGCGGCGGCGGTGACATCCAGCCGCTGCCCGCGCCGCACGCCGCCGGCGGCCCGCACCCGAGCCTCCTGTTGCTGGACTACGACGGGTCGGTGCTGCCCTTCCTCGGGGGCCTGGGCGGCGGCTACCAGAAGACCCTCGTGCTGCTCACCTGGATCCCCGCGCTGTTCATAGGCTTCAGCCAGTTCTCGGACTCCTTCCTCCTGGACCAGCCCAACTTCTGGTGCCGCGGGGCCGGCAAGGGCGCCGAGTCGGCGGGGGTCACGGCCACGGGCCGGTGGGGCGGCGGCGACCTGGCCAACGGGACCAGCCCCCCGACCACCCTCTTCCCCACCGCCTCTTGGGGGACAGCGGGCCCCCTCGGCAATGGCAGCGGCGCGGACGGGGGCGAGGCGCCGCCCCTACCGTCCCCCCCGGACAAGGGGGACAACGCCTCCAACTGCGACTGCCACGCGTGGGACTACGGCATCCGCACAGGCCTGGTGCAAAACGTGGTCAGCAAGGTAAGGGCAGCAACCGCGCCGGCCCCTCGTCCCCCTCCCGAGCGAGCGCCTTGCCCTCCGCGGTCCCCGCGCGCTCTGCAGAGCGGGTCCTGCGGTGGTGCGCGCCCGCGTGTCCACAGCCTCCCGTGGGCTCGCCCTCCTTGCGTTCCCCAGACAGAGGTGCGCGGCCGGAATCCCGCAGCCCTCTGCGGTGGCGCTGCCTCCCGACTCCAAGGGGCACCCCAACTCTCCTCCCCAATGGCACACACGCAGGGGGCGCCCCTCCCTCTGCGAGGAGCGAGCTTCCCTCCCCCACCCTGGAGCTGTCACTTCGTTCGCGCAGGGATTGCCCGCGGAGGGCGAGAGGCTGATCTGTGAGCCGCTGGCCCTGAGGACCTGGCCCTAAGGATGCGCCTCTCTCAAGGTCTGCCCGCTGGAGCCAGGCCCCGGGCTCAGCCCTTTGCCGGCCCGCTGCCCCGAGTCTCCCCCAGAGAACCAGCCCCACCAGAATCGCTCCCATGCCCAGGCGTTCTTCTTGGCAGACCACAGCCGTCCCCCGCTGGCTCTGGAAACTGACTGAAGCTGAGGGAAGAGCCCAGTGGGGGCCAGAGAAAGAAACGGCTCCTGAAATTTCCCTTTCCCTGTCCCCAAGCCCAGTCCTCCCCAGAGGCTGGGGCATTTATTTCCGGTTGGAGTTTGCCACCCCGTGTTCCTGAGAAACAGACACCTCTGGAGTATAGGAAGGGTGCTGAGTCTGTGCTGTTCCGGGACAACTGGGCTCTCACACAGCAGCCCTCTTGTCCCAGCATTGCGATCAGATCCTGGTCAGCCTCAGCTCAACATGGACTTGCTCCAGCCCAGGGGTCCCCTCTAGCCAAGGTCCTGCATCCTGGGAGACGGAACAGGAGTGTTTGCGAGAGATGTGTGGCCTGCACAAAGATAGAGAATGGGCATTGCTAGGAAATTAACGCCCAAGACACCTAAATATTGTCTGGATTTCTTAACATGTCAGAGAGGTTGTATGCCAGTGTGTCAAACAACCTGTGATATTTTGTTCCTTGTGTGTCTTAAACAACTAATTTGCATTTCAAAGTAAAGGTAGATCTTTCTCCCACTTCCGTGCAGTTCTGGGCAGAGTTTGAAATGCTTTGCTTAAATGCAAGACTGAAATTTGATGGTTTATAATAATCCATGGGCATGTATTCCCTCTTTCCCCGAAACCTGTGTTAGTAAACAGTTGTGCCTCATAGATGTGTAAGATGAAACTCTTACATCATCATAACCATTATCTTCAGCTTGTACCAGCCCGGTGAGAAGTGATCTGGCCTCTAGGAACTGTTGGATTACCTGTTAATAGGGAGAGGCTTCTAGCTTGTTCATCTTGAACCCCCTACCCCGCCGTCAGCCTATCCTCTGCCAAGGTGTTTCTGTGACTGTTTCTCATCCATGGAGGTCAATATCTGTCTTTTGTTTACCAGCAGGAAAAATGAAGAACATTGAGTATCTTAACACTGTTTGTATATCTGTGAGAGTAAGGGTTTGCAACACTGTCAAATACTTTGAGCCCCTTTCTACAGAAGAGGAGGAATAACGGAGATCAAAGCAAATGCCTGTACAGGGTGATCTGTCCCTGGGTGACAGGGGAGGCCAACTTGGAGTTAGGAGGTGGGACAGAGAATCGTTAGCCTAGCGGTGCTGTGGATGGTGGGAGGAGACGACTACAACCATCTTTGAAAGCAGGCTCTGTGGGCACCTTGGAGAGCTGGACAGGTGTTCCAGGCGAGTGATCGAGGGGCTCACATATGCACAGCATGGTTTGGGGTGCCTGTTGTGTCTGCTCCGTGGGGCTGACAGGGCAGTCCGGGAGATGCAGACTTGGGGACAGTAGGGAGAGACGCATTTCCCTGTAAGACCAAGACTAAAAAGGACGTATTGATTTTCACGCACAAATAGGATCTAAATAAAGGTCTGTCCTTCCACGGTGTTCCGTTCCATAACCGATGCTCTCAAGAGCCTTTTAAGCACATTCTGGCAGTGCTAAGGCCGTCTCTTCTGCGGGCTGTGCCCCCTGGATCCTGGATCAGATGGACAGCGGCGGACCGCATCCTGGATGGGTGCCGACTCCGGGGTCGGGGGCCTGGTAGCTTGGCTTGCCTGGGGGTGGAGTTGGCAGCTTCTCCTGTCAGTGGAAGTGCGGGGTCTGAGGAGTGCCCTCTGGTGCCCTCCTCCCCAGTGGAGTGCCAAGGTCTTCCCACTCAAAGAAGCCCCATGCTAGGTTTCTGTCATTTGGCTTCCCTCGGAGTGCCTGTGCCCCTCCCTGCCCCAGAGGCCCTGTCCTCTCCCCAGGTGTTAGGTGGGGAGGGGGCTCCTTGCTTTTCCTTTTATTGTTGTACACAATGGTGGTGGTGTTCAGTTGCTCGGTCACATCCGACTCTTTGCAACCCCAATGGACTGTAGCACGCCAGGCTTCCCTGTCCTTCACCGTCTCCCGGAGCTTGCTCAAACTCAAGCCCATCGAGTTGGTGATGCCATTCAACCATCTCATCCTCTGTCGTCCCCTTCTCCTCCTGCCCCCAATCCCTCCCAGCATCAGGATCTGTTCCAATGAATCGGCTCATTGAATCAGGTGGCCCAAGTATTGGAGCTTCGGCATCGGTCCTTCCAATGAATATATTACATTATATTAAATATATGTTATAGACATATACCATTAATATATATATCATATATTGTCCTTTCTGTTACAGGGGCTCCCCACCTCTGTGCCACAGACCAGTACCTCCTCTCAGATCAGTAGCAGCACTAGATTAGTAATAAAGGGCCCAATGAATGCAATGCACTTGGATCATCCCCAAACCATCCCCCTTGCCGCCAGGCCGTGGAAAATTGTCTTCTACAGAATCAGTCCCCAGTGTGAAAAAGGCTGGGGACCACTGGGTTATATAGGCTAGGATAGCCTCTACACACGTGAAACTGCCAGGCCAGGAAGAGCTCCAGGTTGTTAGAGTTCAGAGGGGCCTTGGAGTGGACAGACCTGCGTTCCTTCCCGGTGGCGTCCCCAGCAGGGCTGTCCCTCGCCGAGAGCCCCGCGAGCTAGCAGCCCACTTCTCAGCTGCTCTTCCGACGTGCTTTTTGGCAGCGACAGCAAGGATCACCTCATGCCTGTTTGTGCAGCATTCTCCGCCGAACGATTCTTCTTCCTTCGTATCACACCTGCTCAGACGTCTGAGCGTGCAAGGGCTGGGCTCCTTCCCTGCTAGGAAGTTTCCAGCTCCTTCAGTCCTTCCGTAAGGAACAGAATTTGCCCTTCTGACGGCTCCACGTGGCCTGCGTGTCCTTAAGTAGACCGCTCAGGACATAGCTGGCAGGCACACACAACCCTGATCTGTTCTGATCAGAAAGTTCCACTCACGAAGTTCATAGTCAGCGTGTGAAGGCTTTCAGTAGACGCGTCATCTGTCTACCTTGAGGGCATGGTCACCAAAGCTCTATGGGATCCTGTTCAGGATTTCTCAGCCAGTGCCTGTGGGATGTGCTTGCTAGTTTCAGGTTGCTAGCTCTCTCCTGTGAGGATCTTTTTTCATTTCTACCTTAGTTCTGTTTTTGTAAATTTCTGTTCTTTGCCTTGGTGCCCTGTGTTTCAGGACTCGCGGAGCCTTCAAAATAATCCGGTTGATGCCACTTTTGTGCTTCCCGGTAGTCTTCAAAGCATTTTCACGTGTTATTGCCTTTGATTAAGAATGTTGAGCCGTCCAAGACCAGTCTTAACACTGTGAGGTCCTGAGTTTTAAGTCGGCTCACCAGCCTTGAGTGGACCGTGAAGTTGGTCCTCAGCTTCCACATGCTGTTGACTGTCATGCTTAACACAGCTCTGCTGAGTTTAAAACACTCCTCTTGATAATTTGCATGAATCCTGTATTGTTCAGAGTGAACCCTTGTTGGTTTCTAATGCTCTCCACTTCCTTGAACGACCCTTAGAATTTTGCCTAGAATCAGTGTCAGTAACACTTCCTAAGCTTCTCTCTCTGTACGTGAAATTTAAGATGTTTGTTTATCTCATGTTCTGATATTTTTTTTGATTCGCCAAGAATTCTCATAGATTGCTGGCTTTTCTCCTGTGTAACCTGAGAGTTGTTTAAATATCCCAGGAAGTAACTTGACTTCTTTTTCTGGGGCCCAAGACTAGGAGTTCTTTAAAGGGGCTCTGTAGGATGGAAAATAATTGCAATGTCATCACAATAGGAAGAGTTTAAGAAAGAACTCACCTTAGGTCATCCTAGTGTGGTTTTGTTTTGTTTGCCTACTATATGCAACACAGCACTGAACATTTTTGTGCATTTTTTTTTAAAGAAATTGACCATAATTTTAAAAAAAATGCACCCACATGGGACCGAACATAAAGAATAAAATAAAAGCAAGATTTTTCACCATCTCTGCCTCTAAGTTCCCTCTTCAGAAGCAACCATGGTTACAGTTTCTTGTGTGTCCTTCCAAAATATTCTATTTTCATTTATATCTATCTTCTCTCCTAAACCTTACCATGTCGTAGGCACCGCTTCATGCTTCTTGATCACCTGTGTGTGGGGAGGGTGTGCATCAGCGCTGGGAGGCTCCTCACTGTTTTTCTGTGTAACAAGTGAACAAGTCACCTTCTGGAGGGGCCTTTTGGTTATTATGTAACGTATAGTGAAATTCCGGCACACTGTGAAACTTAGAAGTGGAGGCTGTGTTTTTATCTTGATAGATATTGTCAGAGTGCTCTCCAGAGAGGTCTTATTGCCAGTTCGCACTTCCATTGGCCAGCTGGGAGGCCCATTCCCACACTCCCCCCTCACCCCACCTGCCCGCGGCTTGTCAAAGCTGTCTGTGGCCTTTGTTGCCATTTGCGTTCTCTTCTTAGGAGGGAGGTTGAACCTCTCTGAAAGCCCTCAAGCTGTTTGCCTTTCCTTTTCTTTGAACCGTCTTCACATCCTTTCTGTGTGTATCTTTGGCGGGGGGCATTATTTTCTTCTTGATTTACAGAGGGACCTTACGCATACAGTGAATTAAGTGTTCGGGATGTTTTGTAAATGTTTTTCCCCCACAGTGTGTTGTTTGTCTTTTGATTTTGTTTGTGGCGTTTGCATCACGCACAGACTTTTGGTTTGGATCGTATCAAATGAATTTCTTATGGTTTCTGGGTTTTGGGTTAGATTTAGGGCTTCTATAATCCTGGAATATCAGGGAAAAAACATTGTCTTCTAATATTTTTACGATCTCAGTACTTTTTTGATTTGGTGTTGTAGGGTCAGATGTGCTTCTTTTGAGCTATATTAGGGTAAATTACTGGGAAGGAAACAAATGTCAGGTCAGCGGGTATAGCAGCTTTTCTCGAAGGTTTTGGCTTGCTCGTGACAAGCTCCTTGGCTTAGAATCTGGCCTGGTCCTCCATGATGGAGACACTGGAAGTCGCACAGTCCCTGAGCAGCTCTTCCATCTTCCGGGGGACATGTATGGGGTGGGGAGGGAGGTGGGAGGGGGGTTCAGGATGGGGGACACACATACACCCGTGGCTGATTCATGTCGATGTGCGGGAAAAACCACCACAGTATTGCAAAGTAATTAGCCTCCAATGAAAATAAAGTAATTTTAAAACAAAAGTTGATGTCATTTAAGAACAGAGGATGAGATGGATGGGTAGCATCATGGAATCAATGGACATGAATGTGAGCTAACTTCGGGAGATGGTGAACGACAGGGAAGACTGGCATGCTTGCAGTTCATGGGGTCAAAGAGTTCAAAGAGTCAGACACGACTGAGCAACTGAACAACAGCAAAATCATGCTGGACACTGACTGTCCTGGCTGGGAGCTGGCTGGACCACATGGTCAGGGTGTAGGGCTGGTGGCTGGGAGCTGGCTGGGCCACATGGTCAGGGCGTAGGGCTGGTGGCTGGGAGCTGGCTGCCGTGGGAGCGTTTGCCCCGTGGACATCTGCAAATACTGCACACCTGGGTCTATTTTCCTTCTTTGAAGCCGTTGTTAGGCAATCAGCAGGCCCCTGAGTGTGACCCTGGCCATTCCTCTCTTTTTTCCCCTAACCTCCCCCACCCCCGTCCTGCCTTCTGCAGACACGAGTGCAGATCCTGGGCCAGGCGCTGTGCTCTGTGTAGGGGATACAGTGCCAGGCGGAAATAGCGCAGGTCCCACCAAGCTGATAGACTAACTAGCGAGGTGCACCTTAACTAATCTGCGTGACTTTTTAATTACGAACTGAGCTGAGTGCACAGAAAGAAAGGGAAGTGGGAGAGAGCGAGAGCGCAGGCCCGGGCCAGGCAGACGGGCCTCGCGTTGAAACTGAGGCCTGAGATGCTGAGGCGGGGCAGGACGGGGTGAGTGCGGCTGGGTCTTTCCCTTGGGGAGCAAGCGGCTTCTGCAAGCGCCCTGGGGCCTTCAGGAGCCTGGGTCTGCAGGGTGGCCCGGAGCACAGGCCGGGGTGACTCACAGTCATAAGATGAGTTCAGCCAGCCGAGAGAGGGGCTGGAAAGGCAGGCGCCCAGGGAGAGCCTGTGGGGTGAGATGGGGGCTAGGGTCGACCCTGCTTGGGGCCCCGCAGACGGGTGGCAGGGAGGCTGGGCCTGCTTTTCCTGCCGGAGGGAGGCTGCTGACCCCAGGAAGGGCCTGAAGGGGAGCCTTGGAGAAGCTCCCTGGCCAGCAGGTCCACAGCAGGCCTTGGACAAGTGGGCCTGACCCAGCCCCAGTGCTGCTGATAGGAGAAGCACCGGCCTTGGAGAGTTCCAGCATTTTCTCTTGCCCTCTGGCTCCAAAGGGGAGACTGTTAAGTAAATTTCCCCGAGGTTGAGGGCCCTGAAAAGGGAAGCCACTGGCTAGTGTGGGGTTCATTCAACCAGCTTCACCCATGCCCAGCGCCCGGCATGGGTGAAAGGCTGTCCTGGGCATGGCTGACTGTGGTGTTATCTACAAGTCTGAAGTTCAGTTCGGGGAGGAGGAGGCGGGAGGTCATTGGCACGTCCAGAGCTGGAGCCACTGGGTTAGAATCGCTCACCCCTGAGGGTGTGCCTGCCTCCGCCTGGGGCCCCACCTGGGGGATGCGGCTGATGGGGGGAGCCTGCCCTGTATCTTCACCTCTACCAGCCAGTCTGAGGTGGGGTCCTGCTGCTACCTGAGGATGGGGGTGGCTGGGGGCTGTTACTGTGGCTTCCTGTAGCGGGCCATGCAGACCTGGCGGGCAGCTTCCCTGATCTTTGCTCCTTCTGGCTTCTGAGCCTGTTTCCTGGAACCCTTTCCTCCTCAGTCAGCCCGCCGGTCCCTGTTCATCCTTTAGATCGGCCCGATCTGCATGCAATGCCCCCAGCACTGGCCATGTGTCTGTCCTCCCCACTAGAGGTGTACCTTTCACCCACTGAGTCCTTACCACAAACATCAGCTCGCCTGAGCTCATGTCATGAAAAGACTGCTGCTCTCTAGTTTGACAGGGAGGTTATGACTTGTTCATCTGTAGGACTTTCACGGGTAGAGGGGGCTCGGGGCTGCCCGCCCTGCCAGGCTGCCATAGGACGGAATGGGCGCAAGCCCCCCACCCCCCGGGAGACACCTGGAAATCTCGGATTCCTTTCCTCCTCATCTGTGGGGTGAGGACTGGCTGAACGAGTCAGGTCAGAAGCGCTTAGATGGGGAGGAGCTGATAGGCCACACCTGGACGGCAGTTCCAGCGCGCCTCTCGCCTCCGCCAGGAAATGACGACACGGGGAGCCAGGTGCTCCTTTCAGACTGGCTGCCCCGGTCCAAGAGGGGCCTCCGGGGGGGTTGCCTGAAAGGCCCCGGAAGGGGCTGGTTGGTATTTGTGATTCTCAGGTGAAAACAGAGCCAGTCTGTGGCCACAGGGCCCCGGGATCTGACAAAGCAGAGGAGCTTCCTGGCCGCCTGGTGGGTGGAAGAGTGGGGAGGCTTCCTTGCCTCCACTGAGGCCCTGGGTCAGAAATCAGTCCATGCCCTTCGATGGAAGACGGTGTTCTGAGTTTGGAAGCCTGGTTGGCTGTGCTGGGTGGAAACGGATGGAGAGAAAGTGGAATTTTAAACAGAGGCAGAGGGTAACCTGAGCCCTGAGCACAAAGACGATCAGGGGAGATGACTTCAGGGCAGGTGCAAGTGGGGCAAGGGCCAGGCCCCACCTCGAGTGGTGTTCCTGGTTCTGTCTGTGGGAGGCCTTGACCTGACCTTGGTGGTCCACGAACCTGCAATCTCTGCCTGTCTCAGTGTTTACCTGCTGCTGGTCATTATGTAGGGGCTGACCTGCTCCAGACAAGTGACCTGGACATTCAGAAGCCTGTGTTTCTGGGAAAAGGGGCAGGGTTATGGGCTGGTTGATGTGGGTTTCCCCTACGACAAATCATTGCTGTCCTAGAATACCGCCAGTGGGCTCTTGAGTCCTCACTTGCACAGATGAAGTGCTGACACACCCTATTGTCTCAGGACTTGTCTGCTTGCAAGTAACGAAACGAATCTCCAATGATGTTAATTAACAAAACAGAGAAGAAATTGGTGGGAAAAATGCAGAAATGGCTGAGGAAACCCAGGGCGGGATCTGAGACCAGAAAGTGGGGCAGGGGGCTGTTTCAGGGGCCCTGCCACCACCTCAGCCTTTTGGAAGCCACGTCAGCTTCTCCTGGAATTGGCTCCCCCCAGCCCCCCAAGACTGGATGTTGCTCACCTGGTCTTGGGTCAGGCAACGGCCAACATGGGCCTCTGTCCAACGCCGGATTCCTGGGTGCAATTCTTATGTCCACTCAGGGCCGAGGAGGCAGGTTTCAGAACACAGGGTGCAGTTACCCAGGGTGGGGGACCCCTCCAGAGCTTCTGACAGGAGACAAGAGTGGCTGTTCTTTTTTGGGGTGAAAGAGACTAGCTGCTGCTGCTAAGAGATGGCTCTTTTTGGCAATGAATGGAGAATAAATGAATATTGATGCTTTCACCATTAAATGCTTCAGACAAAGTCGTCTTCTTCCCGGAGACTCGGGATGTAACTTACCTGGCTCCTTAAGCTTGGTGTGGAATTTTCAAAACCATGCTTCCTGAGGCTTTTTTTCTGGAAATAGGTGTAGATGGCCTCAGCTGTTAGCTCCAGGTCAGAGGAGGCTTGGAGCAAGGCCCTGGACAGGCACTGGAATGTGTGGCCCAGTGTTGCCCCAACCCCTGCCCCTCAGGGCCGGTCTGCAAACCTTTCTTCTACTCACAACCAGCCACGTAACTTGCCAGATGAAAATGCAAGCCCTCTTGTTCGTATGGTTCCCAAGACAAAGATGGCAACCACAGAGCTGGAAGCCAAATGGGGCCCACCTGGGCTGGGCCTCAGGGCCGCGCGCCTGGCCCTTTGCACAGAGCCAGCGGTGGTCAGCTCTGCGAAGCCCAGCAAGCGTCCCCCTGCCATCCCGCCTCTCGCCTCCCAGGTTCACGTCCTCTGCTTCTGCTTTTCCTTCTCTCTGTTCGTGTCTTTTTCTCACGGTCTTGCAGTGAAAGTGTAACTCACTTTTGGGGGGCCTGTGTCTGGGGGCACAGCCCTAACCTGTTGAGCTCTGAGTGTCTAGTTAGCAGGGGGCCTGCAGCGCTCCGAGGGCCCGGGAGGCTCCCTACCCTGGAAAGCTGGCTGCTCAGAGAAGTGAGACAGTTTCCTTATCTGAGCAGCGGACCCACCGCTGAGTCACAGGAGCCCGTGGGGAGGACGCCGAGTCAGAAGAATGCTGGTTAAGTGTTTATCAGCTTTTTTTTTTTTTTAAGTGGGGAAGAGGGTCAGTCTTTGTATAACTTAATTCCTGCTGGCTGACGGTCACATTTTCTGTGCGACGGCGACAGTGCCGGTGTAAGCCACCCGCAAGCCTCCAGGGGTCATATTAAACGATGGGTGTTTATGCACTCAGCCTGGTAATTTGCGCTGCAGACTGTTTCCTCCCAGATTAGATTAAAAGCGGCTTTTCCTGTGTGTTTAAAAGATGCTTTCCTTTGGGTAGCATAGTCCTTTTCACAACATCGACTCTTCCAGCCCAAGGACGTGGTGTATCTCTCCGTCTCTGGTTTGTTCCGTCAGTGTCTCATAGTTTTCTATACACCGTCTTTTGTCTCGTAAGGTAGGTAGGTTTATCCCTAGGGATTGTCTTCTTTTCGTTGCGGTGGTGGATGGGATTGTTTCCTTAACTTCTCTTTCTGATGTTTTATTGTTAGTATATAGGAATGCAAGGGGTTTCTGTGTGTTAATTGTATATCCTGTGACTGATATATTCACTGATTACTTCTACTAATTTTCTGGTGGAGTCTTTAGGGTTTTCTGTGTATAGTATCATGTCATCTGCAAATAGAGTTTTCCTTCTTCCTATTCAGTCTGGATTCCTTTTATTTCTTTTTCTTCTCTGATTGCTGTGGCTAGGACTTCCAAAGCTATGTGGAATAACAGTGGTGAGAGTGGGCACCCTTATCTTGTTCCTGATCTCGGAGGAAATGCTTTCGGTTTTTCACCACTGAGGATAGTGTTTGCTGTGGGTTTGTTGCCTATGGCCTTTATCATAATGAGGTAGGTTCCTTCTTTGCCTGTACTACCCTAAGTAATCTATAGGTTCAGTGCCACCCATATTAAACTACCAATGGTATTTTTCACAGAAGTAAAACAAAACATTTCACAATTTGTATGGAAACACACAGGACCCTGAATAGCCAAAGCAATCTTGAAAAAGAAGAATGGACCTGAGGAATCAACCTTCCTGACTTCTCTCTATACTGCAAAGCTACAGTTATTAACAAACTATGGTATTGGCACAAAAACAGAAATATAGACCCATGGGATGAGATAAAAAGCCCAGAGATAAACCCATGCACCTATGGGCATCTTATCATTAACAAAGGAGGCAAGAGTATACAATGGAGAAAAGACAGCCTCTTCAATAAGTGGGGCTGGGTAAACTGGACAGCTACGTGTAAAAGAATGGAACTGGAACACTTCCTAACACCACACACAAAGATAAACTCCAATTGGATTAAAGTTTAAATGTAAGGCCAAAAACGATAAAGATCTTAGAGGAAAACACAGGTACATTCTTTGACATATATCATAGCAAGATCCTCTATGACCCACCTCCTAGAGTAATGGAAATAAAGACAAAAGTAAACAAATGGGACTTAAAAGCTTTTTCAGCAAAGGAAACAATAAACAAGATTAAAGGACAACCCTCAAAATGGGAGAAAATAACCGTAAATGAAACAAGTGACAAAGAATTAATCTCCAGAACATACAAGTAGCTTTATACCAAACAACCCAATCAAAAAATGGTTAGAAGACCTAAACAGACATTGCTCCAAAGAAGACAGACAGATGGCAAGCAAACATATGAAAGATTCTAAGCACTGATCATTATTAGAGAAATGCAAGTCAAAACTACCATGAGGTATTACTTCACCCCCATCAGAATGGCCATCATTAAAAAAATCTACAAACAGTAAATGCTGGAGAGGATGTGGAGCAAAGGAACCCTGAATGTGACTTGATACAGCCGCTACAGAGAACAGTACTGAGAGTCCTTAAAAAGCTAGAAAGAGAACTAGCACATGACCCGACAACCCCACACTGGGCATATACCCTGAGAAAACCATAATGGAAAGAGAGGCATGCACCAGGATGTTTGTTGCAGCACTTTTTACAGTAGCTAGCACATGGAAGCAACCTACATGTCCGTCGATGGATAAATAGATACAAAAATTATGGTACATGTATACAATAGAATATTACTCAGCTATAAAAAAGGATGCATTTGAGTCAGTCCTAACGAGGTGGATGAAACTCGAGCCTATTATACAGAGTGAATAAGTCAGAAAGACAAATCTTGTGTTTATCAGTACCCGCATATGGAATCTAGACAGATGGTCTGGCTGAACCTATTTGCAGGGCAGCAGTGGAGACGCAGACACAGAGGGTAGACCCGCAGACCCTGGGGGAGGGAGAGGCCGGGGTGAGTCAAGAGAACACCACATGTAAGAGGGA
>SJYG01000646.1:474483-525396 GCA_006410535.1 Litocranius walleri
TGGAAGTGGGAGAGTGCTGCTGTGCTCCGTGACAACCTGGAGGGGAGGGATGGGCTGGGAGGTGGGGGGAGGCGCAAGAGGGAGGGGACACATGGATGCCTATGGCTGGTTCATGTTGACTATGGCAGAAACCAGCACAACACGTAAAGCAATTATCCTCCACTTGGAGGACTATAAGAAGACTGTAAGTATGTATCGTGATCCCAGTTATTGGTGCACATGTTTATCAGCAGGGAGATGGATCAAAGTGACTGCGGAGTGACGTCTGTATGAGGGGATCATGAATGATCACGGTTTTCCTCTTTTCATCTCTATTAAAAATTATCTGATCAACAGGGAATATTAAGTGTATATAATAAGGTGTGACTGTGTGCTTTAAAGACAAAAAAAGACGCTTTACAAATTGGGCGCTCTTGGTGGCTTCTTCCTGAGGCATCCCACTATTCCCAAATGGACATACATAAGCGTTTGCAATTGTCCTACTTTAAAACTTCTTTCATAATTGTGGTGAACCCTTCATAACTTAAAGTTAGCCATTTTAGCCCTTGGTGAGTGCACAGTTTGACGTTACTGAGGCCGTCACCGTGCTGTGCGACCACCACCTCCACCCCCTCCAGAACTTTCTCATCTTCCCAAACTGAACCTCTGTCCCCATCAAACACCAGCTCCCTGTCCCCCAGCCCCTGGGCCCCACCCTCTATTTTCTGTGAATTGACTACTCAGCACCTCATGTAAGTGGAATCATTCTCTGTCCTCAGGAGGGTGGGGGGTGAGCTGATTTAGTTCTTGGATGCAGAGGACAGAGCCGCAGGTCAGCTCAGGCCCGACGTCCAGTTTCCAGGAGCTGCTGAGGACCGTGACGAGCCCTGCGATGCATCTGAACCAGCGGCTCATCACACTGGGCCCCATCCTGAGCCCTGGACCCCATCCTGTCTTTAAGCCAGTGTTTTCCAGACCTGTTCGTCAGAGTCGTTTCTTCCAATGAAAGGTCCGTGTGGACAGAGTTGGTCTTTTCGGATCTAGGAGTGGGGGCGCACCTGGGGAGCTCTGGGGAGCGCCTGCAGACCCTGGCATCCGCTATTGTAAAGGTCCTCGGGTATTTCCACGTGGGGTGTTCTTCCCCAGGGGACATGTGGGTGTCACATCGGAGGATGGGGTGCTGGTGACTCCTGGGGGGCAGGGGCGCTGCTCTGTGTGGCGAGGGCTCAGGTCCAGGCTAGTGTAGACACCCACCCAACAGATGGCCGGGGGCAGCCCAGCTGAGACTGCAGCTCCCCAGGAACGCAGGTCCGAGCAACAGAGAGGCTGAGAATGGCCCTCAGCCTCGGGGAGGGGCATGTGAGGCTCTGAGAGCCATCAGCGAGGCTCGGTCCGCAGCCAGCCTGCCCTGGGGAGGCACGTTGTGAAACACCAGCTCGCCCAGTACCTGTAAATGGGTGTTCCAACAAGTCCGCCCCTGATTAAACAGGCCCTTTAAACCTCTGCTTAGAATAGTGGTTAACTACTTGTAAAGGAAACATTTATTTGCAAGTAACAGGTATTTATTTTCAAAGTGGTCCTAATTCAGACCAGTCTTGTCCGTAATTCCCATTGAGGTGGTTTGATAGTGTTTTCAGCGGCAGGAAACGAGCTGCCCCCTGCGAGGCCGGAACCGGCACGAGCACCTTTCCCGGCGTCAGAGCCGCGCTCAGGGTGAACTCAACGCCCTGCACCCCCGGCCCCCAGCACAGGCGGGGAGCCTGCCGCCGTCCAGGGGTGGCGTCGCCCACGACTCGTGTGCCTCTGAGAGTCAGTCTTGGAGGGTCTCCAGAGCCGCTGGCTTGGGGCCCCCCACTGACTGGAGCCCGCTGCCCACTTCGGGGGAGATCTTCCCCTCCTTAGGCGCTCACCGTGCCACCCGTCTGTCCCGCTCGCTGTCCTTCTGAGGGTCTGTGCTCAGCGTCCTGATAGGAACTATCCGGGCTGCGGGCGTGGAGGCCTCACGGAGCGTTCTGGGGCTGGAGCGTGTCTTCGCGTTCGTAGAGGTAACTTTCCAATAGGAAACAAAGATGCCTCGGTCCGGGGTCACCCGCAGAGAGACACCCAAAGAGGGACAGAGTGCGGGGAGACAGAGTGCGGGGAGACAGCGGCGCGCCTGGAAGCTTCTGGAGCTGTCGCATGGTGGGTGAGCTAGGGTAGTCTAGGAACCCTAGGCTCCAGGGTAGCATTTCTTATTATTTCATCGTGATAGAAGTCTTAATGCTTCCTCTGGAAAGTCCCAGAAGAAGCCGCTTTTCAAAAATGGGTATTATCAAGGTTACGAGGCTCTTTTGAGTTTGGGGGGCTTGTGTGTCTGCAGATAACAGGTCTGGATTGAATTGTGGTTTAGGCAAAAGCAGTGGTTTCTCTCCTTAATGAGTCTCTCACCTGCCATCTTATTTTTCCCCATTTGTAACTCTAGTCTTCCGTTGACTGGAGTTTTGACTGGAGTCTCAGAGAAGTGATTACAGGAAGGCCAGTGAAGAAAGAAATCCTTGAGGCTTGGTTACGAATCTCAGTCCAGTAGCAATTTAGGGGACGCTGGCATGCTGTGATTCATGGGGTTGCAAAGAGTCGGACATGACTGAGCGACTGAACTGAACTGAACTGACATGACCTGAGCAGGTGGGAGGGTGGGGTGACTAGGATTTAAAGACCGTTTATGATACTGAGGTCCTCCCAGGTGGGGCTGGTGGGAAAGAACCCGCTGCCAATGCGGGAGACACCAGAGACATGGGTTTGATCCCCGGGTGGGGAAGATCCCCTGGAGGAGGCACGGCAACCCACTCCAGTATTCTTGCCTGGAGAGTCCCATGGACAGAGGAGCCTGGCGGGCTCCAGTCCATGGGGTCGCAAAGAGTTGGACATGATTGAAGCGACTTGGCACGCACGCCTAATGCCGAGAGTGGGTTTCCAGTCTCCGAGCGGTGTTTTCCTCGCCAGGCGCGAGGCCGTGGTCTACACCCGCCTCTCCTTGGTGAGCAGGTCGAGCCTGTAGGGCAGAGGCGGCAGCAGGTTCCCATTCACACGGGGAGGGGCCCCTGGGGGCAAAGTGCAGAGGGTGTGACAGTCCCGTGTTTACTGGGCAGCTCTGTTTGCTCAGCGCCATGCTGAGAGCCCCTGAGTCATGCCCCTTGGACAGGGAGGACCCGGAGAGGAGAACGGGAACAGCGTGGGTGGGGGAGCCTGGAAAGGGGGGTGTGCGGGGTGGGGCTGTGCGGGGTGGTTTCTCTCTCCCTGCGTAGGGGGCCTCACAGGTCTCTCCTCTGAGCATCTGTGTCCTGATTTCCTCCTCCCTAAGGACACCGTGGGACCCGCCCCCCGCCCCCGCAATGACCTCCTCTTGACCGCTTCATCACCTCTTGATGGCTCAGACGGTGAAGAATCTGCCTGCCAGTGCAGGAGACGTGGGTTTGACCCTGAGTCAGGAAGATCCCCTGGAGAAGGAAATGGCAACCCGCTCCAGTATTCTTGGCTGGAGAGTCCCACGGACAGGGGGTCCATGGGGTCGCAAAGTGTCAGACACTAACACTGTCACTAACACTCAGAGACTCACACTGTCACCTTGCAAGCCTTGTGTCCAGATTCTGCCACATCTGAGGCGCTGGCGGGCAGGTGGATTCTGAGGGGACAGATTCCATCCTTGTGTTGGCACGGTGACCCTCCCGACGGCTGCTTTCCCTGCGTGTCTTCCCCCCGCGTCTCTGTGTCCACCTGTCCCCCTTTCCTAAGGACACCAGCCCCCCCGGAATGGGGACCCTGCTGACGTCACTTGATCTTGACCGTCTCTGTGAAGCCCCTTCTCCACGTCCGGTCGTGTTCTGAGCCACCAGCTCATGCTGGGGACACAGCTCGGCCCACGACAGGGAGCTCTCTGGGAGACAAGAGCGGGTTCTTATCCTCGCGCTGGGGTGACGATCTTCCCCACCCGGGGATCGAACCTGGGTTTCCGGCACTGCAGGCGGACTTTTTACCGTCTGAGCCCCGAGGGAAGCTCCCTCTGAACCTGAATTAAGTCGCATTGCGCCCTGGCGCGCAGCTCCGTCACCCAGCCCCGAGCAGGCGTGTCCGCCTCGGGCAGCGCAGCCCTGACCCGCAGCCTCGTGTCCGCTGCTCGCCCGGCGTTTCCCGTGAGCCTCGTCCACGTCCCCGCCACGTCGACGGCTGCTCCTGCTCCCACGACCTCTAACCCGTCTTCCATCGCTCGTGCGCCATGCTTGGGGTCCGCTGTCTCCGGCAGTTACGCGCAGGCTCCGTGAAGGTGAAGTTCAGAACTTAGTACGCCCTTCCTGATGCTTCTTACCTTTCAGTTCTGAGGCTTCCAAGCTGATTGACAGAATCAGAGCAGCCGGTGGGAGGCCTTGCCTTGCTTGTCATCTGGGTCCGCCTCCCTCTCTCTTCTTTCTGGGGGTAGGAAGCAGGAGTGAGGGGGGTGCCTGTGGGGGAGGCGCTGCAGGCCCTGGGACGCAGGGATCTGCCTGGAGCTTCCCGGGTGAGCATCCTGGCCCACAGCTGCCCTGCACCCCTCGGGCGATGAGGGGGCCGGGGATGGTGCTGAGGTGGCCAGAGGAACCCCGCGGGGACCCGCTGGTCCCCTGACCGCGAGGCGGTACCGTGTGTGCTGTGGTAGTCCATCCCACTCCGGGGACTCTGGGCTGCAGGCCCTCCAGCCACGTGAGAACTGTGCTGGGGACCCCCATCACTCCTGGCTTAGGGAGACCTGGGTGAGCCTGGTCCAGGCAGACAGCCAAACGGAGGGAGCATCCGCCGTCCACCAGCCACAGCTGAAGGCAGAGCAGCAGCCCGTGTGTAGGGCCGGACTGGGGAAGTCTCTACCCATGGACGTGCTCGCAGGGTCCTCCTTGTTTCCTTTGGGGCGAGGAAAGGGTTAGAAGAGGGTTTACCAGCAGGGCTGGGGTGTGGGGAGGGGGTCGGCCCTCCCGACCTCTGCCCTCCGTCTGCAGACCCTAAAGGAAGCCGCGAAGTGTAGGCAGACACGGTTCCTGCCACCTCTGAAGTTTGGAGGCCGTGGCGCTTTCCCTGCGGCTGTCCGGTTTTCAAGTCCCCGGGCCTTTCATCGGGAAGCGTGTTTGTGCCGGTGCACATGCGTCGCCCCGGTGAATTGGACTCCTGTTGAAGCAGGTGAAGACACCAGGGATGCGCTTGTCCTGAGACCCCAGTTTAGGGACGGGCGGCCCCCGTGCTCTGCAGACAGGCTGAGTTTATCCAGAGGGTGGTGACGTCTCTGCGCCCGAGAAGAAAGCATCTCTCCTGCGCTCAGGAAGGCAGAGCTCTGAACGGCAGTGTGTGCGGCAGCCGGGGGCTCGGTTCCTCCAGGTTTTGTAAAATCAGCCCCATGATTTGAAAGACCTCATGAAACATGATTTTATGCGTGGCTTGTTCACAGTGTGGGCTTCGCCGCCGCACGCATGCGTGGTTGTGAGAGCCACTCGCGGTCTGGCAGAGGCGCGGCTCCGCGCGCAGGCGCCGTGCTGAGCAGGGGGTGAGGGGTGGTCTCCGGATATTCACCGCCTTTCTGCTCAGCGCTCCGGCTCCTAGAGTTACTCGGCCTCCTGGAACCCGACTTCCTAGCGGGAGACACGCTCAGCGCGCCGGCTCTGTGGGGATGCGTGCAGCTCCCCGTGTGCAGAGCGTGAGCTCGGAGACCTGCGTGTCGTGAGTCCTTTTCTAAAGGACCCGTCGGGGCTGGGAGGACCGCTGCTCTCAGGCATCATACAGACCCTGGAGGATCTCAGCTGTCCGCTCGGCATCGTTAGAACCAGACATCTGGAAGGTCTTGGGACAAAATTAAGATCGGCCCTAGCAAATGAGCTTGTGTGACCCGTGGCAGCCAACTGACCCACAGGCATACGTGGCGAGCCTGCTTCTTAGCTTAAGAAAACGTCTGGGCAACGCTTCTCAGCTCAGAGGTGTCACAGCAAGGGACACACGACACAGGGTTCATCCTTCTCCTTGGGGCTCACCAGTGTCCTTCACCTGCTCCTCAGTGGCTGACCTGTAGCCTGCACCCCGATGCCCGCCGGTCGCTGTGTCTCTAGAAAGGCTGGGGTGTGCCCTCCCCTCCCCATCATCCTGCCCCTTTCTCTCCTCCCCAGTCCCCTGAGTAGCAGGCCTGGGGGGTCTGGTCCCCTCCCTTTGGAAGGCTGCCAGCCTGGATCAGGGTGTTTCTAACTAGAGCAGCTTGAGGTTTGATTTCAGCTGACGTTTGAACTGCATTGAAAAGTTGGTTGTGGTGGGTTTTTCCTCTGCACATGGGGCTCCAGGCCCTCCGGGGGCTGCCCCTGCCCCTGACCCTCACCTCTAGCCCCAAGTCTGGCCCACACCTCCTGACCCCCTGCCCGGCCAAGGCTTGGAAGAGGTCAGAGGGGAAGTCCTGCCTCGTCTGGCGCTGGGGCTCTGACTGCACCTGGAGTTCACGGGAATCTCATTTCTTATTCACAGCCATTTTCCAGCCTGAGGCTCGACCGCAGGGACAGCGCTGTGCCCTGTTATTTCCTGGGCTCTGGCATGCAGTCGTGACTGGCACATCGCCATCAAACCCTGAAGCTGTGCCACCCTCTGAACACGCGAGGCCTGGACCAGGGCACAGCCCGAGGGTGGGCACGCAGACGGAGGGACCTGTGTGCATGAGCACAGAAGCTAAGGGCTGGGAGCCTGGCTGGAGTGTCGTGGGAAGCGCAGCCTGGGGGAGGGGCCTCCTCGTCTCCTGTGGACAGGAGGTGCGCTGCAGAGCGGCCTGGGCCGGGGCCGCTCGTCCTGAGACTCTTGCCCATGAGACTGAGACTCTGCAGGCAGGAAGGGGCTCCCCACACTGGCTGCTCTTGCAGGGGCAGCCTCAGTGTGTGAGCCGAGCAGAACGCTGGCCAGTCATCTCAGGTTCGTCGTCGTTAGAACTGGAACACAATTTTATTTCACTTTTAAAAATTCTGATAAAATATATATTAAGTAAAACGTAACCGTGTTAACCATTTTTAGGTATATAGTTCACTGGCAGTGAGTACGTTCACAATATTGTACAACCATCATCACCATCATCTCTGGAAGGTTTTCGTCTTCCTAAACTGAGAGTCTGTCCCCATTAAACACTCATTCCCCATTTCCACTCCCCGCATCCTGGCACCCACCCTTCTCCTCTCTGTCTCCATGGATCTGACTCTAACAACCTCGTGTAAGTGGAATCAAACAGTGTTTGTCCTTTTGTGACTGGCTTATTTCACTGAGTGTAGTGTCCCTATGAGGAGAAGGCGATGGCACCCCACTCCAGCACTCTTGCCTGGAAAATCCCATGGACGGGAGGAGCCTGGGAGGCTGCAGTCCGTGGGGTCACTGAGGGTCAGACATGACTGAGTGACTTCTCTTTCACTTTTCAGTTCCTGCATTGGAGAAGGCAATGGCACCCCCACCTACCAGTGTTCTTGCCTGGAGAATCCCGGGGACGGGGGAGCCTGGTGGGCTGCCGTCTGTGGGGTCGCGCAGAGTCAGCAGCAGCAGTGTCCCTAACAGTCATCCTTGGTGTCGCCCGAGGCAGACTCTCCTTCCTTTTCGAGGCTGAATAACATTCCACTATGTATGTGGACCACATTTTACATATCCATTCATGTGTTTATGGACCCGTGGGTTGCTCCTCCTCCTTTGGGGCTGTTGTGCTTTGCACAAGGTGAAAGCGTTAGTTCGCACAGTTGTGTCCGACTCTTTGCAACTCCTGGACTGCAGCCCGCCAGGCTCCTTCGTCCATGGGATTTCCCCGGCAAAATGCTGGGGCAGGTTACCATTCCCTTCTCCAGGAAACTTTCCCGACCCAGGGATCGACCCTGGGTCTCCTGCATTGCAGGCAGATTCTCTACCGTCTGACCCACCTGGGTTTGTACAGGGACATAGAAATATCTGTCTGTGTCCCTGTGTTCACTTCTATTGTTGATGGAACTGCTCCTTGAGGGATCCATAGGTGCCAGTGGCCTTGCTGAGCCAGCGTCCTCCTGCGAGACACGGTGGCGTCCAGGGCAGGCTCCCGTCCTTTCGAGGAGGCTGGGCTGTGCATAGTGATGGCGCTGTGCCGGGTTGACCTTCCAAGGGTCTTTCAAGAGTAATGAGTGTTTGTTCACCCGTCACCAATTAGCCTTTATAGTCTTTATAGAGACGCAGAACCATGTTATTGTTTTTCTTTTCTCTGATCAAGTGTAGAAGACATTCCTCTGCTTCCTCTGATTGTCCTTTGACACATGGAATAGCAAGCCCCCTCCGTCATGTAGGCGCAGAGGTGACTGAAATGTTTTACCCCAGGCTCAGAATCCCAGAATTGCCATGTTATAATTTGCATCATGATTGTATAAGGTCATAAGGCAAACAGAATGTACACGGCAACATCTCTTGTTGTGCAGCTTGGAAAATGTCCTTTACAAAGTGTAGGGTGGAGGGTTTCCAAGGCCTCAGGTTTGGGAGGTGCACTCATAGGATCTGTGGTGTGCGGTCTGGTAAAGGCTCTGAAAAGTCCTACAGGGCAGACTCCAGCTTCTCTGCATCCCCCGTGGGTGCCCTTTTAAACACCATCAGAAAATGCCTCCGCTGCTGTTAGAAGTGAATGCATCTTAAAGACACAGGCCTGCAGGGGAGCACAGTCCCCTGAAGGTTTCATTTATGGGCCATTCTCTTCCCATTGATTCATGGCAAATAGATGGGGAAACAATGGAAACAGTGGTGGACTTTATTTTCTTGGGCTCCAAAATCACTGCAGATGGTGACTGCAGCCATGAAATTAAAAGACAGTGCTCCTTGGAAGAAAAGCTATGACCAACCTAGACAGCATATTCAAAAGAAGAGACATTACTTTGCTGACAAAGATCTATCTAATCAAAGCTATGGTTTTCCCAGTGGTCATGAATGGATGTGAGAGTTGGACTATAAAGAAAGCTGAGTGTGGAAGAATTGATGCTTTTGAACTGTGGCGTTGAAGAAGACTCTTGACAGTCCCTTGGACCGCAAGGAGATCCAACCAGTCCATCCTAAAGGAGATCAGTCCTGGGTGTTCATTGGAAGGACTGATGCTGAAGCTGAAACTCCAATACTTTGGCCACCTCATGCGAAGAGCTGACACACTGGAAAAGACCCTGATGCTGGGAGGGATTGGGGGCAGGAGGAGAAGGTACAACAGAGGATGAGATGTTTGGATGGCATCACTGACTCGATGGACATGGGTTTGGGTGGACTCTGGGAGTTGGTGATGGACAGGGAGGCCTGGCGTGCTGTGGTCCATGGGGTTGCAAAGAGCTGGACACGACTGAGCGACTGCCCTGACCTGACCTGACCTGAACACTTCTCTCCTGGCTTCCTGTGTGCCTTAGACGGAGGGGATGCAGTGCCCAGAGCCTCGCCCTGGTGGCCCTGTGGCAAAATCTGCTCTCTTGAGTCAGTGGGTGATGGAAGGTTTCCATCTGGTCATCTGTGAATTGCAGGCTTTAGAGCGTGCCCAAGGCTAGGCTATGGCACCCACTCCAGGGTTCCTGCCTGGAGAATCCCAGGGACGGGGGAGCCTGGTGGGCTCCTGTCTGTGGGGTCGCACAGAGTCGGACACGACTGAAGCGACTTAGCAGCAGCAGCAGAAGCAGCAGGGTAGGATGGAATTCAGGTGCCCTGGCTTACTTAGCAAGGCCATGCCCACCAAGCCCCAACCCTGATGCAGGTAATACCATTACAAGAAAGAGTCCGGGTTTCCCAGTGCTGCAATTTCAAATGCATTCCCAGCAGAAGACTCCTCTTGGGAGTCCACTGTTCCCAGGCCTGTCCTCAGTAGTAAATAAAGCCCGTGTGATTCTGGCCAGCCTGATGAGGAGGAGGGGAGCGCATCCATGCAGCTTTGGGAGCCTGCATAGGAGGCCACCTGAGGCCCAGCCTGGCCACTCGCAGCCACTCGGGCCTGAGGGCTGTCTGCCCCTGCCTCGCCACTCTGGCCGTCTGTCCGTCTCCCTCGCAAACCTGGCCCGCCCGCCGTGGGTCCCAGGGGGTCTGTCCCTCCGGTTCTACTGGCAGTGGGTGGTATTCCCCAGGGAGCTGGTTCTGGGGTTGGCTTAAGGATGCTTTAGCATTTTATTCGAGGAAGATCTTGGAGAATCGTGTGTTAACTTGGACCCTCACTGATCCCGAGGAAGGGGTGTCTTCCAGCTGCATGTCCTGTCTGTACAGCCAGTGCCGGAGACGATGCCCCCCAGGGGCAGCCCTGTCTCCCGCTGGGGCTGGGGGCTGCAGGGGAGGGGGGCCGTTCCCCGCGTGGGTCCCCCAGCCCCGCGGGATGTGGACGGCGGGGCCCCTCCTGCATCTGTATCTGCGCGCCGGTCCCACTGAGCCCTGGGCGGCAGGAGACAAACCGCCCCGTCACCTCGAGCCGTCACGCTGCCAGTTCAGCTCAGTGTTTTGGAGGTATTAATAGTAGGCTCAAGGGGGGAGGATGTAAACACCCTTTTGGGTGTAATAGTGTTGTAAGCTCTTGAGAAGCAGCCTCCATTTCCTCCTTGGGGTCAGAGGAGCACTGTGTTTATACCTGTTTGTGGGATGTCTGGTTCACGAGGCTGGGTTGCTGCTCCCGTCTGCGGCTGCTGAAGTGAAGGGCATCGCATCTGAGCTCAGGGGAAGACTGGACACGACTGAGCGACTGCCCTGACCTGACCTGACCTGAACACTTCTCTCCTGGCTTCCTGTGTGCCTTAGACGGAGGGGATGCAGTGCCCAGAGCCTCGCCCTGGTGGCCCTGTGGCAAAATCTGCTCTCTTGAGTCAGTGGGTGATGGAAGGTTTCCATCTGGTCATCTGTGAATTGCAGGCTTTAGAGCGTGCCCAAGGCTAGGCTATGGCACCCACTCCAGGGTTCCTGCCTGGAGAATCCCAGGGACGGGGGAGCCTGGTGGGCTCCTGTCTGTGGGGTCGCACAGAGTCGGACACGACTGAAGCGACTTAGCAGCAGCAGCAGAAGCAGCAGGGTAGGATGGAATTCAGGTGCCCTGGCTTACTTAGCAAGGCCATGCCCACCAAGCCCCAACCCTGATGCAGGTAATACCATTACAAGAAAGAGTCCGGGTTTCCCAGTGCTGCAATTTCAAATGCATTCCCAGCAGAAGACTCCTCTTGGGAGTCCACTGTTCCCAGGCCTGTCCTCAGTAGTAAATAAAGCCCGTGTGATTCTGGCCAGCCTGATGAGGAGGAGGGGAGCGCATCCATGCAGCTTTGGGAGCCTGCATAGGAGGCCACCTGAGGCCCAGCCTGGCCACTCGCAGCCACTCGGGCCTGAGGGCTGTCTGCCCCTGCCTCGCCACTCTGGCCGTCTGTCCGTCTCCCTCGCAAACCTGGCCCGCCCGCCGTGGGTCCCAGGGGGTCTGTCCCTCCGGTTCTACTGGCAGTGGGTGGTATTCCCCAGGGAGCTGGTTCTGGGGTTGGCTTAAGGATGCTTTAGCATTTTATTCGAGGAAGATCTTGGAGAATCGTGTGTTAACTTGGACCCTCACTGATCCCGAGGAAGGGGTGTCTTCCAGCTGCATGTCCTGTCTGTACAGCCAGTGCCGGAGACGATGCCCCCCAGGGGCAGCCCTGTCTCCCGCTGGGGCTGGGGGCTGCAGGGGAGGGGGGCCGTTCCCCGCGTGGGTCCCCCAGCCCCGCGGGATGTGGACGGCGGGGCCCCTCCTGCATCTGTATCTGCGCGCCGGTCCCACTGAGCCCTGGGCGGCAGGAGACAAACCGCCCCGTCACCTCGAGCCGTCACGCTGCCAGTTCAGCTCAGTGTTTTGGAGGTATTAATAGTAGGCTCAAGGGGGGAGGATGTAAACACCCTTTTGGGTGTAATAGTGTTGTAAGCTCTTGAGAAGCAGCCTCCATTTCCTCCTTGGGGTCAGAGGAGCACTGTGTTTATACCTGTTTGTGGGATGTCTGGTTCACGAGGCTGGGTTGCTGCTCCCGTCTGCGGCTGCTGAAGTGAAGGGCATCGCATCTGAGCTCAGGGGAAGGGTGTGAGGGTGCAGCCCCCATGGGGACCGGCGCCCGCTGCCCTGCAGACCCTGCCCAGCGGCGGACACGGCTGTGCCCTGGGGGCATCGTCTCTGCCCGCCTTGCCCCGTCTCTTCTGGTGCCATCCCTCCACTGGGATCAGTTAGGGTAAGGCTCCCTGAGTGACCCAGAGTCTCAGTATCCAAACCCTTTCTGAAAGTAGCTTTAGTAGGTCTCCTGCAAGTGTTCCCAGCAGACATAAGCCTTAAAGGAGCTGCTGAAAGGGCAGACTGAATTAATGAGCGGTAATCGCTTGCGCCAGTGACTACACAGGCACATGCTTATATTAGTTTTGACTCATAACAAGCCCACATTACAAGTTTTATGACCTTTATATCATAGATGTTGCAACCCAGGCCCCCGAGAGGTGAGGTAACGCTCCCGAGTCATGTGACTAGAACCGAAACTCGGGGAACCTGCGTCCTCACCCAGGTGCGAGATGCTCCCCGCCCAGCCCGCCCCCGAGGCGGTCTCCGAACTCCTGGGCTCCTCCAGGCTCTCATTTATCTGATGGTGCTCTTCCTTGGAGACCCTGGTAAACTATTGCCCGACGCAAGTGCAGCAGAGAAAAAGGCCCGATTGGTAAAAATTCCCCAAATCATGTGGTCCTAGAGCTTTTGAGTGTTCAGCAGCTGAGGCTTCTGTATAGCCTGTTTAGCAAGTTGGTGTCGGCAGAGCTCTTGGAAAAGGCGATCATTTAGATCCACAGTCGCCCTGGTTTCTGATTTGAGTCAGATGAAGCAAACAGCGTCCTCATCTGAAGACGCCACCTCACCTCTTATCGTTCATGTTCTTTCAAGATGGTTAGACTGATGTTGAAACGGAGAGAACTGGTTTAGCTTCTCCTCTGTTCTGATTCATTTATTATTTAAAAAGTGACCATCTGACAAAAAGCCCAAGAGCTGGTCCCAATTAGAATGTCGAGTCAACTTTTGAAAATCCTTTGGGCCAGAGTAAAGGTGACGCAGACAGATGACCTTGAGGTCAGAAGTTGGGGCACGTGTTGTCGTCTTGCTCAGCAGTGATGGGCCCGGGCAGTGTGCCTCGGGGTCACCTGTCAGGAGGTGCGACCTTGCACGGCAGCCTGAACTGGCATGACTGCGGTCCAGGAGTCCTGGCCCAGCCCACCTCTCTGGGTTCAGGTTTCTCATTTTCAAAATCAGGATGTTGGCCTTGACTTTTCCCAACATTTGGGTTTTAAAATTTTATGAAAAATAAGACACTGGGATATATTTTTTGATTACTGCCCTTGAGTACATCCTTGCTATTTACAAGGTTACCAGCTATCTTTGTTTGGTCATCAGAACAATAAAGTAACAAGGCTAGTTCCGCTTCCATGATTCTGCCTTGCTTCCACGTATGTGAAGTCTTCTGAATGCCTGGCAAGACAGATGCTGTAACCTCTAACAGCATAATATAAACCAGAGAATTTTTTGTGTTTGCATGAATGAGGGCTGTCTCTTTGAGTTGATGGTTGGGGAAAGAGCATGAGTTTCAATCAGACGCAGATTTATAACCTTGTGAGAAACCATTGGACTTTGGTCTTGTTGCTTCCTCTCCTCCTCAGGTTCCTCATCTGTAAAGTGGGCTCACTGGTCATAAAGCCTGAGTTCTACGGCTGTTTCAATACCTGAATGAGAGGCTCAGTCAAAGTAGCCAACAGGACTCCTAGACCATGGCGGGTGCTCAACAAATGTTGGGACGATGCTTAATTTACATAACACATTTGTTCTATTAAGAATTGTTCATTGTTTTAAGTAAATTTCTCATGCCCAATATTCTATGGGTTTTTATAATAAAATTAGAATTCTTTCCCTTGGGGAAAATGACTAACAGTGAAAAATGTGGCAGAGACACTTAAATACCATATTGCCTATATGGCTGTCGTAAGCTGTGTGTTCGTGGCTTGTATCTTATTGGAAGGAATAATTGCAGAGAGGAGGAAGGGTGAGACGGTCCCTGGCATGGTGGACACAAGTGGACACGTCTGCTTCCGAGTGGCGGCTCCAGCTGCCATCCTGCCCCTGCGAGGACGTCAGCTCGGAGACTGAAGACGCAGTCCCTTTCTTCCAGGAACTGTCGGTCCAGTCCCGGGGCCGGCAGACTGTCCCTGTGCAGGGCTGAGTAGTAGACGTTCTCTGCTTTGCAGGCCGTGTGGTCTGTGTTGCCACCACACTGCTCTGCGCACACACTTGTGCGCGAGCAGAATCAGATGAGGACAAAGGCCTGCAGCTGGACGCCCATCAGACTCCATGCAGAGCAGGCGGCAGGGCCGTGCGGGGGCTGTGGGCTGTGGGCTGCCAGCCCTGAGCTGGGGAAGGAGAGGTCTGTAAAGAGCAGGCAAGCGTGGTGCGCTCTGATGAGCGGTCTGGCTGCTCACCCTGAGTACAGGTTGCCGGAGGAGTACAGAGCGCGGCATGAGGAAGAGGAGAGTGGCTCAGCTGTCTTTGTTAAATACTCAGAAGTGTGTTCACTGCTTCCTTCTAATTTTTTACTCCTTGTAATTAACTGTGTGCTTACAAAGGTAATATGTGCCTGTTCAGAGGAGAAACGCCAGCAGTAGAGAAAGGCTGCCCTTCTCCAACACACACGTGATGGTCCCGGTTAAAGACTGCGGTTGAAACGAGTTTTATGCTTCGGGTATGCACTGAGGAAAGATGGGGTGTGCGTGAATGTGGGCGGACAGGTGTGGGGAACAGGTGGAGCTGGGGCCTGGCCGGGCCCTGGGCAGGGGCAGCTGTGGGCACGGAGGTGAGGGCGGCTCGGCCCGGAGGCTCCTCACAGGCAGAGAGGGGTCAGGGCGCAGCCCGCTGGGCATGCACCTTCACAGGTGAGAAGTTCTCTTCCTTCTGCCTCTGAGTTCTTCCGGGGTTGGTCACCTGGGTCATCGCATTCTTCTCCTTCTGCAGCTTCTCTGACCCTCCTGTCCAGAGGCCCCCACATTTGGCTCCTATCCAGAATTAGGGAGGCTGTTTTAAATGACAGAGCCCAGTTTAGCTCCTGCTGGCGCTTCCCTGGTAGCTCAGTTGGTAAAGAATCCACCTGCAACGAAGGAGATCCCAGTTCAATTCCTGGGTCGGGAAGATCCGCTGGAGAAGGGATAGGCTACCCGCTCCAGTATTCTTGGGCTTCCCTGGTGGCTCAGCTGGTAAAGAATCTGCCTG
Organism: Litocranius walleri; assembly: GCA_006410535.1. NCBI lineage: Eukaryota > Metazoa > Chordata > Mammalia > Artiodactyla > Bovidae > Litocranius > Litocranius walleri. Next base: position 489,710 of record SJYG01000646.1, read on the forward strand.
CAATGCGGGAGACCTGGGTTCGACCCCTGGGTTGGGACGATCCCCTGGAAAAGGGAAAGGCTACCCACTCAGTATTCTGGCCTGGAGAATCCCGTGGACTGTCTATGGGGTTGCAAAGAGTCAGACACGACTGAGCAGCTTTCACTTTCTTTCCTTTCACTTTCGCTCTTGCACTGTATCGTACTAAGATCTCTTAGTAACACAGGAGACGACTTTTTAATATCTTAGAGTCTTTCAGTTACTAGTATCAGTTATGTGTTAGAAGACGGTGTGTTGATTTCACTTGGGCGGCGAGTAGCTCCGTGGGTTGAGTGCTCTTGGTGGTGGCTTCTTCTCCTCCCTTTTGAATATATAGCGTGTGCTCTCAATTTCATCTCTCGGAGGTAGTGAAATATGCCCTGCCGCGTTTGGAGAGACTCTCCAAAGTCTTGGCTGATAGAAGGTCGTTGCTCATCTGCTGTCTCGGCTGCTGATAGAAGGTCGTTGCTCATCTGCTGTCTCGGCTGCCTGCGGAACGTAGATCCAGCAGCCCCCAGTGCCGTCAAGGGCGTGATGGCAGATTAACCAGAACATTCGCTAACATAACCTCTGCTTAGACTATACACCCCCTTGCTTCCATTAAGAAAAAGTAAAGGAAACTTGAGCGTTGCTGCCCAGGGACGATCCTGCATCCACCACTCAGGGCCTGTTTAGGTAGATATTTTCTGTTTCCTTTTTAAGTTCTTTTAATTTTTTTTTTTAAGAAGGTGGAGTATAGTTGACGCACAGGGCTGTGTCGGTCTCAGGCTCACAGCAAAGTGACCCAGTTATTCATTATATTTGTCGTCGTTGTTTAGTTGCTCAGTCGTGTCCGACTCTTTGCGACCCCAGGGACTGCAGCACGCCAGGCCTCCCTGTCCATCACCAGTTCCTGGAGTCTACTCAAACTCATGTCCATTGAGTTGGTGATGCCATCCAGCCGTCTCATCCTCTGTTGTCCCCTTCTCCTCTCGCCCTCAATCTTCCCCAGCATCAGGGTCTTTTCCAACGAGTCAGCCCTTCGCATCAGGTGGCCAAAGTATTGGAGCTTCAGTTTCAACAGCAGTCCTTCCAATGCGTATTCAGGGTTGATTTCTTTTAGGACTGACTGGTTTGATCTCCTTGCTGTCCAAGGAGATCAAATACATACATATTTCATGTATTTATTATATCATGTATTCTTTTAAAAATTCTTTTCCATTATAGTTTATTACAAGATATTGAATATAGTTCTCTGAACTATGAATAAGAGGTTTTATTTTTCCAGAGCTTTAAAAAATGGTCAAATTCAGTCAGAACCAGGAAAGCCCCTGATGGCAATATTTGAAGGCAAAGGGCAGCAGGCTGTAGAATCAACGGTGGAAGAAAAAAAGAACAGGAAGGATCACTGAGCAAAGGGTTACGATGACTCTAAGATGCCTGCTTTGGTCCACAATGGGCCGCGTGAGGCGGAAGGCGTGTGCCAGCTTCAATTCTGTGGTTTTGGAACAGTGCCCCCCAACACACACACACACACACACACACACACACACACACACACACACACATAAACAGGGGATTCAGGCTTGCTGGCCTCTTCCGTGCAGCACCAAGCACCAGCAGGCTCACAGTAAGTAGATTTTTGGTTCAAATGTTGCCCTCAGTGTGCCGTGTTTGAGTTTTGGGCACCAAGTTGGGACGGGGGGAACCACGTGAGCAGCAATGAATGAAAAACAGAGAAGCAAAACCAAGAAGAAAAACATAAAAAACCTCCCAGAGTAGCTGGCAAGGTTGTTCATTATGTCATTTAAGGAAGCTTCTGAGAGTGCCAGCCCTAATTGGCAGCTCTGTTGGCTACTGTCGACAGTAGCCAACCTCCTAAAATTGCAGAATGAGCTTAGAGGCAAAAAGCAGAGAATAGTTTGGGGTTTTCAAAACATGCAGTATTGCTTGAATTTTGATAGAATCTTTTAGAGAAAAATCCAAATACAGCTAGCTTTTTTTAAAAAAAAAAAAAAGGAAGAAAAAAGAAAGAACCACTGAAAAACACAGACCGTTGAACAGCTGATTTTAGCTTTCTGGATTTTAGCTTTTTAATGAACTTTATGGATCCAGCTTGCATAGCCAGCCTTCCAGGGTGGAGAGGGAGGGTGAGTGTGTGAGTGTGTGTGTTTGCCACTTCTGTTGTCTCCTGTTGAGAAACGCAGAGCAGGGTGAATCTTCAGAGTGTGAAATGGTGGTTCACCAGCGACCAGGGAAATGCCGCCTCAGGGGGGAGAAAGGTTGCAGAAGAATGCTGACTTTGCGTTTCTTTAAATCCCTAACAGCTCAGTCAGGAATGCTGTTTTATTTAAGCTTTTGAAATTTTCAGCCCTGTTATCCCCTTTGTAGTCTGAGCAGAGATGCTTCCTTTCATCTCCACTGACTCCTCCGTTCTAGAGTATGTCGTGTCTGCTAAAGCCCCCGTGGTTTCTCACGGGGATCTCCAGCTCCAAAGATGAAACTTGGGGGAAATTTTTCATTTAGTTCCCTAGAAAGTGTTTTTGCTTATAGTCGGTGAGCATTAGTTAATATCACTTTACTGGTGGCTCAGTGGTAAAGAATCTGCCTGCCAGTGCAGGAGACGCAGGTTCGATCCCTGGGTCAGGAAGATCCCCTGGAGAAAGAAATGGCAACCCACTCCAGTATTCTTGCCTGGAGAATCCCACGCACAGAAGAGCGTAGTGAGCTGCAGTCCATGGGGTCACAAAAGAGTCAGACACGACTGAGTGCCTAAACAACATTAGCATCACGGTAATCTTCCAAGTTCCTCTGTTTCCAGGCACTTTCCTGACCAGCCTGTGTGTTTAGATTGTGTTAAAATGCATATTCCTGAAAAGGTGGAAAGTTTTTGGTGGTTTTTCATTTTTAATGATTTTTGTCTCACCCACACCACCATCACTTCCACCTCCATGGGTGAGAGCTAACATTACCTATATTTGTTCTCTCGTTATAAGGTTTATAGATCAACTGTAGAAACTTTGGAGAAGTCAAAAAAAAGGATAAAATTGAAAATAAGGCTACAGCCCATGGGGTTGCAAAGGGTCAGCGATGACCGAGTGACTGGCACCCTTTCACCCCGACACCGCCTGGATTCGTGGCTTTCACGCTGAGGCTTCCTCCTAGCGTTGTGTTGGGAGCATCTCTCTGGATCATTTGCTTTCAGACGCAAGCCTGCTCATGCCGTATAGTCTTGCTGGGCGTCAGACGCTGAGGATCATTGTACCCGGACATCTGACAGCTGCCCTCAAGGTCTCCTTGGGAAAAAGTTCCAAGAAAAGGGATTGCTGGGATACAGAGTGGTCATGATTTCAAGTCACGTGCCACGTGCTGCTGGACAGCCTTCCAGAAAGCCGGTGCTTCGCTCACACGCCCAGCACAGACTCGGTCCTCTGTTTCTTCTCCTGCATCTTTGGGAAATGTAAAAAAACTTTAAAAAAATATTTATAAAGTATTGAGCTTTGATTTTAATTGGGCTGCCCAGGCGGCTCAGTGGTAAAGAACCTGCCTGCCAATGCGGGAGACCTGGGTTCAATCTCTGGGTCGAGAAGACCCCCTGGAGGAGGAGATGGCAGCCCACTCCAGTATTCTTGCCTGGAGAACCCCGTGGACAGAGGAGCCTGGCGGGCTGCAGTCTGTGGGGTCACAAAGAGTAGGACACAACTGAACTGATAAAGCACACAAACACACACGCAGTTTTTCTTAGTTAATAAAGTATTGAGCTTTGATTTTCATTAGAGGAATGGAGTATTTCCCAGATATCCTTTAACCATCTGTTTCACATTTTGTTATTTTCTGGATGCCTGACCAGAAACTTAGAGTATCAGTCGATATTGTTACGGATAGTACGTGTTACTTGCTCAGTCGTGTCCGACTCTTTGTGACCTTGTGGACTTCAGCCCTCCAGGCTCCCCTGTCCTTGAAATTCTCCAGGCAAGCGTACTGGAGTGAATTGCCGTTCCCTTCTCCAAAGGATAGTAACGCTTTGGCTATCGTAGGAGGAAATCTCTTTCTTCCACATTCCTAGGCTCTGTGGCTGGGCCCCTGGCAGCTAGACTGAGGGAAGGCAGCCGAACAAGAGGGAAGCAGGGCTCACTGCCAAGTGCAGCCAGGCACACGGAGCGCTCAGAAGGAAGGGCAGAGCTTGGGCTCACGGAGCATCCTAACAAAGGACATCAGGCCTGCAGAAAAGGGGGAGAAGAGTCCGGGCTTGGGAAGTAAATATATGGGGGGAACTAATGGAAGGGGAGGGTTGTTTCCGTGAGGTTTTTTGACGTTTTTATGTTGGAGCGTAGTTGACTTAGAATGTTGTGTTAGTGTACCACAAAGCCATTCAGTTACCTTCACAGTACGCCTGTTCTTCTCAAATTCCTTTCCGGGTGAGGTTGTTCCAGAATACCGCGTCGCGTCCCCTGCGGTGTGCAGCAGGCCCTTGTGGGTTTACTGCTTCACGCACAGCAGTGTGTCCAGTTGTCAGTCCCAGACTCCTAATCTGTCGGTGAGGTTGTTTGCAGACACATCTCGGCGCCCGGCTTTGTCTTCACGGCCTCAGGGCCTCCCCGGAGGCAGGCCTCTCTGCTCCTCTGGAGTTTCTGCTTTTCGGCAGGTGGACAGGCTCTGAGGAGGTTGCTTTTTTCATCTGCTGATCCTCCCCTGCCTCCAGATGAAGCTCGGCCCTGTGCCAAAGTGGCCTTTCCAGGGGCTGGCAGACTCCTGTCCCCTTCCAATGTATCCTAAAATTTAAGTCTTTATAATATTGCTTATGTTATTTTTGATGTGAGGAGATTTTAAATAAGAAAAATAAATAATAACTCAGGAGTAACAGACCCACTTATAAAATCCATCATCTTTTCCTTGATAGTTTTCCCGATTTTAGTTTTTATCCGTAGGGAGCCCCTCTTTACCCCAAGATTCGATAAGTAATCTGTTTCCGTCCGTCTTTTTTATGTTCTTCTTTGCATTTCACTTTATCAGAGTATTCACTATTGCTGAAAATAAGATTCTTTTCCTCCTGTCCCATTTGTTTTCTGTCTTCTTTAGAAATTTCATTAGTTTCCTCGATGAATATTTCTCTCCTCTGGCAAGTCAAGCAATTAGATTTATTCCTTAGAAAGTAATATGAGTTTTCTTTCTTTTAGCTTACCCTTGAAATGTATAGGTAGGTAATCAGTTTGCCAGATGTTTTGCAACTGCTGCCTTAAAAAAAAAAAGAAAAAAAAAACGGGCAACTAAGATTGAGATCACATTCTGAGGTCAGTTCCCTAATAGGACCATCCCTGGTCCTGGAACAACAGCAAAGAAAGCAAGTATCAGACTGTAAAACGGGGCAGTGACTTCTACACTTGCACGGCCTTGGCAGACTCGTGGACGGAGTGATGAAGTGCTACATTAGAGGACTGTTGCCACCTTTGTTGAGGCAGGGAGTGGTCTGAGGGGTTAATGCGTGGAGACCCCGTCCGTGTGAGTTTGGGGGTGGGGAATGGTGATGTGCTGGCCCTCTCCCCTCCTCGCCAGGGAGATGGGTCATGAAACCAGCACCCGGAATTCCTGGGCAGCTGAGGGTGGGCTCCCATATTCCCCCACTTCACTCTCTTCCTAATTCAGTCACCCTGAAAGTCAGCTCCAGGTTACCCACGGAAGGTTATTTTGAGAGGCCGATGACCGGCTGAGCCCCAGCCACATGGGAAAGCTTAGCAGTCAGGCAGTACGGAAGCAGCGTTTTCCAGCCCTCCCTGCGGGCACCCACAGCAGAGGGGTGGCTGTGGACCCCTGCAGGCCCCCGTGAAGCAGTCTGTCTGCAGAGCGGACAGGGTGGGGGCGGTTGCTGGCGTGCTGGGTACGGAGTGCCCTTGGGCATTGGTGACTGGTGATTGGTGTGGGGTGCGTGAGAAAGGCAGGTGACAGCGGGTGACCTCAAGGGACGAAATACAGTTTAGACTTTTTGAACACGCCGCTTTGCTTAGCGAAATGATTGCTGTATCTTTTATTTTTCTTATAATTTTGTCTGTTTTTGTATTTATTTCTGGCTGTGCTGGGTCTTCACCGCCGCATGCAGACTCTCTCTAGTGGCTCATGGGCCATGGCACGTGGGGACTCCCCAGACCAGGGATCAAACCCGTGTCTACCGCTGCTGCTAAGTCGCTTCAGTCGTGTCTGACTCTGTGAGACCCCATAGACGGAAGCCCACCAGGCTCCCCCGTCCCTGGGATTCTCCAGGCAAGAACACTGGAGTGGGTTGCCATTTCCTTCTCCAGTGCATGAAAATGAAAAGTGAAAGGGAAGTCGCTCAGTTGTATCCAACTCCTGGAAGTCAGCTCCAGGTTACCCGTGGAAGGTTATTTTGAGGGGCCGATCACTGGCTGAACCCCAGCCTCATGGGAGAGCTTAGCAGTAAGGCAGTCCGGAAGCGGCGCTTTCTGCCGCACTGGCAGGCAAAGTCTTTACCACTGAGCCTCCAGGGAAGCCCAGCCGTATCTTACCGGGAATGGGGCAAGTCTTGGAAGCTAAGTGATCTCCAAGCCTTCCGTAGACTCCTGAAATCCTTCCAGAGATTGTGGCCCATCTGAGTGTACTTCATTCTCATCAGACATGGAGGTCAGACAAGAGATCCCGGCCCCACCTGCCTGGTTTATAGAATGTGCCTCCGGGGGGCCTCCAGGCTTTGGGGGTGTCAGCAGACCCGAGGCCGGGATCTTTATCTTGAGGAGCTTGCGAGGGGTCTGGGGCGGTTTGCTTGTTGACTCAGAGATGCTGTCTGCCCGGGCGCCTGGTTGGGGGGGTTAGGGCGCCAGGTGGCTGCCTTGTCCTGGATCTCGCCTCCGGGCCTGTCTGCTCGGCCGGTCAGTCTTCTGTTCTGCCTTGTTAGTTGACAGAGGTTGCCCTGGACATCTCTTTAGGTAGCAGCCAGATTGGGTGGTGGCTGCCCGGGGCCGGGTCGGGTTGTGGTTCGCAGGCCTGAGTGCACAGCGGTGTCGGCAGCCCCCAGCCCCCAGCCCCCACCCCCTTCCCGAATGCTTTTGTTCCCTGATGCCTCCTGGCCAGCTCCTATAAGCAGAATGTGCTGCGGGCATCACTTGACCTCAGATCAGCTCCCAGTGGGACATCTGGGTGGAGACTGAGGGCAGAGCGGGCACCTGGTGCCCCCCTTCCCCAGCAGCACCTGGGACAGGGTGTGCCAGGCGGAGGCACGGGGAGCTGCCCTGTCTCTGGGCAGCAGTGATCACAGGGGCTGTCAGCCTCTCCTCGTCCCGCAGGGCCAGCTGGGCGGGCGATGCAGCTGGTACTCTGAGGCTCGGCTACCTTGTGGGCCGTGAGGAGAGATGGGAAAGCAGCAGGAGCAGCCTCAGAAGGTAGAAAGCGAGGCGGGGGGCACAGACTCCACACACGCCGGCGCTTCCGGGGCTGTGACTCACAGGAGGGCAGAGAGGAGAGGAGACGGAACAGCCTCTGAGCTGGCACCGTGGGGGCAAAGAGCTGACGCCGCTCTGCTTGTGGTGCTGTGACTTACAGCAGCGCTGCGGGCGGTGTCCCAGGGTGGACACAGGTCGCACCATGGAAGGCGTTTGTTGTTACGAAGACATTTGCTCCTAGAAGCCAGGTATGCGTGAGTGCTGGTTTTCCAGGCTGGCCTCCAGAAGCTGCCCTAGCTGCCCCGCCAGTATTCTGAGCTGGCGTGGGCTGCACTGGCCAGCCCCGCCCAGTGTGTTGCCTGGAGCCTCTGACCGCCCCCTGCGCTCGGGGGTGGATTGTTTGAGCCCACCCGGCCTGGGAAGCTCATTCCCCGAATTCGAATGGGCGGGGACATGGCCACCCCTGGCAGCCTCACAGTCACCTGGATGGCTTGTTAAACCACCTCGCTGTACTTCCTCCAAAACCTCCCATGGGGTCTGGCCTGAACCCGAGAATGCGCATTTCTGACAACTTCCCAGGTGATGCTGCTGCTGCTTCTGCGGTTCCTGAGTGGACACAAGAGGACGGCAGCCCCGTAAAGAAGCCCTGAATCTGAGTCATTAGTGATGAGACTTCTGTGGCCAGCGGCGCCCTGCCCTGGGTGTGTCCCCCGGAGTCCAGTGGACAGCGTCACAGCTGGTGGTGCCTCCTCCATGGCGGCCGGTGCAGAGGCGCGGCTCTTCCCGAAGCCCATTGACGCAGAGACCCTGGTGGTTGCCCCCTTGGACCCAGCCATCAGCTGCCCACGGACTGAGGGCCGGTGCCCACGCGTGCTCCATGTGGGAGGAAGCAGACATGTGTCTCTCTCCCACTTCTGCCAAAGCAGGAGGGAAGACTGGAGGGCTGTTTCTTTTTTTTTTTTTTTTTAATAATAAAGCTTAGTTGTAAAACTAGTCTAAAAGTTGTGTGCACCAACTGATTGGCTTTCTCTCCAAGTGGAGCAGGTGGCTTTAGCCTGGAATATGGGGAAACACGCGCGACATTGACAAGGAAAATGTAAGACTGCTTCACGTGGATGTTTCAGTGTTGACTGCTAACCGTCTTAACTATTAGGATGACTTTTGAAGTTTGGGGGGTTTCGGGCTGGAAACACGGGGCTCGTGCTGCTGCGACACTCTGTACAGAAGCTGGCAGGGGCTTTCCACTGTGTGTCGGTGCCCGGGGACGCCTGGCCTTGCCTCCTCGCCGGGATGGAGGGAGGACCCCCCCCCCAAGATGGCATCAGGGGACCAGACCCTGCAGACTTCTGTCCTCCGCCCCAGACCAAAGCATCACACCGCCTTCTGTGGCCAGTTGATATTTCTCGTTGGATTCTCCAAACCATTGAGAGGCCCCCAGTGGTGCGTGGGATGAGCGTGATTAGTGCTCTGTGGTTGATGACGCCGGCCTCTGTGTGCGTTTCTCTCTGACCTGTTTTCTATTTGCCCCTCTCTAGTGGGATCTTGTGTGTGATAATGCCTGGAAGGTCCATGTCGCTAAGTTCTCCTTACTGGTTGGATTAATCTTTGGCTACCTGATAACTGGATGCATTGCTGACTGGTAAGTACCTGCATGCCCACCACACCACACCTCTCGGAGCCGCAGCAGCCTCTGCGGCCTCCCAGGGCGAGGTCGGCCTGAGCTTGCTGCGACCGAGGCTCCCCCCCTCCCCCTGCCCTGGCACTGGGGCCAGAGCTGATGGGGGCAGCCGCCCCCTGCAGCGTTCAGACAGAGGGAGCTGCCAGTACATAGAGCAGACCCTTTTGAAGTGAGAATTTAAATTCATTGCAATTCCCTGGCTGCTAGAATCTACCAAAACCAGCCTGCAGCCAGCCGCCCATGTCCTCCTGCTAGAGCGAGGTTAGAAAGAGCCTGGGAAACGTGGCTTCAGGCTTTAAGAGCTGGGCTCTGAGCGGGCATACACAGACCAGCGGCTTCAAAAGACGGGAAGAGGGCAGCCAGACTCCTCACCCTCGAGAACTGGACGGACGCCGGCAGACCTCAGAGAAGGACCGTCCTTGTAAGCTGGCTTGGCCAGGAGATTCTTCTGCAGGGCCACGGGGAGCTGGGCTCCGAAAAGTGGCCGGCCTGTGGGTGGCTGCTGGGCAGGGCAGGCAGGGGGCGGGGACCAGAGGCAAGAATAAATGTGCTTTCCTTGGGCAGGTGAGGGGCCAGGTGAGGGTTCCAGGGGGAAGCAAGATGGTGGTGGGATGGAGACGCAGGTCGCCACGGCGGGAGTGATGGCGTTAGCAGCCCGCCCTCAACCGACGCCTGTGTGGCCAGACTCCGTGCTGAGCGTCTCCGTGGATTAAAAGAGCCCCTCCACACAGCTCCCCTGTTTCCCAGTGGTAAAGTGGCATCACCCCTGTCTCCTGGGGAAAAACAGAAGCACAGACATTTAAGTGAAATCCCTGGATGCCCTTAGGTTGGAGAGCCAGCATTTGAAACTAAGCTCCTAGCGGCTCCAGAGCCGGACTCCAAGGGTGTGGGCTGGGTCGCCCGAATGGCACGGCCATGGCCCAGTGCTGCTGGGGCTGCTGGGGAGTGGGGGGCTGCCGGAGAAGAGAGGTGTGTGGACCCCTCCCTGCTTGACGTTCTTTCTCTTTAAGGGACTTTATTTACGAATAAGGGCCTCTTGAATCTCAGACTTAATAAAGCTGGCAGTGATTCGGAGCAGGCTCCTCGAGGCCGCGGCTGCGCCCCAGGGTGCCCTCTGTTCTGGTCAGCTGAGACCGCCGGCCGGCGCTGCGGGGCTGCCCGCGGCGGGGGGCGGGGAGCCCAGAGAGACCACTTACAAATTCTGGAAAGTTCTCCCCCAAAAGCTGGCATCTAATTGGGTGTTCCTTGCATTAACATGAAGTGCGCTTTCCTGTGTGTTCAGAATCTGCTGACTCATCATCTGTAAGTGCTTCTTGAGGGCGTCCCCCCCGGGGCAGGAGCACAGATGCTGAGAGTGACCTGTGGAAACCCGCGCAGGCCCTCACGTGGGGTTTGGTGGTGGGTTTTTTGAGGGGGAGGGGAGGGAACAGGATTGGGAAAGGAAGAGGGTTTCGGTTTGTTTTTTTTCTCAAACCAAATACTTGAACTTTTAAAGGTTTTCAGAGTGAGCTATACTGAGCTAAAAGACCCTCCAACCCCTATGTTTTAACCACAGGGAATTTTGTTTCCCAGAAACCTACACTGAAATAGGTTGGGAAGATAAGAGTAATAAACCACATCACTTCTTCCTAAATACACGGACTTGTCTTAGCGTCCTGGCTCAGTGATCTAAGAGGGAGAAAAAGGCAGACTTGCCTAAGGGAGCTGCGGGGTTTAGGCTGCTTACGGCTGGTTCTGTGGCTTCTTATGCCTTTCCCATCGATGGTGCTCGGCCTCCCTGATCACACGCCAGCCCCAGGGACCGAGACGGGAGAGAGTAGGGTCTCCCTTGGCGAGCAGCCAGGGTCTCCAAGGCCGTGGGCTGGGAGGAGGGGGCCAGGGGTGCCCAGGGGGTCGGGGCAGGCGGCTTGCGCTGCGGCTTGCTGAACATTCGGAGTGGGCCTCAGTTCCAGTTTGAAGGTTTGGTATTTTCCACCCTTGCCTGATTTACTGTTAGCATTTTACTCCCCACCAGAGCCTTGCTTCAAAGGAGGTAAACACGTATAGAGGGAAGTCCGGGTCTCAGAGCCGCTGGCACCATTCCACGGCTGTGTCGGGAAGCTGATCGGGTCGTAGGTTATACCAAGACCGCAGTCGATGTCTGGTGAAACTTCAGCTGTGCGGCTTCTTGTTTGTGTTTTTTAAAGGTGACTGTTTTGCACACACGCTCAGGCTGAGCTGGACAGCACGTCCTGTAGGAAACGTGTTAGTTTAGGTGGAGGAGGGGGGCCAGCTGGGTCAGGGGCTGTGGCCAGATGACCTCCCTCCCTCTCTTGCTGGGTCTTCTGCTGGGCTCTGCGCCTTTCTCATCCTGCTGGTCCTGGGAGGCTGTGTATGGGCTGCCCTGCAGACCCCTCCTCTCTGGCTTTGGGCTGAGCTTGGCCACTGGCGGCGAAGGAGTTTTTTCCAACTTCCAGAGACTCTCTTGCACTTCCCAAGTGAAGAATCCACCTGCCAATGCAGGAGATGCAAGAGGCGCAGGTTTGATCCCTGGGTCAGGAAGATCCCCTGGAGGAGGGCACGGCAGGATTCCTGCCTGGAGACTCCTATAGAGAGAGGAGCCTGGTGGGCCACAGTCCACTGGCTCAGACACAACTTGGCAGCTAAGCAACAGCAGAGGCTCTCCTGTTCCTTGGCCCCCGGCCCCACTTCTCGCCTGAGTCCACCGTGGCTGCTCAGCTCCTGCTCGTGAGACCGTCTCCCTGGCTCCACGCAGCCAAGAGAGGCTCCCGCAGAGCCGCCTCACCTCGAGGCCCGTCACTCGGACGCCATCTGCAGACCCCCTTGGGCCGTGAGAGGTGGCACCGCCTCTGGGGGTTGGGACAGGGACACTCCCAGGCTGATATTCTGCCCGTCACAAGTCCTGGCTGGCCGATGACGCCTCTGCATCGCAGATTTGGGAGTGCGCCTGTACTGGTCATCTGGCGGGACACCTCTGCTGTGGGGAGAGCCAGGGCCCACTCGAACCCCAGGGGCTTCTAAACCCGTGCGCATATCTACACCTGATGGCCCGTCCTGAAGAGAGCCTGAGGCTCACGGGACCCAGCAGGTCTTTCTCGGGACCTCCGTCCCCAGGGAGCCTGGGATCGGGCCAGGGCTCTGACTTTGAAGCCCATGTTTGCCCCCCATTCCTAATACGAATTTTCACTTAATGACTTTAGCAGCCACTTGGGAGGGAAAGATTTAGAATTGTTTCTACAAGTTAAGCAGAAATCCAGGGTCTTCCCTGAAGTGTCAGGACAGAGGAGCAGATTGTGTCCGGTGGGTGTCGGGGAGGCCGGACGTAGGAAGACCCGAGGCTGCTCGGCGCCCGGTCAGCCATCCTGTTAGTGATCTCGACACTGCGATGCAGGGCAGACGGGGAAGCAAGGGAAATACAGAGGGATAAGTCAGACTCTGGTTTCCTTCATTCCAATAGGCCAGCTGAGCCGTGTTTAAGTTCATTTCTGTAGACGAGTTGGATTTGGACAGAACTGCCTATAGTCGTTCCTGGTAAGGGCTAAGTGCCCCCAGCGCAGGTGAAGGGAAGTGACAGCTAAAATCTCGACAAGAAAATCAGCTTCCATTGCACTGAGCTCGCAGCACCGCCCCATTTCTTTAACCCAGAGTGGCAGGCTGGGATGCTCAGAGACGGGCTGGGATGCTCAGAGGCCTAAGAAGTCCTGAATGAGACGGCGTCCTGGGGTTCCCGCCCCCAGAGTGTATAGGAGTTATATGCGTCTCCTGCGCAGGCAGGGCCGGATGCTGCCGCACGCTGCTGTTCTGAGAGACAGATTTAAATTGGGAGATGGTTTGCGCAGCGTGCAGCTCACGCATGTTGAGCGTGCAGGCCAGTGGGTTTTGGTGTATTTGCAGTCATACATGTGGCCACTGGCACACACCGCATTTAGAATGTTCCTCCCTCTTCTGCCCATTCGCGTCTCTGTCATTCTCACCCCAACCTCAGGCAGCCCCAGACATGCTCCTCGTTTCTATCTGCCCTTCTGGACAGTCCCCTTCCAGGTGGACGTGCAGGTGTTGGGGCTTCCAGGCATGGACTTTGTTCCCTCGGCAAATAGAGCCTGGCCTCTCTGAGAGCTCTGCTTCTGGCTCCCTGGCTATGCCACGCTCATCCTCGTGGGTGTGAGGCTTGTCCAGGAGGGGTGGCACGCAAGGGCCGCCCAGGCCCAAAGGCCACCCCCCTGCCCCCAGCCACGCCCAGAAGCACATCCCTGGTGCTACCCAGGCCCGCTTGGGCCAGCCCTGTGACCACCCGCCCAGGGTGCGCTGGCCTTTCCCCAGTGCAGAGGACGGGCCCCTGTGGACCTCCCTTCCAGGTCTGCACACGTCCTTACAGCTCAGGCCACCCCCGCTCAGTCTGTGCTCTCTTCGGTCACTGCTCATCATGGAGCTGAAATCAGCCGGCCAGCAGCTCAGCCCTTGGCTCCACCAGGCCGCAGGCAAGGTCGAGGCCAGTTCAGTTAACAACTCAGAGAAACAGCTAGAAGCCGCTCACCCTGTGTCTGTGTTGACTCTGGAGCCAGTTCCAAAGATCACAGCCTCCAAGCCATTTTATGCTGGGCGTGCCAAGGCTGAAGTTTGGGGAGTTATTGTTGGTTCTGTTGAATTACCCCCATAAACTCAGGAGTAGACCGGCCAACAGGAATTTGTTCATTGCTTCAAAGGAGGTAAACACGTATAGAGGGAAGTCCGGGTCTCAGAGCCGCTGGCACCATTCCACGGCTGTGTCGGGAAGCTGATCGGGTCGTAGGTTATACCAAGACCGCAGTCGATGTCTGGTGAAACTTCAGCTGTGCGGCTTCTTGTTTGTGTTTTTTAAAGGTGACTGTTTTGCACACACGCTCAGGCTGAGCTGGACAGCACGTCCTGTAGGAAACGTGTTAGTTTAGGTGGAGGAGGGGGGCCAGCTGGGTCAGGGGCTGTGGCCAGATGACCTCCCTCCCTCTCTTGCTGGGTCTTCTGCTGGGCTCTGCGCCTTTCTCATCCTGCTGGTCCTGGGAGGCTGTGTATGGGCTGCCCTGCAGACCCCTCCTCTCTGGCTTTGGGCTGAGCTTGGCCACTGGCGGCGAAGGAGTTTTTTCCAACTTCCAGAGACTCTCTTGCACTTCCCAAGTGAAGAATCCACCTGCCAATGCAGGAGATGCAAGAGGCGCAGGTTTGATCCCTGGGTCAGGAAGATCCCCTGGAGGAGGGCACGGCAGGATTCCTGCCTGGAGACTCCTATAGAGAGAGGAGCCTGGTGGGCCACAGTCCACTGGCTCAGACACAACTTGGCAGCTAAGCAACAGCAGAGGCTCTCCTGTTCCTTGGCCCCCGGCCCCACTTCTCGCCTGAGTCCACCGTGGCTGCTCAGCTCCTGCTCGTGAGACCGTCTCCCTGGCTCCACGCAGCCAAGAGAGGCTCCCGCAGAGCCGCCTCACCTCGAGGCCCGTCACTCGGACGCCATCTGCAGACCCCCTTGGGCCGTGAGAGGTGGCACCGCCTCTGGGGGTTGGGACAGGGACACTCCCAGGCTGATATTCTGCCCGTCACAAGTCCTGGCTGGCCGATGACGCCTCTGCATCGCAGATTTGGGAGTGCGCCTGTACTGGTCATCTGGCGGGACACCTCTGCTGTGGGGAGAGCCAGGGCCCACTCGAACCCCAGGGGCTTCTAAACCCGTGCGCATATCTACACCTGATGGCCCGTCCTGAAGAGAGCCTGAGGCTCACGGGACCCAGCAGGTCTTTCTCGGGACCTCCGTCCCCAGGGAGCCTGGGATCGGGCCAGGGCTCTGACTTTGAAGCCCATGTTTGCCCCCCATTCCTAATACGAATTTTCACTTAATGACTTTAGCAGCCACTTGGGAGGGAAAGATTTAGAATTGTTTCTACAAGTTAAGCAGAAATCCAGGGTCTTCCCTGAAGTGTCAGGACAGAGGAGCAGATTGTGTCCGGTGGGTGTCGGGGAGGCCGGACGTAGGAAGACCCGAGGCTGCTCGGCGCCCGGTCAGCCATCCTGTTAGTGATCTCGACACTGCGATGCAGGGCAGACGGGGAAGCAAGGGAAATACAGAGGGATAAGTCAGACTCTGGTTTCCTTCATTCCAATAGGCCAGCTGAGCCGTGTTTAAGTTCATTTCTGTAGACGAGTTGGATTTGGACAGAACTGCCTATAGTCGTTCCTGGTAAGGGCTAAGTGCCCCCAGCGCAGGTGAAGGGAAGTGACAGCTAAAATCTCGACAAGAAAATCAGCTTCCATTGCACTGAGCTCGCAGCACCGCCCCATTTCTTTAACCCAGAGTGGCAGGCTGGGATGCTCAGAGACGGGCTGGGATGCTCAGAGGCCTAAGAAGTCCTGAATGAGACGGCGTCCTGGGGTTCCCGCCCCCAGAGTGTATAGGAGTTATATGCGTCTCCTGCGCAGGCAGGGCCGGATGCTGCCGCACGCTGCTGTTCTGAGAGACAGATTTAAATTGGGAGATGGTTTGCGCAGCGTGCAGCTCACGCATGTTGAGCGTGCAGGCCAGTGGGTTTTGGTGTATTTGCAGTCATACATGTGGCCACTGGCACACACCGCATTTAGAATGTTCCTCCCTCTTCTGCCCATTCGCGTCTCTGTCATTCTCACCCCAACCTCAGGCAGCCCCAGACATGCTCCTCGTTTCTATCTGCCCTTCTGGACAGTCCCCTTCCAGGTGGACGTGCAGGTGTTGGGGCTTCCAGGCATGGACTTTGTTCCCTCGGCAAATAGAGCCTGGCCTCTCTGAGAGCTCTGCTTCTGGCTCCCTGGCTATGCCACGCTCATCCTCGTGGGTGTGAGGCTTGTCCAGGAGGGGTGGCACGCAAGGGCCGCCCAGGCCCAAAGGCCACCCCCCTGCCCCCAGCCACGCCCAGAAGCACATCCCTGGTGCTACCCAGGCCCGCTTGGGCCAGCCCTGTGACCACCCGCCCAGGGTGCGCTGGCCTTTCCCCAGTGCAGAGGACGGGCCCCTGTGGACCTCCCTTCCAGGTCTGCACACGTCCTTACAGCTCAGGCCACCCCCGCTCAGTCTGTGCTCTCTTCGGTCACTGCTCATCATGGAGCTGAAATCAGCCGGCCAGCAGCTCAGCCCTTGGCTCCACCAGGCCGCAGGCAAGGTCGAGGCCAGTTCAGTTAACAACTCAGAGAAACAGCTAGAAGCCGCTCACCCTGTGTCTGTGTTGACTCTGGAGCCAGTTCCAAAGATCACAGCCTCCAAGCCATTTTATGCTGGGCGTGCCAAGGCTGAAGTTTGGGGAGTTATTGTTGGTTCTGTTGAATTACCCCCATAAACTCAGGAGTAGACCGGCCAACAGGAATTTGTTCCCGTCTCAGTCTGTCGCACAGCAGCTGTTGACCTGTGTTCCCTTATCTACAGGATGAGGGGTGGGTGTGTGTCCCCGAGGGCCCCCTACCCCTGGGGCTCCCCACGATGACTAACCGTGTTCCCGTCCTCGCACAGGTTTGGCCGGCGGCCCGTGCTGCTCTTCTCCGTCATCTTCATCCTCATCTTCGGGCTGACCGTGGCGCTGTCTGTGAACGTGACCATGTTCAGCACACTCAGGTTCTTCGAAGGCTTCTGCCTGGCGGGAGTGACCCTCACCCTGTACGCGCTGCGTAAGTCGGGGCCTTTGGGGGGCCTAGAGGAGGTGAGGGAGCCTGTGGCCGCCGCGTTCGAGGTTCGGGCAGGCGTCCGCGTGCTGCAGCTCTGGAGCACAGAGGATGGTGTCTTCCATGGCGAGGACCCTGCTCCCGGGCTGTGCGTCTCACCTGCCCTCCAGCCTGAGGTCCGGCTCGGAGCCTGTGGAGGGTTGCGTCGCCGCCTGGAGAAGTGGGGCTCGGCCTGCCGCAGGGGCCGGGGTCCTCTGTGTTGACGTCCCGTGTTCCTCCAACCCAGACGTACCCAGGCATCCCCGCACTTGGCTCCAGAGAGCAAAACAAGTGGCTCACGGTTGGTGTGGGCTCCATGTTCTCATGGATTTCTTCAGAGTTTTCTTTCTTTGTGTTTTTTGCTAAGGTCATGCAGGGTCCAAGTGTCTCACATTCCCATGTGGCCTGAGTGGTCTGGACTTGACTGGGGGAGTTGAGTGGCGATCTTTTCAGGGTGAAGAAACTGTCCTCTGTTGATCCACCATGTGGGCACCGCGTGGACTCCCCTGTCAAGGATGCCTGCCTGGCTTCTTTGTGGTTGGTGTTTTCTAGCGCACGGGTGCACACCCACAAGGAGAAGGAAGGTTTTAGGTGTGGATATTATTTTCCAGTTTTATATTTTTTTAATCATGGTGTGGAAAGAACTGTAAGGAATAATATGATCATTTATAACACATTTCATTTTTCTTCCCCTTTGACAACATCTGTAGGATCAGAGATTAAGTAGCAATTTCCAGAGGGCTCGATAAGAATAGCTCTAATTATCTAAAGGTGCGGCTACCTTCGTTTAGCGGATGATGCCTTCAATGACACTGCTGAATAAGCTGGATTTTGTTCCCTGTTGTGGAGGATAGAACTATAGTCGGTTACAGCATGGTTTTATTGTCACAGAGAAGAAAAAGACTACAGATGTGTTCTCCGGAATCGACAGTCAGCTGTTCTGTTATCTTCTGCCGTTGACTTGAGTTGTGGTTTCTTAGACATCGCTGTTTTCAGGTTATTTGCATTTATCCTGGAAGCCTTGCTCTGGGGGGTTCTTAGGAATGTACGTGTCCCGGGTCAGCGGGCAGGGGGAACGGCCCTGTTGAGGGCTTGTCTCTCCGAGCAGAGGTCTCGGGGGTGGGCGTTGAGCCTGAGCGCTTCCGTAGGAGCTGCCTGGGCCCTCCTCCCTCCCTGCCCCCGTGGTCTGCACAGAGGAGCGGCCCCCTTTCTGGAGGAGACCCCAGCCCTCGTCTAGGGCCCCCAGGCCCCGAGTGTATACCTGCATGAGGGGTCTGCGCCCCAGGGCCCCATCCCCATGGGGCACCGTACTGTGCCTCCCCAAGGGCCCTGTTCTAGGGGCAGCTCTGCAGGCTGGCAGAATGGGACAGCAGGCTTTGGGAACTGAGCAGAGAAATGGCCTCCATCTCACCACTCCAGTGCCTGTCAAACTCAGCGCAGAGGACGTTCACAGAAAAGAGCCATGCCCACTGCTGCCAGCGACCACAGGGAGGGCTCGGCGGAGCCCTTGGGGCTCAGTGGGAGAGGAGCCTGACCCAGTAGCCCTGCCGGCCTCTGATCAGGTGTGGGAGGACCCACACTGGCCATCTCTGTAGACTCCCCTGCCTTCAGCAGACCTGGAGAAAAACTACCCCACAGGGCACCCTTTCAGCCTCACTTAGAATCGCTGTTGGCCCTGTAGAGCTTGTGACTGTGAAAAATGAAGCTAAGGATGTTTTTCAAGAGATTACACAGTGAGCTTTTGACAGTAGACAGTTCTCTGTACTTCAGAACCATACAGGGAGTGTGGTTATCCCAGGAAAGCATTGCTGTTACCTGACGAGTGTAGAACCAAGTAACCCAGGTGTCTGCAGGCTTTCTCCTCTAAAGAGCCAGGCAGTAAATGTTTTATTCCATGCCAGGCACTCAGCTCTGTCGTGATATCCTATCGCTGTTCAGTCACTGAGTCCTGTCTGACTCTTTGTGACCCCATGGACTGCAGCACACCAGGCTTCCCTGTCCTTCACCATCTCCTGGAGCTTGCTCAAACGCATGTCCATTGAGTCGATGATACCACCCAACCATCTCATCCTCTGTCGCCCCCTTCTCCTCCTGCCTTCAGTCTTCCCCAGCATCAGGGTCTTTTCCAATGAGTCGGCTCTTCACATCAAGTGGCCAAAGTACTGGAGCTTCAGCTTCAGCATCAGTCCTTCCAGTGAATATTCAGGGTAGATTTCCTTTAGGACTGACAAATGGTTTCATCTTGCTGTCCAAGGGACTAAGCAGTAAATGAGATGTAAATGCTTGGGTGTGGCTGTGTCCCAGTAAGCCCTTGTTTACAGAAACAGATGGTGGCTGATCTGACCAGCCGGCCGTCATAGTTTTCCACCCATAAGTGATTCTCTTTCCACTGACTGCTGGGGAGCTTGGAAAACTTTGAATCTTATCTAGCATATGTGTGGGCTCGGCCAGCTGAGCTTTAAATGCTGGCCCCATTCCTAGTTTTATTTGAAATTTTCCGCTTTCATTTTTCCTTTGTCCCATTTTCATGTCGCCATAAGTTCAGTGTTATTTTCTTGTATGGATTTGTGTGAGCAGTCTTTTCTCTGAAATGAAACAGGGCATAAATAAAGAGTTACATTTTCTTAGACTGGAATTATAAACCAGGCGTCACGGCAGATCACCACTGTGGGCCCCAGTGGCCCACTATCAAGCTGATATGATACGCGGCAGAGCAAAATTAACACAGAGAAGAAGGATGCAATTGATCGTCTGGAGCTCACTGAGATAATATTCGAACAGCGTGGATCAGGGGGTTGACTGAGAGACGGCAGGAGAACGAAGTTTGGAAAGAGAGGCTCAAAAAAGCTAAGCAAGCTCTCAGTGGACGGCATCGGGCGGGCGAGCTGTGTGCTGGGCGGGGGCAGCCCCCCACCTGGCAGTCCTGGAGGAAACTGAGGCTGGTGATCTGATCGGCGCTGCAGATCCCAGCCCTCGGTCCTCGGGGCTGGCGACTCTGAGCTCCCCAGCCAGTGTGCACCCTCCTTCCACGAGGAGCACCCATGCTTAGCGAATGCTTGGCCATTTGTTTCACTCAAAGGAGTTTCGTGCTAACCCTAGTCACAGGGTCAAAGTATTTCTTGACCCAAGCTTTCGCACCAGAAGCGTTGGTGATTTGGGAGATAGATTCTAACGGCCCTGACGTTTTATCCCCCCACTGGCAGGCTTTTATCTCACTTCGTGCATCTGCTAGAAAGGTCTGAACTTTCTCAGAAGAGACAGGACGTGGTTCTCCTTTCCGTCTCGCCGGTGCCTGGCACTGTAAGTGGGGAGAGCCACGGTTTTGGCGGATCTCGTGGCTCGTTGTGAAGGTGGACTCTTGTCTTGAGATGTGCTGCTGATGTGGGAAACTGCTTTTATGTGCAGGGTTGCTTAAGCCTTTTTCTGCTTTGGAGTTTTTCTATGGTACATTCCAGCTAAAGACTCCCTCCTTTAAACTGTAGTTTCCTTAAATTCACCAAAGGGAGATAAGGTTGCGTAATTAGGACATAAAGCAGAGACCGCTGGCATCTTCCCCAGGAGCCTGTACCTGGAAGCCCGTTGGCAGAAGCAGAGACGGACCGATGCTGAGCTGTGAGAGGTGGCTGCAGGCGGGGTCCTGCAGCCTCTGAGGCTGCGCGAGACACTCAAGTCATTTAACCCTCTTGGGCCGCTGTGGTGACCTCCTTGTATCTCTTTAGCTCTGACCAAAGAAGAAAAAATAGAAAGTCTTGACCTAGCCAGGCCAGAGGCAGGGAAGCACAGACCAAGGAAAGAGGCGAGCCTCCTGTTTCCTTATCTGTTTATGAAAATAAGGACTCGCCAGAGATGAAAGTCCTGCCCATGTGCTTCTCACTGTGGGCAGCCACGACTTGCTGTGTGATTTCTTTTTCCAGGGATGGTTCACCTCACAGACAAGGTGATGCAGCTTTTGCTAGGATGTGTCCTTGTGGAAAAGAAGCGCAGAGAGAAAATAGCTCTTGGAGCTGACTTGCTCCATGGCCTAAGTCCTGGGGGAGAGGAATGGTTTTCTTACACATTTTATGAATCTGTCCTCGTTTGATCTCTGTCTCCATCTCCCCACTTTGAGCAACCTCCCCCGCCCCAAGTGGAAGTCATTAAGTCTGCTTCTTGATGGCAGAGACCATACCTTAGTGACGGTGGGTGAATGAACACTCCTTGTTTTTGGTTTTTGGCCTAACAGCAGTGAGCCATTTCCTTGAAAAATTCTCTCAAAGCTTCACATTCTCATTATAATAACCCTCCTCAAACCCAGAGAGCTTAAATAATTGGACGAATTTTACACGTAATCAAGGAGTGATTTCACAGGTGACTGAGTTACTGATTACTTGGCAAAATGGGAAGCCGAGTCTTAACTGGTAAATAATCTCAGAGGAGCCTGAGTTTGCTCTGGGTGGGGTGATGTGGCTCACGAGGTGATGGGTCTGGCCTCCGGCTGAGTCATTTCCAGTGTGCTGGGCCATGTTCCTCCTTGCTATTGTGTGTCTTTCTTTTTTTGTTCAAATCTGGGACTTTGGTGCTCCAGGGTTATCTTTTTTTTTAATACAGTTTCTTTCTTTTATTTATTTTTGACTGCTCCGGATCTTCATTGCTTTTGCGAAGCCTTTCTCTAGCTGGGGGAGCAGGGACCGCGCCTGTGCCGCGCTCACGCTCCTCCTCTCGGCTCTTCTCTTACGCGGAGCGCGGGCTCCAGGCGCGCGGACTCAGCAGTTGCGGCTCAGGAGCCCTAGCTCCCCTGTGCTGCGCGGACTCTTCCCAAACCAGGGGTAGAACTGGTGTCCGCTGTTCGGACTGGCAGAGATTGGCAGGCAGATTCTTATCCACCGGGGAAGTTCTGCGTGTATTTCTGTAGTCTGATGTTTTTCTGAATACTCTTTGGGATGTACTTTAGTCACCAGGATTTTTGAGCATCAGAGCTGCCGTGCTTATAAGAAAACAATCCCCTGAACCATGCCTCCAGGTGGTGGGCACGGTTGGGCTGTGGGGCCATGTGTAGTGACTTCAGCTGGGCTAGGGTGCGAATATGTGCATCACATTTGGGTAAAGGGACAGTTTCTCAGGAATGTGCTCTCGGCCACCGTGACCCATCCCCTGTTTGTGCCCCATCCCCACCGCCGTCTTCAGCTGCCCCGCCTTCTCAGCAGCCGCCCTGGGAGCCCCAGCCCTGCACTTCTGGTGGGACCGGACCTGCCAACAGGCTTTGTCAGCCAAGGCAGTGAGTCAGAGTTTACCCAAAGCCTTTGGCAAGCATTATTTATTTTTTTTTAATTTCAGAAGAGTTTGTGTGATGCAGGTTCCAAATGATACGGTTGGGAAATCAGAATGGACTTGGATTCTCATCTGTCCTTTCCTTCTCTGGAGACACTGTGCTCGCCCGGCAGACAGACCATGACGAGTGTGGAGCAGATACAGAAGAGGAAGGTGACAAGGCCTCTGTGCCCTCGCCCGCCTGCCTGCCACCTCCCTGGAGCCCCAGCACCAGTGCCCGTCTTCTGCCGGAAGTTAGGGTAGCCTGTGTGTGTGTGGGCTTGAGTGCATATTTCTTTGGGTGTTTTGAACTTGGTGAAGATAGTCTGTCTCAAGACTGGCAGGAAAGAAGAGAAAATATTTAGCTATCTAACATTCTGATATTACAGTATCTGGATGCCTTTTCCAGCATGCGTGTGTGCTGAGTCGCTCAGCCGTGTCCGACTCCTTATGACCCCAGGGACTGTAGCCCACCAGGCTCCCCTGTCCATGGGATTTCCCAGACAAGAATTCTGGAGTGGGCAGCCACTCCCTTCTCCAGGGGATCTTCCTGGCCCAGGGATAGAAGCCTTGTCTACTGCCCGGCAGGTAGATTCTATACCACAGAACCTCCAGGGAAGCCCCCCCTTTTTTTTAGCAGTGGAGGATAATATTAATATTAACACCATGTCTGTTGTTAAGGACTAGGCATTTCCAGGCACACAGTGATTTTAGCGGTGGGATGGTAGTGGTGGCTGAGAGCTTCATTTGAAACAAGGTGTTCACCCAGCAAGAGGGAAGCAGGGCGACCTGGGAATCTGGAGACCCAGGTGCAGGGAGAGCTCCATGGTGGCCTGGCTGCACCTGCCAGAAACCACCTTATCTCTCCGCCTCTGTCTCCATCTTTCTAAAGTCAGGGCACAGGTGTTCAGTGTGTCCCGTGGAACCACAGAACTGTGGAGTCGCTTCTGGAACCATCCGTGGAGAAAATGAGTAGACAAAAGCGAATGGACTCCAGGTGTGGGCCCTGAATACCTCAGTCCAAATAAGAAAAGAACAAAACCAGGGGGAAGCCCCCACCACCTTCTCACTTTGGAATTCTAGGCTCAACCAGGAGCCTCCTACAGGTTGAGTGGGTCCTAGCCCCCGGGGGCGGGGAGGACTGGGAACCAGGGGTGATGGGCTCCGAGCGGCATCCCCCTCCAGCCTGGGTGGGCAGCCGGGGTCACTCCCTTCCAGAGGCTGCCATGCGTGGGGTCTGGAGTCCAAGGTGACGACGTGGGAGGAGGTGAGCGAGCAGCTGGATTAATGGTCCCGGCTTCCCGGCCCCCGTGGGCCAGGCCCTGCCCTCCCGCCACAGCGCCGTCCCAGCACCCCGACCCTCCGGGGAAGCCCGCCTTGCTCTCCGCAGCCTCCTGCCTTGCCGCACACTTGCCAGGTGGGCTCACAGGTCTGTTCTGGGAATCCCGTTAGACGCTACGGGAGTTTCTTTTCTCGTCTGGAAAGACAAGAAGGGACACGGGGCTGGAAGCCGGGCTGAGGAGAAGTGAGAGTGGCACGAGGCTGACTGTTTTTCACTCTTGAAACAGAAGAGAGAGGAAATAAATACGCATCACCTTGGGAGCAGGTGAAGACCAGGCTTCTTCAAAGACATCCACATCCAGATGGAACTGGTGGGAGGTGAAGTCGTCGTGAGTGGTTTGCCGAGACTCCTATTGGCCAAAATGAAACGAAACACAGCTTTGGCTCTGAGACCACAGAGAAATGTGACTCCTGGGGTGAGGAGCCACGGACGCTTGCTGTCAGCTGCGGTGTGACTGCGTCACGCCAGAGCAGCTGGGCTTCAGAGAGCCTCAGTTTCGCTTGGGGCGTCTTGTGAAAGCAGGACGGCTGTCTTCCTCACTCAGCAAGTGGCAGCGCTTCCTGGGCACCGGGGGGCCAGGAGGATCTTGAGTGCTTGCTGTGCGCTGGTAGGGGCCGAGCATGCAAGGGCATGCTTTTCTGCCCATCGACAGATGACTGGCTTCAGAAGACGCGGAGTGCGTGCACAGTGGAGGATTACTCGGCCTTAAAAAGAGTGAAGCAATGCCGTTTGCGGCAACATGGACGGACCTGCTATGGTGAAGTCAGTCAGACGAGACAGACATCATGATGTCACTTCCAGGTGGAATCTAAAAGATGATACAAAGGAGTTTATTTACAAAACAGAAACAGACTCTCAGACCTAGGAAACAAACTGTGCGTGCAAGAGGGAGAAAAGAAAGAGAGGGGTAGACTAGGAGGCTGGGATCAACAGATACATTCTGCTGTATATCAAACAAGGTCCTGCTATATAGCACAGAGAGCTAGAGCCAGCATCTCGTAACGTCCTAGAGTGGAAAAAAAAGTAAAAAAAATATCATATATAACTGAATCGCTTTGCTGTACACCTGAAACTAAACCAGCACAGCAAATCAGCTACACGCTTAAAAACCTATCATCATGTCCTCCTCAGTCTCTCCTTTTTACTCCTTAACATCAAAACACAGCTCGGCACCACGCCACACACGTGCACACAGACACGCACAGGCATGCACGCACACGCACGCGCACACACACACACACACCTGCCTTCAGTGTGAGCAACGTAACATCCCTCAAAGGACCCAGCCGCCTCTGCAGCTCTACTGCAGTTCTGAATTCCCAGCGATCGAGCCCAGATAATGTGCTGTTTTAGGCGACCTCAAGAAAAAAATCTCATTACCGCCTTGCCTTCTAACTCGGTTTTTTTGTCCAATGATAAGGAGCACTTACCATTGTTATTTTCTTGCACAACAGTGCAGATGTCCTTAAGCCCCTAACTTACACACTTATAAATGGTGGCAATGGCAAATTTTATATTATATACATTTTAGCAAATTTTTTTCTAAAAGTTATTTCCTTCCCAAAATACTTGACATGAAGACAAGGTGGTATTTTTCTGGGGAACACAGGAATTAAAAGCTATGCTTGAAACGATTTAGATCACATTGATCACTGTATGGAAATTGCTTTTGCCCCAGTTATCTCTGACCTGCTGGGCGACCATTGCTCCATCCATGGCCTGCGTTTCTCAACCCTCGGCCTGCATTACTGGCCTCTCTCACTGGCCCTTTCTTGGCACGCTGATTATCAGGCTGTTCTGACTTCCCACTGGTCTCTCAAGCTACCACTTCCCGCCTCCCTCCACCCACTTACTTCTCCTGTCACTTGGGTTCTTGGCACACTCAGCTCTTCGGGAGCCTGTGACTGCCCCTGAACTTCTGGACAGACGATCGCCTGCTAAGTCAACCCCCTGGGGTACCCCTAAGGCACCCACCCACTCGTCGTATCTGAACGTGAAGCTGTCTGTCATCGCCCCCAGCAACCCTGCAGGAGGAGGGAGAGGCCAGTGGCTTCAAAATCTGTAGGGCTGGAATCGGAATCCTGGGCTGCCTCCCGATCCAGGTGCCCCAGCTGGTCGCCGGGTCCTGCCCCCTCCCGCTCTCAGTCACCTGGGACCCGTCCCACCTCCTCAAAGTCTCTCCTTCCCCGCGGCCACAGCCTTCACACGGGCTCTCCTTCCTCGCCTGGACGCCGCAGCGGCCTGCAGCTGTCAGCTTGGCCTGCTCTCTCCACTGCCCCAGCCGAGCAGCCCCCTGCAGTGTGCATCTAAAGCTCCACCTTTCTTCTTTGAGACCTACGGGAGCCTGGCCTGTCCCGTGGTCACGGAGGACAGAACCTCTGTGCATTGTCCTAGCCTCCTTCCCAGGCTTCCCTCCTCAGGATTCCAGTCTGGACCCAGCCCCAGCCACTCTCATTACCCAGGATGCACTAGGCTCCAGCTGGGTCCTAACCACTCTCATTACCCAGGATGCTCTAGGCTCCAGCTTTGGTCCTAACCACTCTCAATACCCAGGATGCTCCAGGCTCTGGCTGGTCCCTAAGCACTTTACCCAGGATGCTGTAGGCTCCCCTGACCACTCACATTACCCAGGATGCACTAGGCTCACGCTGGTCCCTCATCACCAACAGGACCCAGAATGCACTAAGCTCCTCTTGCCTCTGAGCATCCAGTGCAAACAGCAAACACCTAGCCTTCCCACCCTACCAAACCCACGGTTCCTGGTGCTCTGGTGGCCTTTCGTAGCCGGCTTCAGCCGGCCACGTCCTGGACTGCTGTCTATACATGTGGAGACTCCATTCTTCTGCTGTTGTGTTCAAACCACTGTTAAGCCTGCATCTGTGCCGCCAGTCAGGGTGACCTTTGGCCTTTGTGAGTATAAATTCAAACACAAACATAGGCCTGAAGTCCTAGCTCCACTCTGGGTTCCTGGCTGCTCACCCAGACACTCAGAGTGATGCTTACGTTAACGTATCAATAGATGAGTTTTCACTGACATGAGGACATAATGTA
This sequence comes from Litocranius walleri, assembly GCA_006410535.1. Taxonomy (NCBI): domain Eukaryota; kingdom Metazoa; phylum Chordata; class Mammalia; order Artiodactyla; family Bovidae; genus Litocranius; species Litocranius walleri. Next base: position 516,141 of record SJYG01000646.1, read on the forward strand.
TGGGTTTCTGCAGACTGCTTGGAACGTGTCCGCAGGTGGCCGGCAGGCCTCTCCCCAACTCAGAACCGTGTTCTAAAGTCCGGAGTCCAGCCCCACCGCGGGGCCCTCTCCCTGTCCCCATTCCCGCCACCCTCAGCTTCCCCCCCCCCCCTCCCCAGGTTGATGGCTTGGCTTCTCCTGCCTCGACCCCCCTCCCTTTCCAGGGTCCGCTTCCTCTCTGGCCTCGTCCAGCCGAGGACCAGGCGCCTTCCCACAATGTTCCTCCCTCTTGCCCAGGAGCCTGACCAGCAGGTGTAACTCCCCAGGGAGTCTCCATGGGGAAGGAGAAGGTTTCCCCAAAGGGCTGGGGCCTCCCCCGGGCGTGGGTGCCAGGCGAGGTGTCCGGGTTACGCTCTGCCTGCCAAGGACGGCCATTGCTGCCTCTGTGAGAAAGCATTTGCTGCATTCTGTGTTTCGGGGAGGTGGTGCTGGGGGTCCTGCCCTCCCATCCCGTGGTGACTGTGCTGTTCTAGTTCTCCCTGGTTCTAACCGGTTTGAACCAAACTGTCCTCTGTCATAGAAGGCATCCCTGGAAGGGGTTCAGTGGGGAACGAGTGATTCAGATCTCTGGTTCTCAAGGATGATGTTCACCCCAGCCTTCCTTCTCTTGGTAGTCTTGTCACAAAGAAGGTCTCCTCCGGGGTCACCCTTCGGCGCTGTCCAGGTGTTTCCAGGGCTCATGGAGGCCGGGGATGTTGCTGAAACTGGGATGTCAGCCTGGAGCTGTTGGATATCAGCTTGCTCCAGGGTACTCGGGTCTTATCCTTTAAGAGACTGAAATTGAATCACTTGCTTCCTGGGTGGCTCAGTGGTAAAGAATCTGCCTGCCAGTGCCCGAGATTTGGGTTCAATCCCTGGGTTGGGAAGATCCCCTGGAGAAGGGCATGGCAACCCATTCCAGAATTCTTGCCTGGAGAATTCTGGACAGAGGAGCCTGGCAGGCTACAGTTCATGGGGTCTCAAAAAAGTTGGATACGATTGAGCGACTGAACAGCCACTGACCTGGAGCACGCCACCCAGTGGAGGCAGGGCTCGCGGGATGCCCGGAGGAGTACCACGGAGCCCAGACCTTGTTCTTCCTTTGTGAGCATCACCCGGAAACCCGGTGCTGGTCTCCGATCTGCTCGTCTGTGGGAGGTGTTTATTTTCTGCCTCTTCGTGGGGTCACGGTAGGGTCTTATTTCATGTTCTCTTCAGGGGATGATTGCTCTTTTGGTGCTTTTCCAGGCTCTCCTGTCTGGCGATTTCCTGTCCTCCTTGTGACCGTAGAAGCGAACGTTTGCACAGCTGGCCTTTCTGTCGCTTCACCGCTGCTCGGCGTCCGCGTGGGGCTGGGGCAAGGGTGCAGGAGGTGTCTGCCTTCAGCTAATGCAAGAGCGTCTCTTAGGCGCCCATCCTTTCTCAGGGCTGAGAAGGCAACCCCCTGTAAAAGGACAGCTGAGACCTCAGGCTAGTTACCTTCTGCAGGGTCATGCATGCCTCTGCCCTCTGAATATTGGGAATTATTGTGACAGTGTATAGACATGAACGTGAAGCGTTTGGGCGAGGGCGTGAGAACACTGGTGGTTTGGGGTCCACATTACAGAAGAAGAAGTAAAATTAGAAAATGATTTTCTCTCCCGATCTCTCTCACACCTCAGCTTGTGAGACAAAGCAAGTCCATCATAATAAACTGTCTCTAAAGAGGCGTAGACCAGAGCAGTCGCAGAGGCCTTCGGCTGTGCTGAGTGTGCTGTCTACACCGCCGGGGGCTTTGATGGCACCACAGGGCCGTTGAGCAGGGCAGCATGGCTGTGACTTTAATGAAGTTTAATGAATTAAAGTCTGTGTTGTCGGCGCTGCTTGAACCACACAACACGTTGATTAGTCACACAGTCCTGGGACCCCATAAACTGTAGCCTGCCATGCTCCTCTGTCCATGGGATTTCCCAGGCAAGAATACTGGAGTGAGTAGCATTTCCTTCTCCAGGGGATCTTCCCGACCCACGGTGCCATTGGCAGGCGGGTTCTTTACCACTGAGCCACCTGGGAAGCCCACGCTGCTGGAAACGTGGCATTGAATCATCTGGGGCTGAGTTATTTCACCAGCTCTTACTTCCCTACTGAGTTCCACCCCCTCCACTCCGCGGCCTGAAGGGTATTCGGCTTGGCTGTTGGAGACCTTTCAGGTGTCGTGTGGCTGAAACAGAGCCCTCATCACCCCGCCAGCCTCACGGCCTCACCCGCTTATCCTGCCAGCCTGTTAAGAACCACCATCTGCAGTGGGGCTCCAGCCGGGTCTGAGTCACCGTCTTCTTGATCATCAGGTCCTACAGATCACCTGCCTGGCTGCAGCCCCTGCAGCAAAGCCTTTCCATTTCTTGCCCAAATAACCACATCAGCTTCCTGAGCCATCTTCCTGATCAAGCCACGCAACGGATTCTTCTCTTACAACCAGGGCAGTATTTATACAGCGTGAACCAGAACTTGTACCCATCCGCTTCAGACCCTCTGGGCTCATCAGCAGTGGCTTCGCTATGAAAGCAGGGAAACCCGAGACGACAGGGGTCTAAGCAAAGTAGCTGTTCGTGTCCGTCATCACTGGAGTCATCCAGGGCTGGTGTGGCCAGTCTCCTGACTCTGGGGCCTGAACGCTCCCTGTCTGCTGATGCTGCGGTGCGTCCACATCCTGGCCGGCACAGCGGCGGGAGCGAGGAGGCGGGATGCTCCCCCTTGAAGGCCGCCTCTTGCCTCCCTGCAGAGTGTCCTGCCCAGCCGGTTGCTGGGGGCGGGGGGGTGGTGCTGGGTGACAGTGCTCCATCCTGAACGTCCACAAGCCCACAGGACACGGGGCAGAGGGTGTGGGCAGTGGCCCGCCATCTTTGCCTCCCCCTCCAGCGGCTTTCGTGGCACAGCCCAAGCTCCTCGCTGCGGCCTGTGAGGTCCCGTGAGGCCTCCTTCCCGCTGACCTCACTGTTTTCCAGCAAATGGACCTTTCCCTTCGCTGTGTGCCAGGCTCTCACTGCTTCCTTAGGTCGTCCGTACTGGCCTGCCCTCTGCCTGAAGTGCTGCGTCCTGGCCCTCCGCAGGCTGGGCCACGTCTTGTCACCATGTTCCTGCTCGCTCACATCACGTCGGTGGCCAGCACCCAAATGACTCCTTTAGGACTGTCTGCCTGTTTCCCAGCACCCACCACTCCCTGGAGATATACTGATTTATCTGTGTCTCCATCAGAGCCACCCTGCTCTGGAGTAAACTCCCCGGAGCAGGGCCTCTCACCCTTCCTTCCCCCTGTATCTCTGGTTCCCAGGGCTGTACCTGGCACAGAAAGGGTGTCTGAATATGAGTTGGTGACTGAAGGCATTCATGGTACCGTCGGAGGAGAAGAATGTGTGTGGAGCGAAAAGACTGGAGTTCTCTTAGTCCGTTTCTCATCCATGAAGGATGAGGGGAAGGGGATGTGATGGTGTCACGTAGGTGGCTATGAAAGGTAGCGGCAATTAGCTGAGATTTCTCATGAAAGCCTCGTGGATTAGACAGATTCGGACCAGATGCCGAGAGAATCGGCTAGATTCAGAACTGATCGCTCACCCCTCTGCTGCCACGACTGACCGATGATCTGGGGACGACGGACAGGCATATGCCCGTGAGCTCAGTCTCGAGTTTATCTTGCCCTCCACCTTCTGGCCCTCCTCAGAGAGGCTTCCCTGGCTGCTCACACAGAATTCACCGGCTTATTTCTCTTACTACACCCTGATTCTCTGCGTGTACTTTTCAAACATTGTTTGATCGAGGCATAAAGCTCTGATAGGGAGCCTCCGTCGTCACCCTTTCTGCGCGGCTGCGCCGTGTTAACCGTGTTCACTTTGTTGTGCAGCCGCCAGCACCATCCGTCTCCCTCTGAAACTGTGCCCGGGACACATGGCCCTCCCCTCCCCCTCGCCAGCCCCCACACCCACGTTCCGCTTTCTGTCTGTGTGAGTCCCCTGGGGACCTCACGCCCATGGCATCACGCCGTATTTATCTTTTGTGCTGGTTTATTTAACGTCTCATGAAGTCTTCAAGGTTCATCCGTGTGGTGAAATGTGTCCAGATTTCTGTTTTAAGCTTGAGTAGGAGAAGGCAATGGCAGCCCACTCCAGTGTTCTTGCCTGGAGAATCCCAGGGGTGGCGGAGCCTGGTGGGCTGCCGTCTATGGGGTTGCACAGAGTCGGACACGACTGAAGCGACTCAGCAGCAGCAGCAGCAGGCCTCCAGTGGCTGTCTAGACTGTGTGTACCTCATCTGTCCTTCTGCCTCTGGACACCTGGGTTGTGCCCACCTTCTGGCTGATGAAGGGAGCAGGGTTGAGACCTTACTTCCAGTTCTTTGGGATGTGTACTCAAAAGTGGGATTGCTGGATTATAAGGACCCACCTTTTCCATCTGCAGGATGAAAATGCTGGCCCTGGGCGCCGGGCTGTCTCCAGCGTGGCGTGGCCTGGCCCACGGGGAGCAGGGCCCGCAGAGCAGCTGTGGCCAGCGGTGCCAGTCTCCTCCGGGCACCAAGAACAAGGCTGTCTCAGAAGAACCGGGAACCCCCCTCCCGCGGCCGCTTTATTCAGAGCCCCTCCCCTGACTTGACCGACAAGCGGACTCGTTAAGGAGGACGGTGCCCCTTCCCAAGTGCGCGGCTGGGGCTTTGTCTGTGATCTCTGCAGCAAGCGAGTTTCCTTTCTTCCTCTCTGTCCAGCGCTGAGGCCTGTCTGCCTTCCTGCAGGGCGCCCTCAGGGCTGCGTCCCCAAGCACCCCTTCTTGCCCCCCCTCTTGTCTTCCCTCTGGTCCGTTTCTAAATTCCGGGGGAGCCTTCCAAGCCGGGGCAGCATCACTGGTGTGTTTCTAGCTAATGGCAAGCCAGGCCGTGTAATAAATGCATTTGCAGGTGATTAAAGGCGTGGGAGAGGCGTGTAAAGATGCCGTTTGAAGCGCCCTGAGGCCTCCCCTCATGTCCGGTGGGGCTGAGGCGCTTAAACGGGAGATGGAGAGCTGTGCTGTTTCGGGTGCAGCGCGTCTCGTTTGGCACCGTTCCGCTTGAGTTCAGAGCCAAGGCGCTTGTCACGGTGTCTTAGTGCCTAATGGATCATTCTGCAGGTGTTCTTGGAGAAGGTGAGCTGAGAAGCACTCGGAGACGGGATCTGCCCTGTCGACAGGCAGCTGACAGACGCGTCCCCATCCTGGTGGCGGAGGACTCTCTAAGGGTGGTTTGCTGTGAGGACGGGGGTGGCGTCTGGGGGCCAGTAGCAGGGACCTGTGTTTGTTCCCAGCGGGGAGGACGCAGATGTCCTCATCTCTGGTCGGTGTTGTGACCTCAGAGGACATCCCGGGATAAGGTGAGTCCGTCTATAACAAATCACCAGTGGTGCCGTTCGATTAAGATGTCTAGGTTTGGGACCTTTGTGTTTTATTGGGTAAGATATACATAACGTTAGGGGCTTCCCAGGAGGCACTGGTGGTAAAGAACCCTCCTGCCAGTGCAGCAGATGTAAGAGACCTGGGTTCTATCCCTGGAGAAGGGAATGGCTCCCCACGCCAATATCCATGCCTGGAGAATCCTACTGACAAAGGAGCCTGGCGGGCTACAGTCCATGGGGTTGCAAACAGCTGGACACGACTGAAGCGACTTACATGCACACACGTGTACATGACGTGAACATTTCAGCCCTTTTAAATGGGTTGAAATGCGACTCAGTGGCGTTAAGTATACTCGTGTTGTCAGTGTTACCACCATCCATCTTGGAATGTTTTTCGTCTTGCAGAACTAAAACTGTCTCCAGTAAACCACACCTGCCCATGCCCTCCTACGACTGAAGCGACTCAGCAGCAGCAGCAGCAGGCCTCCAGTGGCTGTCTAGACTGTGTGTACCTCATCTGTCCTTCTGCCTCTGGACACCTGGGTTGTGCCCACCTTCTGGCTGATGAAGGGAGCAGGGTTGAGACCTTACTTCCAGTTCTTTGGGATGTGTACTCAAAAGTGGGATTGCTGGATTATAAGGACCCACCTTTTCCATCTGCAGGATGAAAATGCTGGCCCTGGGCGCCGGGCTGTCTCCAGCGTGGCGTGGCCTGGCCCACGGGGAGCAGGGCCCGCAGAGCAGCTGTGGCCAGCGGTGCCAGTCTCCTCCGGGCACCAAGAACAAGGCTGTCTCAGAAGAACCGGGAACCCCCCTCCCGCGGCCGCTTTATTCAGAGCCCCTCCCCTGACTTGACCGACAAGCGGACTCGTTAAGGAGGACGGTGCCCCTTCCCAAGTGCGCGGCTGGGGCTTTGTCTGTGATCTCTGCAGCAAGCGAGTTTCCTTTCTTCCTCTCTGTCCAGCGCTGAGGCCTGTCTGCCTTCCTGCAGGGCGCCCTCAGGGCTGCGTCCCCAAGCACCCCTTCTTGCCCCCCCTCTTGTCTTCCCTCTGGTCCGTTTCTAAATTCCGGGGGAGCCTTCCAAGCCGGGGCAGCATCACTGGTGTGTTTCTAGCTAATGGCAAGCCAGGCCGTGTAATAAATGCATTTGCAGGTGATTAAAGGCGTGGGAGAGGCGTGTAAAGATGCCGTTTGAAGCGCCCTGAGGCCTCCCCTCATGTCCGGTGGGGCTGAGGCGCTTAAACGGGAGATGGAGAGCTGTGCTGTTTCGGGTGCAGCGCGTCTCGTTTGGCACCGTTCCGCTTGAGTTCAGAGCCAAGGCGCTTGTCACGGTGTCTTAGTGCCTAATGGATCATTCTGCAGGTGTTCTTGGAGAAGGTGAGCTGAGAAGCACTCGGAGACGGGATCTGCCCTGTCGACAGGCAGCTGACAGACGCGTCCCCATCCTGGTGGCGGAGGACTCTCTAAGGGTGGTTTGCTGTGAGGACGGGGGTGGCGTCTGGGGGCCAGTAGCAGGGACCTGTGTTTGTTCCCAGCGGGGAGGACGCAGATGTCCTCATCTCTGGTCGGTGTTGTGACCTCAGAGGACATCCCGGGATAAGGTGAGTCCGTCTATAACAAATCACCAGTGGTGCCGTTCGATTAAGATGTCTAGGTTTGGGACCTTTGTGTTTTATTGGGTAAGATATACATAACGTTAGGGGCTTCCCAGGAGGCACTGGTGGTAAAGAACCCTCCTGCCAGTGCAGCAGATGTAAGAGACCTGGGTTCTATCCCTGGAGAAGGGAATGGCTCCCCACGCCAATATCCATGCCTGGAGAATCCTACTGACAAAGGAGCCTGGCGGGCTACAGTCCATGGGGTTGCAAACAGCTGGACACGACTGAAGCGACTTACATGCACACACGTGTACATGACGTGAACATTTCAGCCCTTTTAAATGGGTTGAAATGCGACTCAGTGGCGTTAAGTATACTCGTGTTGTCAGTGTTACCACCATCCATCTTGGAATGTTTTTCGTCTTGCAGAACTAAAACTGTCTCCAGTAAACCACACCTGCCCATGCCCTCCTCCCAGAACCTCACACCCACATTCTCCCTCCTGTCTCTACGAGTCCGATGACTCTGGGGTCCTTATGTAAGTGAGATCACCAAGGATTTGTCTTTTGGGGCTCTGTCCACTGAGCGGAGTGTTGCCAGGGTCCATCCACGCTGTGACCTGGGTCAGAATCCCCTTCCTTTTTGAGGCTGAGTCGTGTTCCAGCCTGTGGGCGTGGTCACTCAGGGGGCTTCCTCTGCTGGACGGCTGTGGGCAACGCTGCTGTGGACGGGTGAGCACAGTGGTCTGTCCGAGGCCCTGCTTCCGGCTCCTTTAGGCCACATGCTCTGAGGAGGAGTTGCTGGGCCATAGAGTTTCGAGGACTTTGTGTGTGTGTGTGTGCTGCTAATAAAACTTTTATTTTAATGAATCACAGTTAAACATTCAAACTGTTGAACAATCTTCAGAGAAAACTGGGATGTGCAAGGCTGAGTTCGCTTTAGATATCATCAGTGTCTGCATCATCTTCTCTGATGTCATCACACTGGGTTTCATCCATCATCTCCAGGACCAAATAGTCACTGTTTTCTTTGGAGACGATCTGATCTAACTTTCTAGAGCAGAATAAGAGTTAATGTTGACTTTTTTTCAAATAGAATGAATAGGAGGCAAAAAATACAGTCATTATTTTGTAATCAAATTGCAAGTTTGAACTAGGTGATGTGATGATGAAACCAGAGGCAGTGCTGTTTTTGTGGGGGGGTTTTGTACCTTTTTATATAATAATAATAATTATTATTATATATGCATGTTTCTTCCTGCCTCTAGAGAAATGTGCTTTTGAACTGATTTTCCTACTGATATGATTTTAAAATGTTTACAGCAGTCATACTTTTCACTTGTCTATACTTTCAAAGAACAAAGACGCATTTAGATGGAATGCTTGTTTAAAACGGTTCTGATGGATTAAAACCTTTCATTGTAAAGTCGGTTTGTGGTAAGAGATTGTTTTAGAGAAGGAGCGTCTGCTTTGCAAAGATTCGCCATTGGAATGTCTTTATAAGTGTAATCTCTCCCAGTGCACTATCTTTAAGTCAGTGTGCAAAAACAACATTGGTTTGCACAAACTGGTTGTGCTCCTGCTCTTAACAGTCCATAGGCAATATCCATCAGCTGCGCGAGCAAAGGGCCTTGTGGTTGCAGCCTGACACCTTGGCGGTGTTTGTGGAACTGCTCGTGCGTGTCAGGGACAGACAGGGACCGGCATTGCCCCTGCAGGACCCTGAGGGGCATGTCCGCACAGCAGAATAAACTCATGTTGCCCAGAAGAGTCTTTTTGGAAAATGACTGACCGTGTCTGTTTACCCAACGGCTTCAGTCTTTCAAAGGCTCCCGCTGCCTCTCAGGGCGGCCGGGGGACCTTCCAGCCCCACTTTCGCGCTGCCCCCTCCCCTGCCCGTTCAGGCCCTCAGAAGCTTTGCCTTTGTGGCACCTGGATTCTGCATGGTGCTCTTTGCTGAAACACTCTCTCCTGATGTTTTCTCTGGGTGAAAATTGCTCAGGTCCTCAAATGACAAGTGTGCCATTTTTTCCAGTGGTTTTTCTCCTGGCCCCACCGTGCCCCAACCAGCCCTTCTGAGCTGGGGGCCTCCTCACTCCTCACAGTGACTGCCTTCAAACTTCAATTTGATTAGACAGTGAATAGGGACAAATATAAGAAGTCAGACATGAAGGATACCAACGCAACGCCCAGTGGAGGAACCCAACTGTCCTTCGGCATCCTCGTGGGTCCCCCGTGCGCCCCCCACACCA
>SJYG01000646.1:526617-538678 GCA_006410535.1 Litocranius walleri
CGCTAGCTCACATGTTCTGAACGTCTAGGCCGGGGTCGAGCGCCTGCCCTGGACGTGTCTGCTCTCCCCGGCGCGTGCCCCAGGGGCTCCTGTGCTGCCTCGGCAGGCAGAACCCCCCTCTTTGCTGCTGGCCCGCCGCCCTTTGACCCCTGATGGACTTTTCACATCTCCACGCCTCTCCCTTCTGCCCCATCTTTATCCCAACGCACAGCTTTAAAGTCCCACAGGGTGCTCGCCTCGCCATTGTCGTGTCCCAGCTTCCAGCACACACGGAGGTGTTGGGTAAAGGAAGCCGTGCGCTGGGTCTCCGGGTCTGCGTGTGGCGGTCATGGCCCAGGACAGCATCCTCGTGGGGTCACCGCTCCATCCCCCAGCCCTCCCCTGCCGTGTGTCCTCGACCACGGCTCAGCACGCTCACTGTAAGAGCCAGATGGAGAGTATCCCCGGCTCTCTGGGCCAAAGGGTTTCTCTCGCAACTGCTCTGCCGTTCTAGCATAAAGCAGCCACAGGTGATGTGTCCACAGAGGAGTGCACCAATAAAACTTTATTTGCAAAACTAGCCATTGCGCCATAGGGCCCATCAGCTGCGTTTGCAGCATCTGCTCTGGGGACTTTCCAGAGCGGAAGCCCTGACTGCACCGTGCCTCCAGACGAGCGCAGGCAGGGTGGGCCTTGGCGCCTGTGAGGCCAGAGGTGAGCTCAGTGGCTCCATCCAGGTGGGAAGGTAACAGTTTCCAGATCAGGACCACAGCTTGCCTTCCAGCGGCCTGCTGTGCGTGCGTGTGGAACCGTGAAGGAAGATGCCTCTGGGGCCCTGAGGTGCGGGAGGGGACAGGGTTTGGACGGCCACCTCCCCGTCCTTCCCCAGCCCTTGCTTCCTGATTCCCCACCAACCCCTGTGATGGGAGCCTGGCTGGCCGTGTGTGCAAATGACAGAGGGTCAAGCACGCAGGGTGTGTTCGGGGGCGGGGGTGGGCAGAAACGTGGCCTGATGTTTTATGGAAATGGGCAGAGCGGCTTTGAAGAGTTCCAGGTACGAGCAGGGAATCGACCTTTCTGACCCTTGTGTGTGCTCCTCACGGTATTAGGGCAGACTCGGGCAGGTGGAGGCGAACGCTGGATCCCTCTTGGTCTTTCTCCTGTTTAATGGGGATGCTTAGCTCCCAGGATCCCTGAGGGAGGCGACTTGCTCTTTGTGGAACCGAGTCATTTGAAACGAATGTGGCCAAAGAGAGATCTGGTGAGGAGGACAGGAGAAAGATGAGTGGCTCCGGTGCTGCGGGGCTGGCCCTCACCCCTCACTGACGGCACAGTGCCCGGGGGAAGGGGCCGCCCCCAACGCCAGTGAGTGGGGGCACCGAGCGAGACGCAGGCCGCCTGGCTGGGAGCTGCCGCTCACGGCCACGGGCTGGTGCCTTGGGCTGGCTGCTCCTCTCTGCCGAGGAGCTGGGCGGTGGTCCTGAAACCTTCGGTCCGCCTGTCTGCTCTCCCACCTCAAGGATGCCCGACCTTTGGCAGAATAGACAGAAGCCGCCCTCGCGAGGGTCGCCAAGGAAGAGGAAAGTGTGGAAGGGGAGGCGCTGAGCCTGCTCTGAGGTCTGGGGGCCGAAGCCCAGGCGCTGAGCCACTTCCCGGGAGGCTGGCGGCAGAGGGACCCCGGCGGGGCCAGAGCCAGTCTCCAAGACAGGCCTGGGCTCCACGGGGGGCGATGGAGCTGGGGGCCTAGAGACAGCTCAGGACACAGAGCTTCAGGAAGTTGGGGCCTCCTCTTCACGCGTGATGCGTGTTTGAACAATCAACTCCCTGTAACAAGGCGTGAATGCCACTGGCACCTTTGGCCAGTATTTCTCTCGACCTTGGGCAGGTCCCCGTGTCTGGCCCTGACCCAAGAGCTGTGAACAGAAGTGACGCGTCCTGGGCCAGAGCATTGAATTACTGGTGAGGAACCTGGGGGCCTTAACACATAACCACTCTTTCTGCCTAACCCTCAAGAGGCAGTGATAATCAGAAACCCAGCCACCCTGCATGGGGCGTGTGGTGCGAGTGAGAAGTGGCCGTCTGGTGTTGTGAGCATCTGAAATTACAGAGCTTCTTGTTCCTGCAGCATGACGTAGCCCCACGACCCACACTCAAGCCCGTGCGGGCTTCTCTCTGTGCAGACCCCTGCTTGCGCCATTTTTTAATGTCAGCGAGCTAGGATGCACAGGAAAGAAAGTTAGCGTTGACTTTGGATAGAGTTTTATAAAGAATAAATAAGTTGCAAAAATAGGGTCCGCTTCCATAGGAAGCGCAGGCCCCCTGGGCACTGTACCATCAGCGATGGACGTGCTGATGAATCTGCTAAGAATTCGGGGGTCGTGATGAGGTCAGGAAGTGTTGCTTCCTGGGTCAGACCCTTGTTAGGAGCCCAGATGTACAGAAATACCCTTCACTGATGCAACCAGACCAGCCACTCCCTCGAGCCCTCATCAGCGCTCGTGACTGTGGCCGGAGGAGCCTCCCTTCACATCTCACCCAGGGTGTTGGACGTTCCAGGAGGGCAAGCTGGACGGCGGCGGGTCCAACAGCGTCGTCCCCAGGCACGCACACAGATGCCCCCCCACCTGCAGCGCTCGTCCACGCACCCCCAGCGCCTGCCTCACCCGCCGAGTGTGGGCCTGCGCTCAGCTGGCAGGCCTGCTCGCTGGGCGCGTGTGGCTCGCTTGTCAGGTCCCGCTCCGGCCTGGGCGCGCTTCCTGCCGAGTGTCCTCGGTGGTCGTCACTTGGGGCTGCCCTCCTCTTCACCCCCCTCTTCTCCCTCATCGTGTCCTTCATGTTTCCTCTTGCTCACAAGTAGGTGTTCGTTCTGTCTCTCTCCCCCAACACCCCCAAAATTTAAATCGATGCTGTTCTGAGATCCCTGATTCTAGGGAAATATTCCTTTTTCATCATCCCTTGTGACCAGAGCTGCGACTCCTAGGAAACCCCCCAGCCGGGCACGAGGGGCTCGGCGAGCAGGGCGCGGGCCCTGAGCCCACCAGCCGCCGTCTCCAGTCTGAGTCCTGTAGTTTTTGCCTTAAGCTCCATGCGTGCCGGGTTTCAGCTGCTGTTCAGGGTGGTGTGTGGCAGGGTAGAGTCAGTGGGAGAAACCTAGCCCTGAGGGAAAGGAAAGGCAGCCACACTCCAGGCCCCACAGGTGTGCTGTTTCAGTGTCACGCGAGCTGAAATTCCCAGCCAAGTGGAGACGCTGTGCACCCCCACCCACGGGCCCTGCAGTGGTGATGCATGGGTTTGCTCTGCCGTGTCCTTCCGCTCACAGACAGCGTCCCACAGCATGAGAAATAAATCTCATCTGTGCCAGTGAACTTTCTCGGGGAACATTTGGTAACTTTTAAATAGTTGTGTCTGACTCTTTGCGAGCCCCATGGACCGTAGCCTGCCAGGCTCCTCAGTCCACGGGCTTCTCCAGCCAACACTGGGGTGGGTTGCCATTTCCTTCTCCAGGGGATCTTCTGACCCAGGGGTTGAACCCGCGTCTTCTGCACTGCAGGCAGATTCTTCACCGTCTGAACCACTAGGGAAGCCCCGAAGTTTATGGACTATCATTAGGGCAGGCCTTTCTCTCTGGGAGCTTCCAACCTTCTTGGCTGTAAGACTTTCTGATGGGGAAAAGTGAAAAAAGTGAAAGTCGCTCAGTCACGTCTGACTCTTTGCAACCTCATGCAGTCCGTGGAATTTTGGTGGGGAGGCCCATCTATTCTGAAGCCCCCACCCAGCCTTGCTTCCGCTTCCTTACGGCCAGCGCCTTCTCTCCTGCTGGCCTACAGGGTACACGTGTGTTCTGTTGAGTTCTGTCCGAATGGCCCCTTGCTGTGCGTGTATAGTGAGGTGCGCCTGCTTGCCCTGAGCTGTATCAGCCACTGAGATGTTAGTGGCGCGCGTGGATCAGTGAAGGACGGGTGCGGGTGGCTGGAAGCCACCGGGGATCTAGGAGAGAGCAGTGTGCATGTTGCGAGACCAGAGGCCTTCCTGTGGGAGGGGGCCTGGAAGGGAACGTTTCCTGACGAGGAGTCGAGAGGGCACGCCCTGTAGTGAGAGGAAGCGGGGTGGTCGAACGGGGCTGCGAGGGTCAGGGAGGGGCACGGAGGGGGTGGGACTGAGGGGGCTCTTGTTGTTCAGTTGCTGAGTCGTGTCCCACTCTTTGCAACCCCGTGGACTGTAGTCGCCCAGGCTCCTCTGTCTGTGGGGTTTCCCAGGTAAGAAAACTGGAGTGAGTACCCAGGGATCGAACCCTTGTCTCCTGCTTGGCAGGTGCGTTCCTTACCACAGAGAGAGGGGCTGTAACACGGCCCCAGAGGTGGGCTTCAGGGGAGAGAAGAGGGGTCTCACTTTGCAGCCTGGTTTGGTCTTGGCCCAGCCGTGGTTAAGGGCCTTGCTCAAATCCGACAGTGAAATCAGTGACAAAGGGGAGAGGGGGCCGGAGTCCAGTCTCCGGTCCAGCCTCTCCCCCGCGGTTCCCCTCTGAGATGACAGCACAATGGGCGTTTGTGCCCTGAAGCCAGCGTTAGCATTTCCTGCTCGCGCTCACTGGCACGATTGTTTAATAAAATCTGCAGGGTCTTTATTTCCCTGAGAGCAGCATGTTTTCCAGAGAATTGTTTGTGGCCGTAAAACATTCCAAGGTGGAACGTAGAGGAGGCTTCCCAGCGCCCACTAGAATGGGAACAGAAATACACATGGCACCAAACAAATTTATTTCTACTATTAAAATTCCTAGTGTATCAGCTGCTTAAAAGGCAAGTCTGAGTGAACAGAGGAGGCGTGTGGCTTCCTCTAAGGGGAATATTTTAATGAGAAGAGAGCCAGCTGCCAGACGTCTGCATCTGCCTCCATTCCTTCTGCCCCGTTAAACCAGAGGCCGGCCTCTGCCCGCAGTGACCTAGCACTCACTCACTGACCCCACAGAGTAGCCCACCAGGCTCCTCTGTCCACGGGATTCTCCAGCAAGAACACTGGAGTGGGCTGCCATTTCCTTCTCCAGGGGCTCCTCCTGACCCAGGGGTAGAACCCGAGTCTCCTGAGTCTCCTGTACCAGCAGGTTCTTTACCAGGGAGCCACCTAGGAAGCCCATGCATGTGTACAAGGCGCGCTGATTGGAAGGAGCCAGCTGCGGAGCGCCCGGGTACTCAGTATGCACACATAGAGCACATGCCTCGGGCTGAAGTCTGCCTCCCTGGAGAGAGGGGCTGTGCGCAGAGCAGGAAGCGCCTCCACGCCAGGACGAGCAGCTTCTGCGAGAGCTGCTTCCTCCGCCCAGGCTCGTGGCCTCGGTGCTCGCCATGGGCCCACGTTGGTCCCCAGGCAGAAAGCTCGCTAGGGGCATGGCCACCTGGGAGAGGAGGAACGGTTTCATCGGGGGCCTGACTGTGCTCGAAAATGGAAGAGCAGTGAGCTTCCCGAGGGTCACTGGCTGGTCCTCCTTCGAAACACAGAATGTGCTGGGACACGACCCTGAGGCTTAACCGGCTCCACTGCAGCTGTCCGAGCAGTGTTTTGACAGGGGTGGTTTGTCTGAAGCTGCGGAGCTGGTGAATTAACTGGTGACCAGGCAGCCTCCAGCGAGCCTGTCTTCTCTTGGGCTTGCTTTTCATTTTTTCCTCCTTTTTCCCATGTAGCTTGTTGCTATTGAGAGCCTCCCTTCTTGTCGCTTCCAAGATTGTTTCTTCCTTTAAACATGTTTTTCTGTGCAGAGCGATGAATGTCTTTGACTTTCTGCCCTGACTCCCTTACCCCCGTCAGCATCACCGTCATTCCTGCAGTTCTCTGTGCTTGCTCTGGGGCCATCGTGAACACCCCGCCACGGCTAGGGAGATGCTGGAGGCCATTGTCCTCTCTTCAGAAGTGGTTCCTAAGCCCACGGCTGCCAGCAGTTCCAGCTCAAGTCTATCAGGATCCTCAGAGATTAGATTGGGAAAGGCCGGGACCATCAACACCACCGTCAGCTCAGAGAGGTCGCGCTGGCCGGGGTCTCACTGGTCTCAGCAGGAGACCGGCCGTGGAACTCACCTCGGTCTAGCCTCTGCCTGCATGTCGCTCGGGTTCACGTGGTGCTGAGACTCCATCAGCATCTTCTCAGCTCCTCCCTGACCCCAGGGCTCTGGCCCACGCCTCCCTCTGCCCCCATAACTCTTAGCAAACCATCACCTCCTTCCTGGCTGCACCCCACTGTTAGACTCGAGCATTCCACGGAGAAGCCGTCAGTTTGACTTCTCTGCAGGTGGACTCCTAGGCCTCTCCACTTCTCACGGTCATGGCTGGGTCCACCTCTTCTGCATGGGCTGCTCGCTTTCCCTTCTGACTGTTAGGAACTCATCTCTGAGATCCCCCCTGTGTCCACACGCTCCCCAAGACTGGATCACAGTTCTAGTCTATGATGACTTCCCCCCAAGTCCCGAACGGTGACCCCCTCCCATCTGTCTGCTCTGAGTGTTTGGTCCTGCTGAAGCCTGGATGTGACCCGCCCTGTGTCTCCTCAAGGGGAGGGTGGCATCAAGCCTGTGGAGATGGGTGCAGATTTCTGTGTCCAGAGAGGGACAGTGGGCGTGGTGGTGAGAACTCAGATTCTAAAGCCAAGGGATGTGTCCCCACACCAGTGTGTGATGGCAGGCAGTGCTTAGCCGTTTTGTGATCCGCGTCCTCATCGCAAGATGGAGCCAACAACGGCGCCCGCCTCCCAGGGTGGCTGAGGGTGAGCTGACGGAGGAAGCGCCCACGGTGCCCGACAGCTCCCAGGAAGCGTGAGCCGTTGTCACCTCCGGGGTCACCATCACCGTCTCCCGCCACCACCTGCCTTCCACTCGAAGCACAGAAATCACGAGGTCACCTCTCCCAGCAGAGCATGGACCTGGCAGTCTGCCCCCGAGTGGGACAGAGATCCTCCCCCGGCTTCTCACGACCTCCGCTCCAGGGCCAGTGCAGACAGGGCCTCCGTCCAGCACCCGACTCGGCGCCGTCTCTTGAGGACGGTGCCCTGAAATGAAACGGCTGGGCGTGGCTGTGTCGGAGCCCCCAGCCCACCGTGGGACTGAGGTGCTCAGGACTCAGCATGTCGTTCTCTAGTTTGGCTGTGATTTATCACAGGAGAGGAAACAGCAAACTCAGCGCGGGGCGAAGTCCGCAGAGGGCCAGGCCTGACTTCAGCGTCCACTCCCGGGGAGTCCCACGGAGGGGGGCTTCATTCCCCAGCTACAGGCTGTGACGACACGTGGGAGACGGTGACACCAGGAGCTCATCGGAGACCCAGCACCTGAGGATTTGACCGGGGCTGATCACACCAGCCCCCTCTGCCTGGCTCGGACCAGAGTCCAGGCTCTCAGAAGGAAGCAGGTGCTTGACGTGAACCACCCTGCCCATGCACTGTAGGTCTCCAGGCCCATGCTGGTCGGCCGGGGCACCAAGGGACGCACCCTGAAGTCCCGGGCCCTGGACATCACGTCATGTCCGCACAGCATCTCGGTCCACCTCCTTGAGCTGGACAGGATTCCGCATGCAGCCATCCGGGGCCCCTGCGGGTGAGATGCTGGTACGGCTGCCGTTTTTATCCTGCATCTGAGACTCGCGTTTCCCATTTCCATCTGCAATCACACCCTGCCCGGAAGCGCCCCGGGGGCACGACTGGCCGGCCTGGGTATGTCCTCTCTGACCGAGGACAGGGCCCCTCTGTGCCCGACTCCTGGACCTTGCCATTTCCTACTCAGAGGTCCAGCTGTTTCAGCTTCCGCCAGGCGTTCGTGCCTGAGGGTCTGAGCCCAGACTCCGGACTGTGCCGCCTCGCTCGACCCCAGCCATCTGAGCGCGCTCGGGCCGCTCCTCACTGTCCCCTTCTGTAAAGTGGGGATGGGAGCACCCGCCTCCTAGGACGCTCGCGGACTTCAAGGAGACACCGTTTTTCGTTGGTTCTAAAGTGCGGTCCTCCCCGCCCCACCCCCCACCACACACACATATTTTAGCATTGGTGAAATCGGGATGCGTCTTACGATCGATGCTACGTCAGAGGTTAACTGGCAGCTCTCTCTGTCTCGGTGGTCCATTCATTAACGATGCATCTTAAAAAATCGATGGCCTCGTAGATTAGATAAAATACTGTGAAAAGCACGCAGCGCTCAACACCACGCTGGGAGCAGGCAAGTGTTCGGGAAGCTTAGCTGTTACTGCCGCGACCAGTGAGGCCGCCCCTCCAGGAAGACCAGCTGGCATTCGTCTAGTGCTTTCTATGTAGGTGCCTCATTGTTCGACCCCACGAGACAAAGATTCGCCTCCTCGTTTTACAGATGAGGAAAGCGGGGCTCAGGACGCCAGGCAGCTCCCCTGCACCCAGCAAGGAAGGGGCAGACTCAGGAGTCTGCAGGCCACAGCCCCCGGCCACGCTCTGCTGGCTGCCCGTGCTGTGTGGTCACTGAGCGGTGAGTGGTTTTTATTCTCTCTCACGATTCATGAAACATCAGAAGATGATGAGTATTTTGTGATGTGTGAAAACTGTAAGAAACTGGAGTTTCCGTGTCCAGCGGTAGAGTTCACTGGAGCCGGCCCTGCCCCTGCGGCTCCGCGGCTTCTGCACTGCGGTGCCAGCATCAGTCAGTCCCAACAGAAAGCCCGTGGCCCGAAGCACCAGCACCTTCACCGTTTGGCTTTGATGGGAGAAGCTGCCGACGCGCGGCCTGGGTCTCGGCCCGCCCACCTGTGTCCGCTCGGGGAGAATCTTGTTCGTTTTTGCCTCCTAGACGTGGCAGCCACTCAGCCAGCAGAGGCTACTTCAGATTTCTGAAATTGCTCCTGAGTCTTAACAGTAGATCTCGAGTTGTGCTGGTAACCCGGGTGCCAGACAAACGTCAAAATAAAAACACTCATTGAGGAGAGGACCCTAGTTGCGGGACCTCTCCAAGGCGCTTTCCCAAATCATGTCATATTTGTGTTACAGCATCTCTTAAAGAGTAAATAAAATATAAACTGGCTCCCTTAGAATAAGACCACGTTCCCAGGAGCTATGGAATTCGTTTAAAAAAAAAAAAGCCTGAGGTCAGAGCTGCTTTAAGGAAGCCCAGCACCTGGCCGGTGCTGCCTGCCCTTGAAGGGCCTGCTGTGTGGCTGGAGGGCCCAGGGCAGGGCAGGGGCTGGGCAGCGCAGCAGCTGGGAAGGGCAGGGATGGGCAGGGCAGGAGCTTGGCAGGCAGAGGCTTGGCAGGCAGGGGCTGGGCAGGGCAGGGGCTCAACAGGGCAGGGGCTTGGCAGGCAGGGGCTGGGCAGGGCAGTGGCTGGGCAGGGCAGGGATGGGCAGGGCAGGGCAGGGGCTCATCAGGCAGGGCCTGGGCAGGACGGGCTCGGCAGGGCAGGGGCTCGGCAGGGCAGGGGCTCGGCAGGCAGGAGACCCTTCGGCCTTAGGGGCAGAGACGCAGGTCTCTGCCCCGCTTTGAAGGCCCTGCTGGTTTCAAGAGGTCAGTCGAGTTATTGACACATGACCAGGATCGATGTTCCCTCCCCATGAAATGTGTACAAGGCAGGCAGACAGAGACACCAGCAAGGTCACGGGGAACTTGCTCAACCTGGAGTTCAAGCAGGCATTCAGGCAGTGGGGCCCACGGCCCAGTGAGCGAGGAGCTCCATGGCCTCGGACCCCATGGCCGCAGGGGCCGCAGGTCTAGACCAGCACGGCTGACTGGTGCCCTGGGCAGCCTGCCCACCCCGATGAGGCTTCCTCCCAAGTCAGGGTCCCAGGGAGAGTCCACTCTTCACGCTTGTGCAGAGAGAGCTTCCTGGAGTCAGAATCAACAGCGGGACTCCTGCCCTCGGGGGTCCACACCCACCACCTCTGCCTGAGACCCCAAGCTCCTCGAGGACCCACTCAGGATTCTTCCACATGTGTTTAAGCATTTAAATCGTCTTGCTAAATAATTCCCATGTATGTCACTTCCCAAAAAGCTTAATTTTAAAGACTTCTTGCATCCCTGGATATGGCTGCTGCTGCTAAGTCACTTCAGTCGTGTCCGACTCTGTGCGACCCCCTAGACAGCAGCCCACCAGGCTCCCCCGTCCCTGGGACTCTCCAGGCAAGAACATTGGAGTGTGTTGCCATGTCCTTCTCCAATGCATGCAAGTGAAAAGTGAAAGTGAAGTCACTCAGTCCTGTCTGACCCTCAGTGACCCCATGGATTGCAGCCCACCAGGCTCCTCCATCCATGGGATTTTCCAGGCAAGAGTACTGGAGTGGCGTGCCATTGCCTTCTCCCTGTATATGGTTAACCATCTTTAATTTGTAATAAAAAAAAAACCAGTGGAAAAGTTTAGGAGAAAGAATTCCCAACCAAGGCATCCTTGAAAGTGGAAGCTGGATCCCATTACAGTGATGCCCAGTGGTGCACGCGAGTCCACGCCGAGTCGCATCCTCATCCCCTGGAGCTGCTTTCTTGCACTTTGCCTCTTCCTCCTAAAACAAAACTATGATGTCAACAAATGATAATTAGTGGTTACCATGGAGTGAGTTCTTTTTCCTCTTGAATTTGGAGATGTACCTGTATGTAATGGAAATTTTCACAAGAAAAAAGTTGCATTTAAAATACATTAAAAACCCATTTGTAATATCAAAGCAATGTTGTTTCCGCACACAGACATTTTAAATAGGAAGCCTTTCAGCAGTCTTTGGGTTAAAATGCTTTGTGTAGACTGGGTCAGGGCCTCTAAAAACTGTGGCCTTGAATTGAGAACCTAAACATATGTTCATACCATTATTTCTTTTTTTAATTGAAGTACAGTTGAAGTTATGTTGCACTAATTTCTCCTATAGAACAGAGTGATTCAGTTATACATATAAACATTTTTTCTCATATTCTTTTCTGTTGTGGTTTATCACGGGGTTTTGACTAGAGTTCCCCATGCTGTGCAGAAGGACCTTGAGCTTACCCGTCCTTCAGTTCTGTTCAGTTCAGTTCAGTCGCTCAGTCGTGTCCGACTCTTTGCGACCTCATGAATCGCAGCACGCCAGGCCTCCCTGTCCATCACCAACTCCCGGAGTTCACTCAGACTCGCGTTCATCGAGTCCGTGATGCCATCCAGCCATCTCATCCTTGGTCGTCCCCTTCTCCTCCTGCCCCCAATCCCTCCCAGCATCAGAGTCTTTTCCAACGAGTCAGCTTTTCTCATGAGGTGGCCAAAGTACTGGAGTTTCAGCTTCAGCATCATTCCTTCCAAAGAAATCCCAGGGCTGATCTCCTTTAGAATGGACTGGTTGGACCTCCTTGCAGTCCAAGGGACTCTCAAGAGTCTTCTCCAACACCACTGTTCAAAAGCATCAATTACTCAGCGCTCAGCCTTCTTCACAGTCCAACTCTCACATCCATACATGACCACAGGAAAAACCATAGCCTTACTAGACGGACCTTACACATCCTTATATGTTATTATATATAACCCTGCTAACCCCAAACTCCCTCTCCTTCCCTCCGCCACGCCTTGAGTGGCGTGGCCCTGAGCCACCGCATGTCTGTTCTCTGTCTGTGAGTCTCCTTCTGTTTCATAGGAGGCTCCTTTGTTTACACCATTGTTTCTAATAAGCAATTTATGCATGAACTTTCGGGAAGCACTTGTAAAGGAGACCTGTCACTTTGAACCCGGGGCCACAGGGGAATTACCAGGAGGTGATGGTGATGTTCAAATCTCTCAGACTACGGTCCTTTTGGTCTTTTTGTTGTGGTGGTTCTTTTATTTTTAATTAGGGCCCCTGCAGGGTGAGAAGCAGAGATTCACGTGGTTTTTCAGTCCCTTCTGCCCAGAATGTCCCCATCTGTCTTCAGAAGAAGGGCTTGAAGGAGACTGGAGGAATTGTCAGCGAGGCTAAATTATTCATGAGAATATTAAAAAGGAAAAGGTATTTTCTTACCGAAAAGCAGTGTAAACCTCACACTTTGTGACAGTCAGAATTGGGTTAGAAATAGAGCCTCTCTGGGAAAGACCACAGAATCTCAACCAGCCTGTCTCTCCGAGCAGTTCTGACATGTCAGTGGCTTGTCCCGGGGGTGGTGTCGGGGGGCGGG
>SJYG01000646.1:549753-563467 GCA_006410535.1 Litocranius walleri
GCCCTGCCCGAGGCCGAGGCCAGGAGGGGTGAAGGGGTGGTGCTGGAGCTGCTGGGGGTTGGGGCGGGAGGGGAGCACCAGAGGGCCCCTTATGGGGCTGCCTCTGATGGTGCGCACAGGCTGAGTGTGCCCACGGACACACCCTCAGACAGAGCCCGGGGAGCAGCTTGTCGCCCCCAGACCCCCCCACGACTCAGCCACAGTTGGGTTCCTCCTCCTCCCAGTGCTCCTTCCCCCTCCTTGGTTCACCCCAGAGGCCGAACCCAGGGGTCTCTGCATACCCAGATGACACTGCACCAAGGCCCACAGGCGGCAGGGCCGGTAGGAGCCTTCTGTCCTATCCCAGGTGGGCCTCACAGAAGCCGTGCCGCCCCCAGACCCTGCTCTCCCTTTCCTGCATGCCCAGCCTCTGCATGCCTGGCCTCTGCACACCTGGCCTTTGCACACCCGGCCTCTGCACGCCCAGCCTCTGCACGCCCAGCCTCTGCACATCTCTGCATGCCTGGCCTCTGCACACCCGGCCTCTGCACGCCTGGCCTCTGCACACCCGGCCTTTGCATGCCCGGCCTCTGCACGCTCGGGCTCTGCACGCCCGGGCTCTGCATGCCTGACCTCTGCACGCCCGGCCTCTGCACATCTCTGCATGCCTGGCCTCTGCACACCCAGCCTTTGCATGCCCGGCCTCTGCACGCCCGGGCTCTGCACACCCAGGCTCTGCATGCCTGACCTCTGCACGCCCAGGCTCTGCACACTTCTGCATGCCCTGCCTCTGCATGCCCGGCCTCAGCCACAGCGGGTCTTTGTTTGCAGCCATTCCGACGGCTTGAATGTTAAGAGAAATTTGGTCTAATCAGCCCAGTGTTCCCTCATGTGGAGAAAATGCAGGCTCATAATTACAAGTTCCAAAAGGGATGGTTTTTAACACCATCCTTTTCTTCCATCACAAATTAAATGCCCATGAGAGAAGAGCATTAAAAATTAAACTGCCCTTGGATGACAAGCTCACTACCCTTGGAATCCACAGTGAGGGCCCTCCCCACCCTACACACCTGAGAAACTCCAAGGAATCTGTTCTCATAATAAAAATCACCTTGCTCTTTGAATGATCTTACAGGTCATTCCGCTACAAATGAAAGTGAAACGGAAATACCCTGACTCTGGGACTTCCCCCGCGGTCCATGGGTTGGGGCTCCCCACGCCCACTGCAGGTGGCGGGTTTGCTCCCTGGTCGGGGCACTAAGATCCTGCGTGCTGCACAGATCATAAATGTCCATCTCTCCCAACTGGCACTCGACTGGCCTGACTGAGCAGGGGGTCCACTGGCACCCGCTGGCCTGACTGGCCAGGGGGTCCAGTCTGCACCTGTCAGAGCTCCGCGGCCCTCAGCACAGCTTTTCTGCGAAGGACCAGAAGTTCTGTCTTTCCGGTCCGCAGGCCACCGGTCTGTTCCCTGGTGTGAGAATAACTCAGCCAGGCTGGGAGTGAGCAAGCGTGGCCTGTTGGCTGGCTCACATTCAGATTTCACATACATTCCACACAAGAAGCTTTATTCTTCCTGTGACTGTTGGGAGCCCTTTGAAAACGTAAAAACCATGTGCAGTTCATGGACCGAATACAAGTGGGTGGCAGGTTGTAGGAAAGCAGGCAGTGGGCTGGACGAGCCAGGGTCCCACTTCTCAGAGGCCCCTCTTCTAAAGCGACCTGAACCCTCCCCTGAAGCAGCTGCCCTGAACCCTACCCTCAAAACTGCAGTTTGTAATATGTTAGGGGGTTACCAAGTCCATCTGGGGGACTCCTTCTTGGTATTTTAAAAGGGAAAAAATAGAATTTAGTGCAAACACATAATATGGCTTAAGTACTATGTCATGAGGGCTCCCTAGGTGGTTTGGTGGTAAAGAATTCACCCCCCAAGGCAGGAGGCATGGGTTTGATCCCTGGTTCAGAAAGATCCCCTGGAGAAGGAAGTGGCAACCCACTCCAGTATTCTTGCCTGGAGAATCCCAGGAACAGAGGAGCCTGGCGGGCCACAGTCCGTAAGATCACAGAGTCAGACACGACTTAGCAACTAAACGGCAACTATGTCGTGAGCCTTTGTGCGTGTGCTGGTCGTGGTGCCGTCAAGTTCTTGGGCAGAATTTTATATCAGCATGGCCCTCCCTACCCCACCCCCAGACTTTTGTGTACCCCAGGAGATGCAAAGACTCTGAATTGGTGGAGCGCTGAGGTCAGGAAGCAAGGGGAACCAGGGCGTGTGGTTCCCCTCTTTCCTGTACCCCAGGAATCAGGATGCTCAGCATACATACATCTGTCTCCTGGGTCGTAGCCTGAGAGACAGGAGGAACGAACAAATACTTCGTCCTTCCAGTACTAGGTGGTCTGGGGCACTGCCCGCTAAACGTGAGTGTCCTGCTTTCGCGTTGTGCTCATTTCTGCGTAGCTCTAAGGATCCATCTTCATCTTTCCACTGTCTCCCCAGACTGAGTGGCATTTAAAGTGCTGGTCGGGTATTCACTGTCCTTCATAAACAGAAACGCGATCCTGCATGGGAAGAAGGATGATACAGTTGAATCTGATAAAAACAAGTCATGCCAAGTGTGGCTGTTTGCCAGGCCATGAGGAACTGGAGGCGGAGGAAGGAGTGTTTGGCGCTGTAATGATTCAGGGCCCGCGGGGATGCCCTGGGGGTGATCCACAACCTGGAGAAGGTTCCAGAGACCCCGGGGGCCCTGGGCTCCCCTGGGCCTTCAGCTGTGTGTGCTGGAGGTCGAGTCAGTCCAGAGTGTCTCCAGGAGGTGCTGGTGGTGACTGGCGTTGGGTGGACGAAGGGAGAGACAGCCCCTTAGGTTCCTGCCTTGGACTGGACCGCTGGGGTGGGGCGGGGGACGTGAGGTAGGGCGGGAAAGAGGTCAAGTTCCTGCGGAGCAGCCCTGCACCTCCTGGCGGTGGAGGGCCGGGGTCTCCGGACTCGAAGGCCTTGGGGAGTCCCCAGCCCCATGAGTGGGGCGCTCCTGCTCGGAGCTGCCAGGAGAAAGGCATGCCGCCAGGCTCCCCTATTCTGCTCAGATGGTGCCTGACTTGTTTACCCAGAGGGAGAAACGTTTATTTTGCTGATGAGATAATGGAAGATTAGCTTCTATTTCCAGGGTGGTGCTGGTGGTGGAAATGAGGTGGGGAGGCAAGGGGGCTCGGTCACTTCCTCCCCAAAGCAGAGTCTGCATTTCACAGGCATCCCTGGTCCAGGCCTGACCTCCGGGGATGGTCTGGGGAGGTTGGCCGGCGCTCCCCTCGGGCCGTGTACAGATGAGAACTCTCAGCCAGATTGTCCCTGCGCAGTCCTCTGAGGCTCTGAGTGACCACGGCCGTGGGGAGTACCCAGCTCAGTGTCCAGAAGGGGTGGACAGTAACTTGTGACGGCCAGGTTACTCAGGGCAGGACGGCAGGATGTGGCATCCCGTCCCCAGGGCCCACAGCCATGCGTGCATGCAGAGACGCACAGAGCCAGGGCCTGCGCGTCTGGTCCCCACGTGGTTGCTGGGCACCATCACGGGCCTCCTTTGAACTTTCAGTAAGGCTTTCACTGGGCTTGTTGATGGGGCCCCCTGAGGCTCTCACTGAATCTCTTATAGTTTCTTATCTTCACTAAATAAAGAAAGTGGGGGAGCATGATAAATGTAAAGACTTGACTGAGCTGAGTGTGGGCACACAGGGATCTTCTATTACTTCTTATACTTTTCCACTGTGGACTTGAAATATTTCACAATTTAAAAACCATCTCTGAAGCTGTCTCCCCCTCCTTCCTACTTCTACATTCTTGAGAATGTTGAAATATCCTTATTTCGACACTGATGTCAGATTTTAGATCAGCGCTGTCCAAAAGAACATGTGAAATGTGGCTAGCCCAACTCGACAACTGACTTTTTAACTTTATTTAACTTTCCTTAAATTTAAATTTTAAGTCTTAGTTGGTCATCTTATTGGACATGTGCAGTTCCAGAAGGAAAAGCTGTAGAAATCAGAATATTTCTCCAGGGCTGTCAGAGACAGGGCCGAACACTCTAACTTGTGTTCTCAGAGAGCCTCAGAGTTAGTCGCTCACTCACATCCGACTCTTTGCAGCCCCATGGACTGTAGCCCACCAGGCTCCTCTGTCCATGGGATTTTCCAGGCAAGAATCCTGGTGTGGGTTGCCATGGCCTCCTCCAGGGGATCTTCCCAATCCAGGGAGCGAACCTAAATCTCCTACATTTCAGGCAGATTATTTACCATCTGAGCCACCAGGGAAGCCCAATTTGTGTTCTATATCTGAGCAAAAATCCTAGCAGTCTTAGGAATTAACGAACCAAGTGTAAGATTCCCCGAAGGAAGTGACATCCTCAGTGTCTGCGCAGCATGTAGACGCCTCCTTCTGCGGCCTTCTGGCTTCCACTTGTCCTTTTCCAAATAAGACGCGCCCTTCCTCCGCCCGTGTGAGAGCTGCTCACTGGTTGGCACTGTTGTTTGACAACTATTAGTTCTTCTCTAGGCCAGACTCCACCCACTCCCTGAGGTCATCAATCAGTGTCTTTCTGTTTGGAAGCAGATGGACAATTCAGGAGCCAGTGATGGGCCCTTAGACATTTGGCTGGTTGCTGAGTGTTTAATTATCTCTCAGCAAACACAGGAGGGAGCCCTCGTGGATATGTTTAGCTTTTTAAGGGCTGGTCTTGTTAATGGCCCTGGTGATAAATTGGGTGAGTCTTATTGGAAGGAGATGATTAACAGGAAAACAGTGTGTCTAAATGGGATCCGAGTTTGCATTTGGAGGGCGTCGCTCTTTGCTTTGTTCTCAGAGGACACATCTGCTGTTTAAAATCTGAAGGTCTGGGCTCAAGTTCCAGGTGCTGTAATGCTGGAAGCCTGCTTGGGCCCCTGCCTCTTGGGGACCCCTGTGAAGAGGCAAGGGCTCTTGCTTGCAGACACGCGTGTGGTTGGGAACAGAGCGATGATGCAGGCCACTGTGTCTGCCCCGGGAGGGTCCAGCAGCTGCAGCGACCGAACGAGGATTACTGGGAGTTGACAGGTGCGGGAAGAGGCGTTCTCTGCACCCCCCTTACTGCCCTAAAGAAGGCTTTTCTAAAAGAATTCAACTTCCATAAATCCCCCTTTATGGGAAGCTTTGAGGGGGGAGGGGGGACATCAGGAAGAGTAGGCCCTGTCGCCTGAGGTGAGAAGCTGCACAGACAGAGCGTCCTAAAGCAGACCTGGCTCCCAGCAGCTTCTTACCTCCAGGGGATCTTCCCAATCCAGGGAGCGAACCTAAATCTCCTACATTTCAGGCAGATTATTTACCATCTGAGCCACCAGGGAAGCCCAATTTGTGTTCTATATCTGAGCAAAAATCCTAGCAGTCTTAGGAATTAACGAACCAAGTGTAAGATTCCCCGAAGGAAGTGACATCCTCAGTGTCTGCGCAGCATGTAGACGCCTCCTTCTGCGGCCTTCTGGCTTCCACTTGTCCTTTTCCAAATAAGACGCGCCCTTCCTCCGCCCGTGTGAGAGCTGCTCACTGGTTGGCACTGTTGTTTGACAACTATTAGTTCTTCTCTAGGCCAGACTCCACCCACTCCCTGAGGTCATCAATCAGTGTCTTTCTGTTTGGAAGCAGATGGACAATTCAGGAGCCAGTGATGGGCCCTTAGACATTTGGCTGGTTGCTGAGTGTTTAATTATCTCTCAGCAAACACAGGAGGGAGCCCTCGTGGATATGTTTAGCTTTTTAAGGGCTGGTCTTGTTAATGGCCCTGGTGATAAATTGGGTGAGTCTTATTGGAAGGAGATGATTAACAGGAAAACAGTGTGTCTAAATGGGATCCGAGTTTGCATTTGGAGGGCGTCGCTCTTTGCTTTGTTCTCAGAGGACACATCTGCTGTTTAAAATCTGAAGGTCTGGGCTCAAGTTCCAGGTGCTGTAATGCTGGAAGCCTGCTTGGGCCCCTGCCTCTTGGGGACCCCTGTGAAGAGGCAAGGGCTCTTGCTTGCAGACACGCGTGTGGTTGGGAACAGAGCGATGATGCAGGCCACTGTGTCTGCCCCGGGAGGGTCCAGCAGCTGCAGCGACCGAACGAGGATTACTGGGAGTTGACAGGTGCGGGAAGAGGCGTTCTCTGCACCCCCCTTACTGCCCTAAAGAAGGCTTTTCTAAAAGAATTCAACTTCCATAAATCCCCCTTTATGGGAAGCTTTGAGGGGGGAGGGGGGACATCAGGAAGAGTAGGCCCTGTCGCCTGAGGTGAGAAGCTGCACAGACAGAGCGTCCTAAAGCAGACCTGGCTCCCAGCAGCTTCTTCCATCTGCATTTGTGATGTTCGTTTCTCCCTATTCACTGTTCCTTGAAACCTCACTCCTCCCTCATGTTAAGATGGGGTATAAGCCCCACATTCTGTGTAAACCGCAGATGTTTCTGGGAGGTCTGACAGTCATCTAACTAAAAATGAGCTTCAGGCGTGCTCTCAGAGCTTCACCTTGAAACAGCCTCTTGCCCCATATAAACAGTTGCTGTTGTTCAGCCGCTAAGGCATGTCTGACTCTGCAAACCCATGGACCATATAGCCCATCAGGCTTCCCTGTCCTTCACTGTCTCCCGGAGCTCAAACTCATGTCTGTCGAGTCGGTGACACCATCCAACCGTCTCATCCTCTGTCGTCCCCTTCTCCCCCTGCCTTCAGTCTTTCCCAGCATCAGGGTGTTTTCCAGTGAGTCAGATCTTTGCATCAGGTCGTCAAAGTATTGGAGTTTCAGCTTCAGCATCAGTCCTTCCAGTGAATATCCAGGACTGATTTCCTTTAGGATGGACTGGTTGGATCTCCTTGCAGTATAAAAAGTAGGCTTTTGGAAGAAAATCTTAAACAAACGAAAAAGCTATAACTTGATTGCAGGACTTTCCCAAACTTTTGATCTCTGTCCTGTACCTGATGTGTCCTCCCAGTCCGAGAGGAGGGCTGCTCTCTGGGAATCTCCTCCTGCTGGAGCTTACAGAGGCCCCTGGATGGGTGGGCCTGCCTAGGGCCTCAACACGGGGTCTCGCTCTTTACAAACAGCTGGAACTTGCGGGCGCTGTATGACCCCTGACTGCACAGCAGGCTGTTTTGAAGGGTATGAAATGGTCAGAACGGGTGTGTGTGTGTGTGATGAGAAGCCCTGTGCTCACAGAGTGGTGAGCTCCGGACGTTCACTGTTGTCCTTGAAGAAGGAACATGGTTTGAAGACGCTGCTCTGATAAGTAGGATTGCTGAGAATCAGGCTCCCCTAGGGGTCCAGTGGTTAAGAATCTGCCTTGCAATGCAGAGGAGATGGGCTCAGTCCTTAAGCTGGGAAGACCCACCCGCTGCAGAGCTGCTAGCCCGGGCCTGCTGAAGCCCGCGGGTCCTGGAGCTCACGCTCCCCAAGAACCTTCGCACCTGCAGCCAGAGGGGACCCAAGAACCCTCGCACCTGCAGCCAGAGGGGACCCACGCTCGCCGTTGCTGGAGAAAGCCCATGTGCAACAGCAAAGACCCAGTGCCGCCAAAACAGAAACAAACCTTTTATTAAACTTAAAAAAAAATTACATAGAATCTACAGTGCCTCCCCGCTGCCTTTAAAAATACTAAATGTGTCCCTTCCGGGTGGATCCCATCAAACCCACAGACAGGCCCTGGGACCTCTCCCACCCTCCCATCCTGGGGCCGTCCTTTCCCCGAGGCCCATCTGTGTCCACGAAGCCTGCATCTGCTGTGAGTGGTGTCTCTTCTCTTTTCTCATGGGCCCTGGGAAACCTTCCTCACCTTTAAACAATGGCTCATTTAGAAAGGCCCTTCCTCATGCTGCACGTAGAATTCTCGGCTCCTGAGAAGTTGCCGTTCTTTGAAAAGTCCCCAACTTTCACAAGAGGTAGAAGCTTTTCCAGAGGTTGGTTTGTTTCGCAGTTACCTGGAACTAAGGGGGTGTTTGGGAGCGGCCCCTGCTGCCCTGGGGCTATTGGGCCCCATCCTGGAGTTGCTGTTAGTTGGAGGCACTGCGCCGGGCGCTGGGGAAGGTGCTGGGAGGCCGCCTCGGTCACCCGGCCGGCCAGCGCGTCCTGCGCCTTCGCACCGGTGGTGTGAGCACCCAGCTCCAGGCCACCAGGACGGTCTAGAGGGTGGAGAGTCCACCCATGTCCTCGCTTGTTCCCCCCGCGCCGCCTGTCCTGGACAACGCTGTTCCCGTGGGGAAGGAGTGGCCGGCAGGAGGACCCGCAGATAAGGCCTGAGTAATCTCAGGCCTGCAGACGGGGGCCGGCCTTGGGGCGGCTGTTTCCCAAGGTCCTGAGCTGGAAAAGCTGAGGCTTGGCCCCAGAGGACAGGGGCTGGGGCTTGGGAAGCCGGTGTGCCTGGCGAGGGACAGTCAGCGTCTCCCCAGGACCTGGTGCCAGGACCACACGTCAGAGAGAGGAGGGCAGTCGAAGGAATGCTGGCTTCGTTTTTATAAAACCGGGGCAGGACCCTGGTTAGCACGAGGCTGACTTGGATTTTAGTCGTGGTGGGAATGAGGGCCACACAGCTGTCCTGGCACCGTGGGGTGGCAGGACTCTGTCCCATAAGCCTTCTGGCCCCTCTGCAGCCGTGCTGGTGGGCCAGGCGTGGGTCGGCAGTGAACACTGCCCTCCACATCCTGGCCGCAGCCCCTGAAGGCGCTGCCTCGGGTAGCTGATGCCCACTGGGAGCCGTGGGGTGCCTAGGGGGTAGGCTGCCAGCTCCTCTGTGGTCAGGGGTCCTTGCATCTATAGGACCCTCCTGCCCACGTGGGAAGGGGCTCAGTAGACGCTGCAGGCCCTGGTGCACCAGATCCTGAGCTCCTGTGGAAACGTGTGCCTCCTTTGTTTTGTGGTTTTATCTCAGCGTTTGCTGAGCATCTCCTCGGTGCTGGACGTGAAGAGGAGCCAGACGGGAGCGGGCTGGTTGCTCCCACAACCTCTGCAGCCTGACTTTTCCCGTGAATGACTCCAGCTGGCTGGCAGCATGCGGCAGACACAGCCCAGCTGCATTCCCAGTGACCCAGACAGGATTTATTTCCTAATTGAATTTAAAGGCCTTTGAACAGAGCAGGAAAGCTGCGATTTGCCACAGGGCCCCCCCTCACACTGGGCCAGTTTTCCATGTTTCTTACCTGCCTGGCATTCGACTCTACCCACCCTGGTGGGTGTTCTCTGGGCTTCCTTTCATCTGAAATAGGCTGCCGGTTGAACTTCTTTGCAACTCCATGTCTGTTTATGCCTCTGCCTGCCTTGCCCTTGGGATGCTGGGAGAGCTCTTTTCTTCAATGGGAAAAAAAAAATCACATGTGTGGTGATGTGGACAAGCAAGCATCCAGGCTCCGCAAGGCCTGCAGGCCACCTGCTGCTGAAGCTGTGCGCAGCTGCGGCCTGTGCTGCCAGGGCTGCGGCTCTGTTTTCGTTGTTGTTGAGTCGCTAAGTCGTGTCCAGCTCTTTGCACCCCCATGGACTGCAGCACACCCGGCTTCCCTGAGCTTCACCATCTCCTGGAGCTTGCGCAAACTCATGTCCATCGAGTCGGTGACGCCATCCAGCCATCTCATCCTCTGTTGCCCCCTTTTCTTCCCGCCTTCAAACTTTCCCAGCATCAGGGCCTTTTCCAATGAGCCAGCTATTCGCATAGGTGGCCAAAGTATTGGAGCTTCAGCTTCAGCATCAGTCCTTCCAACGGGTATTCAGCGTTGATTTCCTTTCAGATGGACTGGTTGGATCTCCTTGCCGTCCAAGGGACTCTCAAGAGTCTTCTCTAGCACGCGATTTGAAAGCATCAGTTCTTCGGCACTCAGCCTTCTTTATGATCCAACTCTCACATCTGTACGTGACTACTGGAAAAACCATAGCTTTAAATAACTGCACAGACCTTTGTCGGCAAAGTGACGTCTCTGCTTTTTAGTATGCTCTCCAGGTTTGTCATAGCTTTCCTTCCAAGAAGCAAGTGTCTTTTAATTTCGTGGCTGCAGTCACCATCTGCAGTGATTGTGGAGTCCAAGAAAAGAAAATCTGTCTCTATTTTCACTTTTTCCCCATGTATTTGCCGTGAAGTGATGGGACTGGATGCCATGATCTTAGTTTTTTGAATCCTGAGTTTCAAGCCAGCTGTTCCCTTATCAAGAGGCTCCTTAGTGTCTCTTTGCTTTCTGTCATTAGAGAGGTATCATTTGCTTATCTGAGGTTGTCGATATTTGTCCCAGCAAAATGCTGCAAAGGGGACCGTACTTAATCTCAGGGTTAAGATGTGTAAACCTCCCCCTCCAGTGTTCAGAACACTGGGTTTTCAAGTGTGGTACCTGAGCCAACAGCTCCTGCATGACCTGGGAACGTGTTAGAAACACAAGATTGAACATTAAGTGTATTCAATAAATTCAATAAAAACTTTAAACATGGTCTACATTTCAAAAAATTGTTTTAAAAATGTAGACATAAGAGAAATGGGAAGGTAAGAGGAAGAGAAAAATGAAAAAGGAAGAACTTGTTTGGAAAGACTACCTTGCTAAGAATTTCTTCCCTATTTAGGAAAAGTATGCCAAAGGGTAGAGGACAGTCATTGTTACCAGCAATGATACTGTGACCTCAGGTTGAGATATCTTTACCGTAAACCCAGCCCCCTAATTTCCTGATTGCTTGTCAAGCTTGTAAAGGACCAAGGCCAGCAATGCTGATGAAGAGAAATAAAAGCTGGGCGATCCTCCCGGGGAGCTGCGTGCCACTGACGTGGGGCAGGGCTGGACGTATTAACTTAGGACTCCACTCTTCGGCCACATTCCTCTGAGGTTTCAAATCTGATGCCTCTGGGGCCTCTGTTTGCTTGGATGTCTCGTCTAATTATGGAAACATGATTGGTCCATAAGTGTGGCTTCGACCCACGGAATGGATGGTACAGAACAGCGTGAGCATTGGGGATGCCACCTTGGAACTGGCAGCTGGAAACCTGGGTGGTTCCTGAACTCTGTTCTGGACGTGAAAATCGCCCACTCCGTTTCTGCTCTTTCACTCAGCTTGAAAACACTCAGCAGACCCGAAATGCCAGGATTTCAATGGACTCGAGCCCATTCTGATGTTTTAAGTCACTTCTCTTCCTGTGTTATTTTCCTCTTATTAAATAACTGGTGGTACAGTATTAACTGAAATGCCTAAGTGTGTACTGCTGGACGCCAGTCACTAGTTTTAAACAGACGCGTTCCCTGAGCAAAAACACTAGTGAACACTTAAATCCTTCTCCTTCCTTTTGAGTAATTATAATGTTCATTCAAAGAAGCATAAGGTGGTGGAAAGAACCCTTTATCTGGGAAGGACTCTGGGCTCTGTGGCTCACGCCTCGCAGCTGGCTTTGCGGCGGTGTCTCCCGCACCTGTGATCAGCGTGTGGTTCTGTGAGCCTCCTGAGATCCCGGGTGAGACTGGCTTCTACGGGTTTATTGGCGCGTCTCAGCCCCCGTGACCCTGACGGGCTCCACTGCGGGGCTCTAAGGCACGGGGAGCACAGGCATCGCCACTGGACCCGCCAGGAAGAGCCGTCCTCGTGTGACAGATGCCCGAGCCCCGGGCTGGCTCCATCCCAGGCTCTGGGCCAGGGCCGTGGGCATCTTCAGGTGGGCCCGGCCCCAGGAGCTGAGATCCCGGCGGGTCCCGCTGAGAGGCCAGAGCCACCTGGGGCTCTGCTTGGAGGCCTCCCTGCAGCCCAGAACAGGGGCGGCCACACAGGGGCAGGAGCACCTGGCTTCAGCTCCTACTCCGTCCCCTCTTTAGCGTGTGACCTTGGACAAGCCGCTTCACCACCCTGGGCTTTAGGGTCCTCTGTGCAAAGTGAAAGTCGCTCAGTCATGTCGTGTCTTTGCAACCCCATGGACTATACAGTCCATGGAATTCTCCAGGCCAGAATACTGCAGTGGGTAGCCTTTCCCTTCTCCAGGGGATCTTCCCAACCCAGGGATCGAACCCAGGTCTCCTGTATTGCAGGCGGATTCTTTACCAGCTGAGCCACCAGGGAAGCCCAAGAATCCTGGAGCGGGTAGCCTTTCCCTTCTCCAGCAGATCTTCCCAACCCAGGGGTAGAAAAACGAATACTAAAAACAGCACTTACACTAGTACATTCTGAGTCACATATATGATTGTGACCCCGTGGACTGTAGCCGCCAGGCTCCTCCGTCCACGGGAGTCTCCAGGCAAGAATACTGGAGAGGGTTGCCATTCCCTCCTCCAGGGGATCTTCATCTTCTGGGTTGGCAGGAGGGCTCTTTACCACTAGCACCAGCTGGGAAGCCCACTTACAGTAGGTCCCAGTATAAAGTAAAAAGCTTTTTAAAAAATAAACTTCACGTGTAATATTGCCCTAGGAATGTGTGTTATAAATGACTTAGTTTCATGTTGTCTGTCATTGAATATTTGATGAGAGTCCAAACAGCGAACCCTTAACTGAATTTAAGGAAGAAATCATTGTGTACTGAGTATAACAATTTTGTGGCTTGATAAAAATAATTTACTTAATTACTATCTTTTAAACAACAGTTTCTGTAAGACACTGTGCTGGACACCATAAAATTGACAAACCAGGTGTTCTTCTGAAAAACAGAACGAAATCAGTACCTCCATCGGAGAGCTGAGCAGACCGAATGAGTTTAATATGTGAAAAATGCCCACCTACGCGTTCAGCCCCAGGGATGGGGAGCCTCCCTCAGCCCAGCGCTGCAGATCCGGCGGCCTGGTGGGTGAGCCGTGTGGTTCTTCCGCATTTGAGCATTAAATGTCTGCGTCAGCGCGTCTGGCACACACTGGAGCATGATTTGTAGGAAATATTGATGTTTCTATATTTTTTATTTTCTTTTCCCCTAAATGGAGGCAGTTTAAGCCATTCCACTGGGTTGGCAGGTCCTACATTGAGAGGAAAAGGAAGTTTTCCGGGGGCAGGGAAGATAATCGCAGGCTTCAGCGCTCACGCCCTCGAGTGCTATTTGAGTCCCTATGACTGGCAATTTCGGACGCTCCTGCTATAATAAGGAATTCCACAATGACATGTGGCAGGTCTGTCTTCCGCGGCTCTGGGGGCCTCGTGTCCTCAGCCGGGATGGTAATTAGTGAGTGGAGTGGCCCCTTCTGGGCCAGCACGGTGAGCGGCAGGAAGCAACGGAGAGGAGAGGGGCCCGCAGGTGTCCGGGGGCAGCGGCCAGGGAGCGACCCCCCTTGGTGGGGTGCGGGGAGCAGCCCAGGTCCAGGAGGCAGCAGCACCCCCAGGCGGGGGGCCAGGCGGGGCCGGAGCTGCTCCCCGGCCGCCGGCCTCCTGCTCTGGGTGGTTCCTCTCCGGCAGCTCCTGAGCCGCTGGGCTGGAGGGCGCGGCGCGGGCTGGAGGGCGCGCGTCTGCACGCGTGGCCTCCGAGCGGCTGCACCAGGCCTGGTGGCCCTTGTCCGGCTCGCCCCTCCGCGGGGACGGCCGAGCGCTCCGCAGTGCCCGGAGCTTTGACGGACTTCCCGCTCCGTGCCCGGCCCGGGCCTGCGGTCTGCAGGGACGACAGCCTGGCGCGGCAGCTAGACGTGCGTCACTGTGCGGCTGACATGTCGCCGACCTCGTGGGCCCGGAGCGGGGAGCGCGGAGCGGCGGCGACCTCGGGCGCGGTGGGCGGCCTGGGCCCGCCCCCCGCCGCCCGGGCCTCCCCCTCCCGCGCAGGCGCAGCCCT
>SJYG01000646.1:563636-599336 GCA_006410535.1 Litocranius walleri
ACCCCCGCCCGGAGAACCCCCGAAGGTTCATTCCGGAGAGGCCGGGAACACTGCGCGACCTCGGGAAAACGTCGACCCCCTGCCTCCCTGCAGCAAGTGCACAGGAAGTCTATTTACAACATATTTAAGAGAGAATGAGGGTCGGGAGCGCCGTATGCAGCCCCGGGCCTGGCCTCTCTCGGGACCACCGTCCACCTGAAGTCCCCACCCCCCACTGGCTGCGGGGACTCGGGGACTCACGCTCTGCAGAACGCCTTCCTCTCCTCACCTCAGAAAAGCTGATTTCTCATCGTCCGAAAGGAACATGTGATTAATGGCAAACCCGAAGTGCCTGCGGTTCTTTTGATAATTGCTTAAAAAAAAAAATCTTTAAAGCCACGCTTCAGAGTTACTTTCAAGCAGTTTGGAAGGCAGTCCTGGTGAGTCAAAGGCAGAAGGTCATTGTCTGCAGGTGTCGTCCGCGTGTCCTTGCATCAGCTCGCTGTGTTTTTCCACTGCCCCAGCAGGAAGGCTAAAATACCGTGGACCTGCTGGGGTGCTCTACGTTTTGCTACCTGGGAGAAAGTAAAACCTCTGCTAGTATTCGTAGCAAAACAGCAGCCCTGGAGAGGTCCAGAAATGATGTTACTTATTCAGCTCTCGTCCATGTGTATCTGGGAGGCAAAAACATTTCTCCCGCTGGGGGTGATGCTTGACGGTTTGGGGGAAACAAGTGAGCCAGCGCCTCTCCGCAGGCATCTGGGCATCTAGTTAAAGTGCAGACGTGCTCCTGCGGGTCTGGGCGGAGCCGGAGGCTCTGTGTCTCTAACGAGCTCCCAGGTGGCGCTGCTGCTTCCGGCCCAGGTAGCCAGGAGTTAGAGGCTCCCTCGGGCCACTCAGGGAGAGCAAGGAGAGACCGTCTAGAAGGCACACCCTGGCAGTGTAACCCTAATAGCGCTGGCCACAGCGAGGGGAGAGGGCGGAGCCACAGCGAGCGGAGGGGGCGGAGTCAGATCGCGGAATCACGCAGGTAGAGGGGCCAAGGGCCTTTGTCATCCACAAATCTCCACCCAGGTTCGGGTTGTTACCTGTGACCCTGGGTGTGTCAGCACGTAATGTCAACTGGTATGTGGGATCACACGTCCCCAAGGGACCCGGGGGAACCACGGCAGCTGCAGATGTTTGCTTCCTGCATCGTGAAATTAAAGAGCCAGGCAGGGAAGAGGAAAACTGCCAGCCGTGTGCAGGGCCCCAGGACGTGAAGCCGTGGTTCCCTCTCTGGCTTTGTTTGTAGGTTACCCGGGTGGCCCGGTGCTCGATTTTCTCATCCGGTCCTAGCCAGTGCTGAGCCTCAGAGCATCACACTTGCCCTGGCTGATGCTGAGTTCTGGTTTCCATAGCAACACATCCTCTGCTCCTGCTTAGTACATGAAAACTAGAACTTCCCACTGTCAGTCTTTTCTAAAAGACCCTGATCTCTTTCTTATTTTCAAGCGCAGAAATGCCAGATCTGGGGTGAATACCCAAGCCACACTAGGAAGTAAGTCTTTACTGAACCTGACCCGGGCCCTGGAAGTTACAGCATCACAGTAAATGGCCAGGAGAGGGCTGTTTGGTCCCATTTTCTTCATTAAATGGCAGAGGTTCTTTATCAGCAAGGCCAAATTTCCTCTCACCCACGGACAGCTGTGAGGGTGACCTGTTTGTCTGCGGCAGGGTGGAGAGAGAGACTCTGATGACTCTGGCTTCTTCTGTGTGTGAGCTGGTAGAGGTGTTGGCTGGCATAGCGCGTGATCCTTGTTAGCACCGATTCCATCCTTGTGACCAAATGTGATTCTCCTGTTCCTCCCTCATCTGCTTCCCTTCTTGCTACCTTTTTACCCCTGACCTCTGCTCTGACCTCTGACAACCAGCAGGGGGTCTGTAGCCACTAACCTACCATCTGGGGACAGAGGTGTGAGAAGGAGTATCTCCTGAGGGTCTTTCTTCTGCTTTTTTAAAAATTCATTTTAACGACACTTTTTTTTTGGAAAAAAAAAATAAAAGCAAACTTTAGGGAATCCTGCAAATTGTTGAAGAAGAATAGCAAACAGACTACATGCTCTGTAGGGGGAGCAGGTATAAAACCCAGCTGCATGTTCTAGTGTTGGGGACCTTTATTACAGGGTTCAGGCAGTGGGTGGACACCGGCTGTCACTTGGTTGCAGCAGTTCAAGGTTTGGGGACCATCTTCTTTACTCAAGGACAGATTAAGAGCATAGATTCTTGTAAACAGGAGGGACTGTGATGACCTTGACATTTATTGAAGGCAGACACTGTTTTTGGAGCTCCGAAATGTACTGAAGGCAGGCACTGTGTTTTTGGAGCTTCAAAGGTGAATCAGACCTGCGCCTGCTGGCGGAGCCGTCATCTGAGAGGGCTGTGTGGGAAGCCCAGGGCGCAGGGCGGGGGGCAGTGGAGTTCCAGGGGTGGTGGGGGGCGGGGGGCTTCAGTGAGTTCTCCCCTTAGGAGATGCAGTCTGCTTCAAGGTTTGCTTCCTGCCTGGTTCAGAAGAAAGGCTGGGTGCGGCTGGTCTGACTTGGGCTCACATGTGAGCAGGTTGCCTGGAACTCGGGGTCCAGGGGCAACTTGGACACTCAGTGGGGCGGTGAAGGCGGGGTCTGGAGGACTTCCTGCGCCCTGAGCTGAGGTGGGGAGGGTGCAGGGCAGAGGCAGAGGACAGGGCAGCAATGGGCCGGGGGCTGCCAGTGACGTCACGCTCGGTCTTTGTCCGAAGCAGCGGCGTCTCCTATCGTGGGGCCGCCGCTCTCCATTCCTGTGAGACTTGCCCTGCAACCCTTCATGCTGGGGACCCAAGCTCATCCAGCTGTTAAGAAACGAGCGCCTCGGCCGGAAGGGGGTCAGGCGGGCCGGGCGCTCACGGCTCTCTCTTCCTTCTGTGTTCCAGGAATAGAGCTGTGCCCCCCGGGGAAGCGATTCATGATCACGATGGTGGCAAGCTTCGTGACCACGGCGGGGCAGTTCCTCATGCCCGGGCTGGCCGCCCTGTGCCGGGACTGGCAGGTGCTGCAGGCACTCATCATCTGCCCCTTCCTGCTCACGCTGCTGTGCTGGTCGTGAGTACCCGCCCCGGGGCCCCGCCCCGGGTGTACTGCTCCTGAGTACCCTACCCCCACCCCTCGGCCCTGGCTCAGACAGGCCCCCAGGTTCAGCCTGTGGCTTCTAACTAGGGGGTTTCTCTCTCTCTATTCTAAATGTTTCATCTTGGAAAACATTCTAACATACACGAAAGTAGATAGAGGAACAGGACAAGCCCCGGGCACCCCCTCTGGCCCCATCACCTGTCCAGGCTCCCCCGATGCTGGGTGCTCTGACATGGCCTTCCCAAATGGGCTTCCGAAGGGCAGGGTCCCGCGTTGGGAGGAGGAAACCTGTTTGAAGGCAATGGCACCCCACTCCAGTACTCTTGCCTGGCAAATCCTGTGGGTGGAGGACCCTGGTGGGCTGCAGTCCATGGGGTCGCTAAGAGTCGGACACGACTGAGGACTTCACTTTTAATTTTCACTTTCATGCATTGGAGAAGGAGATGGCAACCTACTCCAGTGTTCTTGCCTGGAGAATCCCAGGGACGGGGGAGCCTGGTAGGCTGCCATCTATGGGGTTGCACAGAGTCGGACACGACTGAAGTGACTTAGCAGCAGCAGCAGCAGGAGAGGTTTGGCAGAGTCCCTCCCTGTCTCCTCTGGGTGAGGGTTGGGCAGACTCCAGCTAGCTGTCCGTGTCTGTAAATAAAGTTTTACTGGAACACGGCCGTGTTCACGTGTTTCCACCTCTGTCAT
The DNA here is from genome assembly GCA_006410535.1 of Litocranius walleri. NCBI lineage: Eukaryota > Metazoa > Chordata > Mammalia > Artiodactyla > Bovidae > Litocranius > Litocranius walleri. The sequence goes on from SJYG01000646.1 coordinate 567,455, forward strand.
CCATGACCACTCTCACGCCATGCTGTCAGAGTTGAGCAAGGACGACCGAGACAATGTGGCAAACTCAGTAACATTTGCTCTCCGGCCTCTTGCAGGAGTTGGACCACCCCTTGTCCTGGAGGAGTCCACCTGGGCTGTTAGAACCGTGTGTAACTTTTAGTGTTTGGCTTGCTGACTTTAGGGGAAAAAAGCAACTGAACACACTGGCCTGGGGGTATGACCTGGTCAACTAGAGGCTTTTAAACTCCTCAGTGGATTAATGTTTAGCCAAAGTTGAAAAACCACCGCCCTTTGATAGAGGTTTTTTCGCAGAAAGTGAGTTGTACTCCTTCTGGAAAAGCCTCTTTTCTCTTTCCTTCCCTCCCATCCCACTTATGTGCCAAATCCCACCCCCGCCCCAGCCCCGAGTATGAGATGCCAGAGAGATTTTTACCAGCTCCGCTGTGTTCCTGTTATTTAGTTACTAATGAAACCAGTTTCTGGCCAGAAGTCAGTGTGTCTTTGCTTTAGATGTTCACTGTGGTCGAGGCAGGTATTAATTGGGCTTCCTTTTCTAAGCCGCCAGAGAGGGGAGGAAGGCGGCAGACGGTCAGCTTACTAGGCTGGCCCAGCTGTACTCGGCAGTGGAGCCCCAGCGTGGCCTGGACTCAGGGGCTTCCTCAAGAGCCGGGTTCCCGCGCAGGGTGTCCGCAGAGTTGGGCACCAGTGAGGAGGAGGCCAGATGAGGTAAAGGCCACCCACCAGGAGGCTGCCCTCGGGCCAAGGCCCACCTTCCCCACCGGCCCAGGGCTGGACGGCTCCACTCCCGCAGGAGCCCACGTGTCTCAGGACGTCCTGCTCTTTCCGGCAAGGCTGTAAGAGGCGAAGAAAGAAACTTCCCCAAGGCAGGATGGAATGGGAAGCCCTTCCTTTTATCACCTGAGGAGGCCATTCCTGGTTACTCTCTTGCTGCACCCAGGGCTTGGCTTCACTTGGCTTGGAATTTCAGGACATTTCCTTACTTAACACTTGCTCACATCGCACTTGTGCCAACACAAATGGCAAGCCCTGTACAAACAGTAGATGGGTCAGGCTGGGCATTTCATGGCCCCATTGTACAGAAGGCAAAACTGAGGACACCCACTGGCCCTCGAGCCAAGGGCTGTGCTATCTACCACCCTCAGCCTTGGTGCCTCATCCCTGACCTCCCCGCCACTGAGAGGAGCCCACCGCCCCGGCAGGCCCACCCGGCAGTCAGGAACACCCACCCCCGACCCTGTTGGAGGCTTCCTGGCCTCCACAGCTCCCAGGGGCAGTGGTGCTATCTGCCACCCCTGGGGGCTGGCGGCCTGGGCATCCACACAGCCTCTTGGAGACTCAGATGCCTGTGAGGACAGGCAGCGGCGTCTCCATCATCGCTAGGCTCCGCCCAGGCTCTACTCCCACCTGTCGCAGGTAGGCTGGGGAGAAGTGGCCGGGAGGGGTTTCCTGGAGCGGGTCTGGGGGCCTTGCTCCTATGCCAAGTGCTAGAGGGTTTGTTTATCTTATTTTTTCTTTTCAATTTTAAAAATACATCAAGATATAATGACAAGCAAGGTTAAAAGAAAAAAGTTCATTTATGTGAATACATTATAAAACCTTAAAATGTTCTTTGAAACACACCAATGTAAAAACAAAACTTGATGGTGGAAAGGGCACCCGGAGTGCTTTGGTAAGTGAGGAGTGTGTGCGGACAGACAGATGGGTGGCGTCCGGACACACGGACGCAGTATGGTTCCTGCCCGGGCCCCCCCGGCTTTGAGGTGGACCTGCTTCACCCCGGTCAGCTGCTGCTGCCGACTTCGGGACCCCCAAGGCACCTGGCACGTGTCTGGCCTGAGCAGCGCTGGCAGATGGCAGCTGCTGCTGTTACCGTGGCCACACCCCCTTCCAGGGATGCAGGCCTGCACCCGTGGGGGGCCAGTCGAGGGGACCGCCCTCTACCTCTGCCCACAGCCCTCCGCAACCCCAGGGGCGTCACTGGCTTTTAAAGGCCACTGAAGTGCCCCCTCTTTTGTCCTCTGATGAACACTCTTCCACCCCTCTGCTTCAGGAGGAGCTTCCTCATTCCTGAAGCATGAACTGGCCTCTGGGGAGGCAGGAGCTGCAGCCAGCCAGCACGCCTGGCTGTTGGTGACCAAAATATTAAGTCGCTCTTTAATTAAGACCCTGATGCTGGGACAGATTGAAGGCAGGAGGAGAAGGGGACGACAGAGGATGAGATGGTTGGATGGCATCACCGACTCAATGGACATGGGTTTGAGTGAACTCTGGCAGATGGTGATGGACAGGGAGGCCTGACATGCTGTAGTCTGTGGGGTCGCAAATAGTCGGACACGACTGAGCGACTGAACAACAGAAGCAGAGCACAGGCTGCAGAGTCCCCAGGACGCAGGGTGAGTGCGGCACGCAGAGACGGAGGCTGGGGGCTTCCAGACACGCACTAGGTAAGAGGCTGCATCAGCTGGTTATGGACACAGTGCTGACCTCCAGGCAGGAGAGAGGGTGCCGGGGCCCGCGCCCAGGACAGCATTCAAGCAGGAGTGACACACAGCCCACTGCGGGCATCTGAGCCGGAAAGGGGCCCGGGGCTCTGGGTGAGCCCCCACTCGGGGCTGAGGTCTCAGGCCCTGTCTCCACTTAGAACTGAGGCCCCAGGAGAAAGCTGGCCCTCGGAGCATCAGTGATGACAGGACCAGAAGGTCTCTGAGCCGGCAGGGCCTCAGCTTCACACCTGGCTGGCTGGCCCGGGCCCTGGGCAGGGAGGATTCACCCTTGAGACGCTGGCACCTGGAAGTTCGCACTACGTGGGCTGCAGTGTTCCTCAAAATTCCTATCGCTGTCCACAGCTGGAAGCTGATGGAGAACCCAGGGACGCTCAGTGGACTCTCCGGTTCAGAAATGAAAGTTCAATGAGGAATTGCTGTATCCAAGACCCGCGTGGAAGGAGATTCTCACCAAGGGGACCGATCACCGAGGCCAAACAGTAATACACCAGGGAGTCTGCGTCTCGGGAAGTCTGTGAACAGAGCACTCTGATGGAGAAGTGAATTCACCTCCTATGCTAACCAGCCGCCCTTCCCTGCACTGAACGCAGTTCCAGGCACGAGGGCCTCTGTGCTCACGCTCGTTAGGGAGTGAGGAGGGCCACGGCCCAAACAGCAGTAAACGAGCCAATGGCACGCTTTCCAACAAGCAGCACGGGGAGAAGTGGGACAGAGCCATGGGAAGATGGAGCTCAGGGCTAGCCTCTCTGAGGAAACGGGCTCTGCTGAGATTAAGTGATCAAAAGAGAGTGCACCAGGTTCTGGGCAGAGACGTGCTCCTGGCAGATGAGGAGAGCTGGGCGGAAGCTGGCTCCATGCGGCTGACAGGGCTGCAGCCTTTGGGTGTGCGGGTTGTCTGGGAGGGTCTGGGGGCTGAGCATGCTCCACGGGGCGGCTGTATTCAGGGGTCCAGGTGTGCACTCAGTGAGGGAGAGTGCAAGGTGCACCGCCAGGAAGGTGTACACAGAAGACGTGGCGTTGGCTGGCCCGGGGAGTCTCCCTGCAGAGAGTGACCCGGGGCCGAGGAGGTGCTGGCGTCTGCTCACAGGGCTGGGGGAGACCCAGGAGGAAGGGTTCCCAGAGACGGTGGAGATGCTCCGTTGCACTCCCGGAATGCCGCTGCTCGCTGTTGCCCCCTGAAGAGCATCTCCGCAGGAGCTGAGCCCCCGGGATGGTTTGTGAGCAGGAGTGTGGGCACGTCTGTCTGCCTGGGACCTGGCATGTGCTGGAGGTGCTGTGTGTGCCACTTGCTCAGTTGTATCCCACTCCTTGTGACCCCTGGACTGCGGCCCCCCAGGCTCCTCTGTGCAGGGCATCTTCCCCACCCAGGGGTCGAACTCGAGTCTCTTGCGTTTCCTACATCGACAGGCAGATTCTTTACCACTGTGCAGCAATCCGTCAAGGTCCCGGCGACTGCCAGGTGCTGGGCCCTCTGTCCACACACTCACTCCTGCCTCGTGGGGCAGCAGCCTTTCGGCGGGGAGCCTTGGGTGCCTCCTGCCAGGCAGGTGCACCATCAGATGTGGCGACTTGAACGTGTCTTCAAGTTTTCAGAAAGCACTTTTCCCAAGATCAGGCTTTGTTACCCTGATATTTTCAGATTAGGTCCAATCTGGTGGTTGGTGGGATTATCCCTGGTTTTCGCTGGGGAAACCAGGACATCAAAAAGCTACAAGTGTGGAGAGCCATTAAAAGCTGGTTTTCGAGCATCAGCGGTTCTCGGAGCGCGGCCTGGGCCATCACCACCACGGGGCCCCACCCCAGACCAGCTGAGTGCGCATGTCCAAGGGTGGTTTGGGAAGCTCTCCAGGGAGGCGGTCGGCTCGAGTCCCGGGGGGCTGCTGCACACCAGGCTGCCCCGTGAGAAGGAAAAGCCAGCCATCCGCTTATGGGACGAGGGGCCTGGTCCAATGAAGATGCTGACAAGATGTGAGAGGGGACACATTGTTGGCTGTGGACAGCACACCCTTCTTGTAGGGAGGGGTTCTTGGTTCTGCCAGGACGTGAAGCAGGTGCCGTCCTTGGGGTCTGCAAGATGCCGTGCAAGACCTGCTGCCCAGTGTGGTCCCTGTGGGTCATCTCAGGCGGCAGAAGTTGCAGGCATTCCTGGAACCGGTAGAAGACACAAAAGCCTCAGTACCGAATCCAGGGATTTTATCTGCGCTGTGCGAGTGCACCCCCGTGCACAGGCATGTCTGGGAGTCTCCAGCTGTGGCCCACGGTGGCATCTGCTGGGAGGGCAAGGGCCCACCTTGCCCACCTGTCCTGGCACCCATGTGTCCCTCACCCCACAAGGAACCTGGGCATGGTCTCCCAGCCAAGTCCCTGCATCAAATAGGGTCTCCCCGAGACTTGCCTGGTGGACGCGTGGCGTGAGCTGCCGTGAGAAGGTTCAAGACGTGTGAAGGTACGGGATTTTCAGCTGAGCACTGCCAGCACTCAGCAAGACCTGGACGCCTCCAGGAGAGCAGAAGGGAGTCAAGCCCCTGGGAACACAGAGGCCTGAGAGGAGGCTCTCGCGGCCCTGGGAAGAGTGGAGAGCAAGCAGTCTGCCCATCCCTCAGAGGGAAGGTGACACCGCGGCCGTCTGAGCGGGCTGGCCTGGGGACCCACTGGTGGAGGAGAAGCACTTAAAACCCTCAGGCACATGGTGTGTGCTGCAACCAATCTTAATTTTTAAAAGTTTCAAGAACAAGCCATTGTAAAACATTCGAAGGGCCTCTTGTCAGATGACATTCTGAAAAAAATGATTAACAATTCCAATTGATAAATGCTCCTAAATATTTCTTGGCTCTTTTAAATACCGTCGGAGCTACTCTGACCAGAATAATACTGATTTTTAACATTTCTTGAGGGTCTGCTCAGAGTCAGATGCTGCCCAGCACTTTCTATGATTCAGACCTCTGGAGGAGATTCCAGGGCAGGTGGAGAAACTGAGGCAGAGAGAGATTGGCCCAGCCCTGGTCTGCCGGCCGAGGTCAAGGCTCGCAGTGACTCCCGAGCCAGCCTGAGGAGCATACATGTGCATCCCAGCATTTGTTTTTCTTGCTCACTCTCACCAGGGGAAAAAAACACCTTCCTGCATCAAGAGAAAATTTATTTCACTGTGTGTGTTGGTCTCTCGGCCATTGTCTGACTCCACGACCCCACGGACTATAGCCCGCCAGGCTCCTCTGTCCATAGGATTGTCCAGGCAAGAATACTGGAATGGATTGCCATTCTCTTTTCCAGAGGATCTTCCCAACCCAGGGATGGAACCCTAGTCTCCTGCACTGCAGGCAGATTCTTTACAACAAGGGGTCAAAGTAACACAGTGTACACGTAGAACAAGGGCCTCGGGACACCCCGTGCACCAGGAAGGAAGCCCGAATCAGTTACCCGTCACCAGAGGCTAAGCCCCACGGGACAGCGTTTTCCTCCCAGGAAAGTGGGAGAAGTGAGTCATGAAAGACTCGTCGCCTCTGGGAGCTCGGCTGACTCTGCAGCGACTATTTGTGGGTTATCAGGTGGTTGATTTAAGGAGAGTTTCAGGAAACTTGCAACAAAAGCAACAAGGAATGCTTTGGTCGAATCCCCTGTGTGTGCTCAGTCGATGAGTCGTGTCCAGCTCGTTCGGCCCCATGGACTGTGGCCCCCTAGGCTCCTCTGTCCATGGGGCTTCCCAGGCAAGAGCACCGGAGTGGGTTGCCGGCTCCTTCTCTGGGAGATCGTCCTGGCCCAGGGATGGAGCCCACCGCATCTCTTGCATCATTGGCAGGTGGGCTCTCTGCCGATGTGCCGCCTGGGAAGCCCCTCAGAGCCTACGTATGTACCTGAAAGTCAGTCAGTTGTGTCCGACTCTTTGCAACCCCATGGACTATACAGTCCATGGAATTCTCCAGGTCAGAATACCGGAGTGGGCAGCTGCTCCTTTCTCCAGTGGATCTTCCTAACCCAGGGATCAAACCTAGGTCTCCCACGTTGCAGGCAGATTCTTTACCATCTGAGCCACCAGGGAAGCCCCATGGAATCCTGGTTGTCTATAAATTATCTGGATGAGAAAGATTAGGTAATACTGACAAAGGCAAACACAGACACAAAAGCGGTAGCCGGATGTCAGTCGTAAGCACCTGATGAACAGATCAGAATGCTCTCTAAATTGGGGTTTGGGGGATTTGCTGATGGGTGGAATTTTCAGGAGCCCTCGGGCTAGAGGCAGCCCCATTTTTGCCTTCTGAGTAGGCAGAGATTATGTAAAATGATAGGAACTCCTGCGGTCAACTGAGACGTTTCCAAGTATATGTGGAGAGAAGCTGCCAGTCCAAAGCAAGGCACCACCACAGGGTCTGGCCTCGGTTCAAAAGGCCAGCGGTGCTGACCCCGGAGCTGCACCATGGCCCAGTGCCTGGCCTGTGCTCCAGTATTCCACCCCGATACCCTGCCCACCATGGGGAAGCCAGGGGTCGCTTCAGACTAGCTTGAGAATCTCGGAGCCTGGGGCCGGCCGAGCTCAGGCAGTGTGCGTGTATGTGTGTGCATGCATATGTGTGCGTGCGTGTGTGTGCGTGCATGTGTGCGTGTGTGTGTGTACATGTGTGCGTGTGTGCACGTGTGTGTGCGTGTGTCTTCGTGCATGTGTGTGCATGTGTGCACGTGCGTGCGTGTGTGCGCACGTGCATGCATGTGTGCGTGTTTGCGTTGTGCAGGTACGTGTGTGTTGTGTTGTGTGTTGGATGTGCATGTGTGTTGTGGGAGTGGCAGGGTGGAGCTGTTGGCGGCCGGCAAAAATTAGGGAAGTGGCTTTCTGGTGACAGGTGTGGAGGGAGAGGGGCTGAGCGCCTGCCCGGCTGGCAACTGGCCAGAGTCCCTGGGCGGATCGAGTGGCCGGGCCCCAGCCTCCTTCAGTCGCTGAAGGCCCTCCAGCAAAGCCCACAACAGCCCCACATGAGGGCGGGCCCTGCAGGAGATGGGAGGCCTCCCAGTCCTCTGACTGTTCCTTTGGGGTCGGCCAAGGTGTGACACAACAGGCCGCCTCCCAGAGCCGGGTCTGTGGTCACAGCAAGCCATCGGGGTTCCGTTTGTGGCCTCGATGATCATCCCGAGGGGTTGGAAATTGCAGCCACAGGCCAGGGAGGCGACCCGCGGGGTCCGCGAGGCTCCCTATAACAGGCGGCTTGTTCAGAGGAGCCAATGGAATTCCAGTTAGAAAAAGCAGCACACAGAGGCTCTGCTCCTTCTGCCCACTTACCTCCTCAGGGCATTTCTCAGCACCACATTTTATTTTTATTGTTGGCAAAAATGCCAATTAATTCCCCTGCAGTATTTGAGTGCCCACGTGTCTACACTTTCTGCAGCCTGATCACCTTTCGTGTGAATCAGTTAGCCGAAAGAAGGGAGTCCCAGGAAGTGGAGGAATGAGCCCAGATGAATTCCAAGTAACCCGTCTCAAGCAGGAACTGAGGAACGTTTTGAATGTACCCCAGCTGTTCCACGCTGTGGTCCATTCAGAGCTGCGAACCTTTGAAAGGCCAGCTGCCAAGGCTTCTTAGGGACTGACTCCAGTGCCTGGCAGAACCTAAAGCAGCATTGGAGCGTCTGCTCTGTGCAATGCATGAGCGGCGCCTTTTTTAACTTCCAGAAGGAGGCAATGGTCGCCACAAGCCCCCTTGAAATGAATTAGAATGTTGGGGCCGGGGGAGCCTTGGTGTCACGACACACCCCCACCCCATTCCACAGATGGGGAAACAGAGGCCTGGGGTGAGGTGACTTGCCCAAGGTCACAAAGCTGGTCTATGAGCCTGGGCCTGCTGTTAAATCTCCCCCACAGTTTTGCCATAGTGGAAGAATTCTGGAGCTTACGTGTACATCATGTTGAAAACCAATAAAGGTGCTGCGTTCCAAATTTATGTATCAGCTCATGGGATGCAATTTAATTATGAAAGAATTCCTTGTTCCACAGAAATTTCCAGGAAGGGTTCATTTGCCTTAGGAAGACTCTGGGGTTTAACCATCCTGAGAGCCAAATTTTCTTTAATTTTGTACTTGTCCCTTCTCCCTAATTTACTAAATTTAACTCAAATCATGAACTTAACTTTTTTTTTTAAGAGCTAATTCATATCCATTTGCTCTACCCTGAACTGAGAAGCCGGATGTCAGTCGTAAGCACCTGATGAACAGATCAGAATGCTCTCTAAATTGGGGTTTGGGGGATTTGCTGATGGGTGGAATTTTCAGGAGCCCTCGGGCTAGAGGCAGCCCCATTTTTGCCTTCTGAGTAGGCAGAGATTATGTAAAATGATAGGAACTCCTGCGGTCAACTGAGACGTTTCCAAGTATATGTGGAGAGAAGCTGCCAGTCCAAAGCAAGGCACCACCACAGGGTCTGGCCTCGGTTCAAAAGGCCAGCGGTGCTGACCCCGGAGCTGCACCATGGCCCAGTGCCTGGCCTGTGCTCCAGTATTCCACCCCGATACCCTGCCCACCATGGGGAAGCCAGGGGTCGCTTCAGACTAGCTTGAGAATCTCGGAGCCTGGGGCCGGCCGAGCTCAGGCAGTGTGCGTGTATGTGTGTGCATGCATATGTGTGCGTGCGTGTGTGTGCGTGCATGTGTGCGTGTGTGTGTGTACATGTGTGCGTGTGTGCACGTGTGTGTGCGTGTGTCTTCGTGCATGTGTGTGCATGTGTGCACGTGCGTGCGTGTGTGCGCACGTGCATGCATGTGTGCGTGTTTGCGTTGTGCAGGTACGTGTGTGTTGTGTTGTGTGTTGGATGTGCATGTGTGTTGTGGGAGTGGCAGGGTGGAGCTGTTGGCGGCCGGCAAAAATTAGGGAAGTGGCTTTCTGGTGACAGGTGTGGAGGGAGAGGGGCTGAGCGCCTGCCCGGCTGGCAACTGGCCAGAGTCCCTGGGCGGATCGAGTGGCCGGGCCCCAGCCTCCTTCAGTCGCTGAAGGCCCTCCAGCAAAGCCCACAACAGCCCCACATGAGGGCGGGCCCTGCAGGAGATGGGAGGCCTCCCAGTCCTCTGACTGTTCCTTTGGGGTCGGCCAAGGTGTGACACAACAGGCCGCCTCCCAGAGCCGGGTCTGTGGTCACAGCAAGCCATCGGGGTTCCGTTTGTGGCCTCGATGATCATCCCGAGGGGTTGGAAATTGCAGCCACAGGCCAGGGAGGCGACCCGCGGGGTCCGCGAGGCTCCCTATAACAGGCGGCTTGTTCAGAGGAGCCAATGGAATTCCAGTTAGAAAAAGCAGCACACAGAGGCTCTGCTCCTTCTGCCCACTTACCTCCTCAGGGCATTTCTCAGCACCACATTTTATTTTTATTGTTGGCAAAAATGCCAATTAATTCCCCTGCAGTATTTGAGTGCCCACGTGTCTACACTTTCTGCAGCCTGATCACCTTTCGTGTGAATCAGTTAGCCGAAAGAAGGGAGTCCCAGGAAGTGGAGGAATGAGCCCAGATGAATTCCAAGTAACCCGTCTCAAGCAGGAACTGAGGAACGTTTTGAATGTACCCCAGCTGTTCCACGCTGTGGTCCATTCAGAGCTGCGAACCTTTGAAAGGCCAGCTGCCAAGGCTTCTTAGGGACTGACTCCAGTGCCTGGCAGAACCTAAAGCAGCATTGGAGCGTCTGCTCTGTGCAATGCATGAGCGGCGCCTTTTTTAACTTCCAGAAGGAGGCAATGGTCGCCACAAGCCCCCTTGAAATGAATTAGAATGTTGGGGCCGGGGGAGCCTTGGTGTCACGACACACCCCCACCCCATTCCACAGATGGGGAAACAGAGGCCTGGGGTGAGGTGACTTGCCCAAGGTCACAAAGCTGGTCTATGAGCCTGGGCCTGCTGTTAAATCTCCCCCACAGTTTTGCCATAGTGGAAGAATTCTGGAGCTTACGTGTACATCATGTTGAAAACCAATAAAGGTGCTGCGTTCCAAATTTATGTATCAGCTCATGGGATGCAATTTAATTATGAAAGAATTCCTTGTTCCACAGAAATTTCCAGGAAGGGTTCATTTGCCTTAGGAAGACTCTGGGGTTTAACCATCCTGAGAGCCAAATTTTCTTTAATTTTGTACTTGTCCCTTCTCCCTAATTTACTAAATTTAACTCAAATCATGAACTTAACTTTTTTTTTTAAGAGCTAATTCATATCCATTTGCTCTACCCTGAACTGAGCCTCCTTGCCTAATTTTTTCAAAACCAAACAGAACAAAATTCAGGTGAAAGCTTACCTACTGGAGCCAAGTGTGTATTTTTATAAGAGCTTTGACTCAAAGACTTAGAATATACTTCCAACTGGTGTTTAATTCTAGTCTTTGATTTTTTTTTTCATTTTGAGAGCCTTTTCAGAATGTCATACGTGTGATGCTTGGTAATACTCCAGAGCTAGAATCACCTCTTTAAATCAGAGCACCCTTAGAACAAGCATCTACGACCCTTTTCTCAGCCACGTTCAGGGAAACTCCATCCTCAAAGCCCTTCACGGCGCTGCTCCTCCATCCTCAGCTGTGCTTCCCTCTAACCTGTTTGATCGGAGGCCCTCCCGTAAGGCGTCACTAGTTTACGTGTTTCCCCCTGGATTGATTGTGTTCAGCTCACGTTTATCCTGTGAGTGTGGTGATGTCGCCTCAGCAGCGTGTTACCAGCAGGCATGTCACCCACGAGTGCCTCGGAATCACAGACAGAACAACTTGAGGACAGAATTAATTTTGCAGAGCGTCAGCAATCAGGCTTACCTGCATGCCTCTTTGTGTGCAGATGTTTCAGTTCAGTGATTTGAAGAGGGACAAGCTTTAGATGTAGACCTTTGCCAGAACCAGGTGTTGCGTGAATGGGCAGTAAGGCAGCCCACGTGGTGTCCAGCGGGATAGAAACAGTACTTGGCTTTATTGTTAAACGTTAAGAAGAAAATTTCAACGTCACAGTATTATGAAAGGATCCCAGTATTAAGTTTTAATTTCTGAGGGATATTTAGGGTGATGGGGATGCAGAACAGACCATGAGTGCAAGTCTGACTTGCTTCTTGCTCAGTGCCTCAGTCCTGTCTGGCTCATCTGCAACCCCATGGACTGGAGCCACCAAGCTCCTCTGCCCGTGGGACCCTCCAGGCAGGAATACTGGAGCGGTTGCCGTTTCAGTGTCGGTCCCACGTGTGAGTCCCGCAGCAGACATGGGCTCCAGCCGCCCACCACGCGCGTTCCTTTTTGTTGAAAATGATGGATATTCCTGAGGCTCAGCTACATTCCTGCCAGACTCTGGGCCTCTGGCCAGCTTTTTAATTTCCATGGTGTTATTATGTTATGTGCTTGTCGGGGACATTTCATTAACTTCCCATAATGTGCCCGCACCGCACATCAGCCAGGCTGCAGCGGCCGTCCTGGGCTTTCTCACAGGCAGACAGCTCAGCGAGTCCTTTATGACCGCAGCAGATTGAAACATCGGGGCCAGGGGGCACCGCGGCATCTGGAGGGCCCGAGGGGGCGTCGCTGGACCAGTGTCTGCCTTGCATCCCCCATCATCGGAGCATGTCCCCACACTCAGACTGGGCGTCTTTGCTGTGACCCCAAGGTCTTGGACGCGGGACGCGGGTCCTGGGTCGGGGTGCCTGGGGTCTGATCCAGCTCTGCCTTTAACGCTGTGGAAGCTGGACGATGCCCCTGAACTTTGTTCTCCTGAGTCTTCCCGTCTGTGCAGTAGGGAGAATGTTACTTCCACATTAACGAGCTTGAAAGGCTTAAACTCATGGGAAACGTGTGGCAGGGTGCCTAGTGAGTGTAGACCCAGGCGTGGGGAGGTGGTTTGCAGTGCTCTCTGCCACTGGAGATGGGTCGTGTGGCTAACAGAGTCTGCCTGTCACCTGTGCCCAGGTCTCCTGGGAGAGCAGTTGCTTTACTTGGGTTCATTCTGGTCCAAGGGCCGCTGCTCCCCCATAACCTCAGGGGCCCCTCTCCCTGGGCCCTGCCTCCCCTCTCCATCTCTCCTCTTGGATCCAGGGTTTCGGTTGTGCCAGCTTGCAGGAACACAGACTGTGTTCTCTCAAAATGATTTTAAAAAATTGAAAATCAGTGAAACAAGATTGCAACTCTACCACTACCCTCCTCTCAAACCCTGTGTGTTTGTAAATGTATATATACATGTAACATGTACACATATGTTTATGTATACATATATATGTAACATTTACATTTGTAAAATATATACAAGGTTTGTCATAGGTAAGGAAAAGTCCTGAGAGAATCACAAAATATTTAAAATCAAATCTCAGCAAGAACTGAAAATTGTAAAGTGTAGCTAAAATGGTAGGTGGAATTTTGAAGTCCAAAATGCACATATTAGAAATGAAGCATTAAAGTTAATGATCTGTGTGTCTCTCTCAAGAGATGAGAATGTGGCACTAAAATCAGAAAGAGATGGGAGAGGGCACTGAGAGCTATAAGGGGAGCATTTGTGTTAGGTAATTTCATTACAAAGAAAAGCTCTGGTAAAATATGGCAAGATGTTAATGTCTGTAGAATATGATTGTTTCTCTTTGCTTGACATACATTATTCACAGTTAGTTTGTAAAAGTAGAGGCCAGTAAAACATTAACTTTCATCATTAAAAAAAAGATTTGTACCCCCAGTTTGAAACCTGTGTTATCAGCTTTCTGAGGGGCTCCAAGGGGAAAAGACAGGGGCCTCCCTGAGCCCAGCTTCCGGCGTGGACCATGCCTCCCCTGGGGAAGGCCCTCCTGCAGCTCCGTGGGAGGGGGCCTCTGACTCTTGGTGACACCAGGTCTCTGAGCTCAGATTACCACTCAGAGATCAGCCCAGTGTACCCAATGTACCGCTGACATCAGCTTTTTCTGCAGAATACATTGTGAACATTTAGAAATTTGATTTTTGTTCAAACAGGCAAGGGGGTGACAGCTGTTACATCATGAGTGATGTGACTTTGAAATAAAAATTCCACACTGACAGCTTTTCCAGCTTCTGGCTTACTCTTAATTGGAGGCTCCCCAGAGCTGGCAGGGCAGGTGCCGGACAGCAGCAAAGATAACTGCTTATCAGCATCGGCCATGCTTCCCGGATACCCTGCAAAGCAACAGGACGTGGTGACACTGGAGGGCGGGACGAAGGGGCTGTGCTGTCGTCCCCGTCTCCCTCCCAGGGGCACCACCAGCCTCAGAGGCAAGTCCTGGGGGACACAGCCCACCCCTGGGCACATGGCAGTGAGTGGTTTATGAAGAGACCTCGCAGCCCACAGCAAAGTCTAAAATATTGACTGTTTGGGCTTTTACAGAAAAAGCAAGCTGACCCTGCTGCAAACAGGCACGCTGTTCTCTTCGGCCAACTTGCAAATGTCGTTATAAATGTAAAATTACAAAATGCATTGATAATAAGACACAACTTTGGGTGTATTTTTTTTCTCTCCCACTGGGATTCCTCATCAGATTTCATCCTAAACACAAACCAGCAAGGAGTCTGTTGCCAATAACCCTTGAAAACCATCCTCTCAGGGAGGAGTCCCAGGCATTAGCAGCAAGATGAAAATAGTTCTGCAGGTGAGGCCCAGGAAAGTGCCTGTCAGGTTGCTAGAATGGGGGCATTTTTTTAAAACTTAAAATCATTCTATGAACATTTGTATTTTGAAACAGATCTGTCCATGGGATTTCCCAGGCAAGAATGCTGGAGTGGGTGACCATTTCCTCCTCCAGGGGATCTTCCCGACCAGGGATGGAACTCAAGCTCCTGCATTCTTTACTGTCTGAGCCACCCGGAAAGCCCCTCTTTTGAGACAAACTGTCACAAAAGCAGTCAGTGAGTTGCTGGAACGGGCTTTAGACATGCAGGGCTGTGCTCAACAGTCTACATGGGTTTCTTGACACAGCTGGGAGGATACTGCTCCTTTCTGCTGTTATTTTTTAAACCTGCAGCTTTATACTTTCCAAAGGAAACTAGGAACATCCAGGGCCACAGTCTTCTCTCAGCCGGTGGTACTACATGAATCCTGAACCCCCACTGGCCTCCAGTCACAGACAGAAACCCAGATGGACCTGCCTGGATGCTCCCAGCCCCTGACAGCGTCTTCTCACCCCACGCGACGCAAAGACCCTCACCCACGGCCCGTCTCTCTGCAGGATCTTCCCCGAGTCCCTGAGGTGGCTCATGGCCACCCACCAGTTTGAGTCGGCGAAGAAGCTGATCCTGCACTTCACGCAGAAAAACCGCATGAACCCCGAGAGTGACATCAAAGGCGTTATGCCCGGTGAGCATGTCTTCCCTTCAACCCCAAGGCCCCGCAAGGCGTGGGGGACCCGCCAGCCACCCCCTAGGACAGGGAGTCACCCCACAACATGCCCCTGGTGCCTGTGAGGGCCCCACTCTGCCAGGCAGTGGCCTCATCCAGGGGCCGCACCTGCTGTCATGGTCGGTCCTCAGCTCGACTCAGAACGTGATCAGGTCCAAGTCCGGAGGGAGGCATGGCCTCACGCGCCCCTACTCCTCGGGGAAACTCAAGGGCTTACTGGCCCTGGCACTCAGCCTTCAGGGTTTCGGCCAGGGATGCTGGCCCGGGGCCCCGGGGCGGGGGAGCCCTGGCCCTCCCACCATCTCTCCCAAGCAGGACCTTCAGACAGACACCCCATTGTCTGTATCAGTCAGGACCTATGGACTGGGCATGGGAAGAAGCAGGAAAGTTCAGATCCATAGAATTCCTATTTATCAGGAAGGTGTTGGAGCCCTGACTCCTGGGCCCCTCGCGGCACCCGGAGCTCTGATCCAGTAGATCTTGGAGCGAACCTTGAACACTGTGGGTTCAGTAAGCGCCAGAAGTGATTGGCGCGCGCGGAGCCTTTCACAGCAGCTCTGTGGCGGGCGCTGTAACTGTCCCCGTTCGCAGGTGAGGGGACCGAGGCACAGAGAGGATGAGCATCTCGCCAGAGGTCACACAGCTAGTGAGCAGTAGCGCTGGGACGCGGGCCCTGTAAGCCCAGCGGCAGCGGCTTCGGTGCTGCTGCAGGAGAGGGGGCCGGGGCGCAGGCTGGGCGGCCGGAGAGCCGGGTGGGCCGCGCGCCTCTCGCGCCGCGTCTGCTCCTTGCGGATGCTCCGGCCCTCGTCCCCAGTCTTGCCCAAGCCCGTCCATTAGCACGTCAGCGCTCTTAAGTCCACGTGCCTTGTTTCCGGCACTTCCCCACTTATGTCGCCGCCTCTGCTGCTTCCGGGTTAGAACCGTCTGGGAGGAACTTGTTGGCATCCTTGTTGCACGGCTTCATTTCCCTCCTGTGTTTGGAAGGCGGTGCTCAGCCTTCCTCCCGCTTCCCTGCCGGGGAGTTGGGTGGTGCTGGGTTCAGCCCCGGGGCACGCGGCTGTCCCCGCCCCTGGGTCTCCCTCTGCGGCAGCACCGGGCACAGCTGGGGGACGCCGGGTGTCCGAGCTCCAGGCCCGCCCCTGCCCTGCCTGCGTGGACGCTCCTCCCCAGCACCTAATCCAGGCCCCTGCCCTCTCTCCCGCCCTGACTCCACCCCCGCCAGGCGGGGCTGAGCCTGTCAGTCAGATCACCCCCTCTACCTCTGGGAAAGGGGCCCCAAGAGGCTGGGGCTGAGGCAGGCTCCCCACTCCCGGCGTTCCCTCCTGAGCCAGTCAGGGCGGCCTGCTGTGCCCTGCAACAGGCCCTCTCTGGGCAGCCTGCCGCCGAGGGACGCACCTGGCCCAGGTCGGAAGGGTGAGGTTCTGAGGTTCAAGGGTCCCCGCATCAGGCCAGGGGGGCTCTGCCTGAGCCCTGCTCGGTAACGGAGCGTAGCCCCAGCCCCGTGTGCCTCGCTCTGCCTTGTCCGTCTGTCCTGGACCCCAGGTGAGGAGCAGGTCCCCGTGTCAGGCCCCCTCCCTGACCCCAGCGCTCCACCTCTGACCCTGTGCATAAGCTTCCTGCTCCTGCGGGATCCTCAGGCCGCTAGAGCCTTGCGGGCAGAGAGGCCACCTCAGGGGTCAGCCTCAGGGGTCAGCGGGGGTACCCCAGGCCCAGGAAGGAGTCCCTGTGCTGGAGGGGGTGACGCCGGGACGGTCTGGGTCAACCGAGCCCGGGCCGGGGAGGCCGCTGCACCTGGGGCGTCTTCTGTCTGCTCATTAACGCATCCCTTCACCAGACGGGAAGCTGAGGCACAGAGCAGGAAGCCCCCGCCCAAGGGTGAGAACTGGGGTTCCGTCAGGCCCCTCGCCCCCCAGGTGAGGACAGCCGGCCAGGGCCAGCTCCCCAGTGGCCCATCGCAGAGAGCAGGGCAGAGGCGGGGGCGGGTGGAGCAGGGGAGGCCTGGACCCCCACAGGCTCCACTTAGCTTCTGTCTTGGAATCTTGATTCTGGCTCCAGGAGGTTGGAAGAGGCGCAGGGAGAGGGAAGGCATCTCCCGCCGACTCGCGGGTGCTCAGAGTCTGCTCTCAGCGCCCCTTGTCACGCCTCCTCTTCCCCCACGTGAGGACCTCAGGGAGTCCTGAGAGTTCTGGAGAGACTGAATGGCCTCCGGTGACCGTCCCGAGGGCATCACCAGAGCAGACCTGGGAAGTTCTGCGTTGCTGTGAGAGGCCGGGGACGTGCAAGGTGCCAGCAGCCCTGACGAGTCAATGTGTTTCCACCCAGAATAACGCAGCTACCTCTGCAGACCACAGTCAACTTGGGCTCCAGAATTTAATGCATAGGAAAAAAAAAAAAAAGCTCAGATCGTAATTACAATTGCTACAGCTTCTTAACAACCTCGATTTCATATACTAGAAGGTATCAGGAATTCAGTTTGGGCCACAGTACAAAAAAAATTTTAATCTATACAGCTGTGCTAATGGACCTTTAGTTTTTCTTGGAAGATTTCCACGGTGAGCAATGTGGCCGTGACAGCAGGTTCATGAGCAGTTTTACAACAGTGAGGATGCTCGTATCGTTGGATCAGTGTTATGTGTTAGGAGCACATTTCCATGCCCTTTAAAAGTCTTCTAGTGTTTTGACCATGGAGAAAGTGTGTCTGTAACCCTAACAGGCCTGTTTCTGCAGAGGAGACGATAAAGGTCAGGAGGACCTCAGGAGCGTCTGCGGCCAGACGGCTGGACGGCCCGCTGTTCCAGCTGGGGCTCAGGCCTCCAGTCTGGGCCTGAACAGTGAGAAGGAAGGAGGTTCTGGAGACAGGGGGCCTGGTATATCTCGGATGTAGGAGAGGTCCCCCTTCTCCCTTCCGGGCCCCAGTTGGTGATGTTGATCTGGACTTTTGTCTTTTTTGGCTGCAATGAGTCTGCCATGCAGTGTGGAGGTTTCAGCAGCTGTGGGACGCTAGCTTCATTGCCCTGCAGCCTGTGGGCTCTTGGTTCCCCAATCAGGGATCAAACCCACATCCCCTGCATTGGAAGGCAGATTCCTAATCACTGGGCCACCAGGAAGTCGCCAAACATTTTTAAAAGAGAAACTCTCCTAAGCCCTTGTGGTTAAGCAGCCTGTTTTTCCCCCCAGCGGCCACTACACTAGTAAGTTGGTGACCCTCTCCCGTGGGATGGCAGGGAGGAGGCAGGGCGTCCCAGGGTCGTACAGGAGGGGAACACACCCCGAAGACCCCATCTCGCGAGAAGGCTGCCACTCCCAGGCCCCTCCAGAGGCGACCCCGCTTCCCCCAGGCCTTTGCACCCCACCGCGGGCTTTATTTTTAGTACAGTCATTTAGGATTCATCCCAGGTTTATGCTAAAGTTGCAGAGACAGAATTCTGAAACCTCCCCATCAGTCTCCCCATTGTAACGTCCCACGTCCCGACCATGTCACTGCTGGGAAAGCGCATGGCTCTGCTGGGGGCAGCCCCGCTGCAGCCTGGACCCGACATCCCCACCAGGGCTGCCCGCTCCTCAGGTCCCTCAGCCGCCTCTGGTTGGTGCACTTTCAGTCTTTACTTGCTTCCCCAGCTTCAGCAGTCTTGCTTAAGTCTCCTTTCCCTTCTCTGGTCCCTGAAAAGGGGTTGCGGCTGTTCAGTCACTCAGTCATGTCCGACTCTGCAACAAGGAATTCAGTTTGGGCCACAGTACAAAAAAAATTTTAATCTATACAGCTGTGCTAATGGACCTTTAGTTTTTCTTGGAAGATTTCCACGGTGAGCAATGTGGCCGTGACAGCAGGTTCATGAGCAGTTTTACAACAGTGAGGATGCTCGTATCGTTGGATCAGTGTTATGTGTTAGGAGCACATTTCCATGCCCTTTAAAAGTCTTCTAGTGTTTTGACCATGGAGAAAGTGTGTCTGTAACCCTAACAGGCCTGTTTCTGCAGAGGAGACGATAAAGGTCAGGAGGACCTCAGGAGCGTCTGCGGCCAGACGGCTGGACGGCCCGCTGTTCCAGCTGGGGCTCAGGCCTCCAGTCTGGGCCTGAACAGTGAGAAGGAAGGAGGTTCTGGAGACAGGGGGCCTGGTATATCTCGGATGTAGGAGAGGTCCCCCTTCTCCCTTCCGGGCCCCAGTTGGTGATGTTGATCTGGACTTTTGTCTTTTTTGGCTGCAATGAGTCTGCCATGCAGTGTGGAGGTTTCAGCAGCTGTGGGACGCTAGCTTCATTGCCCTGCAGCCTGTGGGCTCTTGGTTCCCCAATCAGGGATCAAACCCACATCCCCTGCATTGGAAGGCAGATTCCTAATCACTGGGCCACCAGGAAGTCGCCAAACATTTTTAAAAGAGAAACTCTCCTAAGCCCTTGTGGTTAAGCAGCCTGTTTTTCCCCCCAGCGGCCACTACACTAGTAAGTTGGTGACCCTCTCCCGTGGGATGGCAGGGAGGAGGCAGGGCGTCCCAGGGTCGTACAGGAGGGGAACACACCCCGAAGACCCCATCTCGCGAGAAGGCTGCCACTCCCAGGCCCCTCCAGAGGCGACCCCGCTTCCCCCAGGCCTTTGCACCCCACCGCGGGCTTTATTTTTAGTACAGTCATTTAGGATTCATCCCAGGTTTATGCTAAAGTTGCAGAGACAGAATTCTGAAACCTCCCCATCAGTCTCCCCATTGTAACGTCCCACGTCCCGACCATGTCACTGCTGGGAAAGCGCATGGCTCTGCTGGGGGCAGCCCCGCTGCAGCCTGGACCCGACATCCCCACCAGGGCTGCCCGCTCCTCAGGTCCCTCAGCCGCCTCTGGTTGGTGCACTTTCAGTCTTTACTTGCTTCCCCAGCTTCAGCAGTCTTGCTTAAGTCTCCTTTCCCTTCTCTGGTCCCTGAAAAGGGGTTGCGGCTGTTCAGTCACTCAGTCATGTCCGACTCTGCAACCCCAGGGACTGCAGCACGCCAGGCCTCCCTATCCATCACTATCTCCCTGAGCTTGCTCAAACTCATGTCCATTGAGTCGGTGACGCCATCCAACTGTCTCATCCTCTGTCGTCCCCTTCTCCTCCCACCTTCTATCTTTCCCAGCATCAGGGTCTTTTCCAGTGAGTCAGTTCTTCATGTCAGGTGGCCAAAGTATTGGAGTTTCAGCTTCAGCATCAGTCCTTCCAGTGAACATTCAGGACTGATCTTGTCCATTTGGTCACTTTCTTTCTAAGATGTGGCCACTGTACCTGCCCAGCTTGTTGTGCCCACAGGGGTGGTCTGGGGACCAGGGCAGCGCGTGCGTCTCTAATCAAACTTCGCAAGGAGGAGCACCCCTGCCCGAGCCTAAGCAGGGCCTCAGCGCCCCCAGCAGACCCTGCAGACAGAGCCCACTCGGGTGGCTGCTTCCCGCGTCCTGCCAGCTCTGGAAACGGCCTGCTTCCCTGCAGCCCCGCGGCAGCTGCAGCTGCGAAGCCAGTGTTCTTCCCGAGAGCCAGGCCCTCCCCGCCTCAGCGGAAACCACTCTCCTCTTGGTGCCCCAGTTCGCCCCCGCCGTCGGTGGGGCCCCTGCCCACCGGCCTGGCCAGCGTGGCTCACGGGCCTTTCCCCGCAGAGCTGGAGAAGGAGCTCTCCCGGAGGCCCAGGAAGGTCTGCATCGTGAAGGTGGTGGGGACCCGGAACCTGTGGAAGAACATCGTGGTGCTGTGTGTGAACTCGTGAGTGCCGGCGGGGCGGGCGGTGGGCGGGGCCGGGCGAGCCCAGCCCGGGAGCCTGGCTGAGCTTCTGGAGGGCGCAGGGCTGGCGGACACAGCCCCCCGGCCTCGTGTGCCCGCAGGCTGACCGGCTTCGGGATCCACCACTGCTTCGCCCGCAGCATGATGGGCCACGAGGTGAAGGTGCCGCTGCTCGAGGACTTCTACGCCGACTACTACGCGGCGGCCGGCATCGCCCTGGCGTCCTGCCTGGCCATGTGCCTGGCGGTGCGCGTCCTGGGCCGCCGGGGCGGCCTGCTGCTCTTCATGATCCTCACGGCCCTGGCCTCGCTCCTGCAGCTCGGGCTGCTCAACCGTGAGTGGGCAGGGCCGGGGGCGGTGGGGGTGCCCAGGGGCCCACTGTCCTCCCAGAACCCCTGCACCGAGCGGCTGCGGGATGAGCTTCCCTTAGAACGCGCGGACACGGCCCCAAGGGTGTGGGCTCTCTTCTCCCGCCCTGACCCCGCGCCTCCTGGGGTCTCCCCTCCTCCCGCCCTGACCCCAAGCCTCCAGGGTCTCCCCTCCTCCCGCCCTGACCCCGCGCCTCCTGGGGTCTCCCCTCCTGCTGCCCTGACCCCAAGCCTCCAGGGTCTCCCCTCCTCCCGCCCTGACCCCGCGCCTCCTGGGGTCTCCCCTCCTGCTGCCCTGACCCCAAGCCTCCAGGGGTCTCCCCTCCTCCCGCGCTCACCCCAGACGTCCCCACTGCCCCAAGGGTGTGGGGTCTCTTCTCCCGCCCTGTCCCCGAGTCTCCCGGGGTCTCCCCTCCTCCCACTCTGACCCCGAGCCTCCTGGGCACCCCAGGCCTCTGCAGTCCTGGTGGACATGACCCCCTGGTGGCCACACTGTCCTTTTGTGATCCATCATCACCTGAGAAGGAACAAAGGACTTTTCTCGTGTGAAATCAAGGGAAAGATAAATACTTGGGGACGCCCTTCCCCTGGGATACTGCTTTTCAGTTTGTGTTCCCAAGTTTATTAGCTGCTCTTGGGGCCAGATAACTTCTCAGTAAATGTTAAAAATAATGTAAAGAAAAGCTAGACCATCTGTGTAGCCCATTCGTCTCTAAGAGTCAAGCTCAGTGCGGCTCCCAGTGAACTGAAGCCGCTCCCACGCAGGGATGAGGCCCAGGGTGTCTGACCACCCGGAGCGAGGCAGGAGCTGGGCACCCAAGCCCCCTCCACCCAGGACGGTCCCCCTGACGGACTCGGGCGCCACAGCAACCAGATGCCTCTGATGGCTGCCCCCTCCCTCCTGAGGTGTCGGAGTTGGGCCAGAGCCGCTGAGAAAGCCAGTGCCTGCTAGTTCCCCAGGTCTGTGTGACGTCCAGGCAGGAGCACGTGTCCAGGAGAGAAGGAAAAGACTGAGGACTGCCTCAGCCTTGTTGTGCAAACTGGGCTCTAGAAGAGCCAGTGTTGGACTCAGGAGCGGTTCTGGACTCAGTCCAGCGCAGTCTCGGGCTCAGGAGCGGTTCTGGACTCTGTCCAGCACAGTCTCAGACTCAGGAGTGGTTCTGGACTCGGCCCAGTGCACTGTCGGATACAGGAGTGGTTCTGGACTCAGTGCAGCGCAGTGTTGGACTCAGCAGTTCTGGACTCTAGAGCAGTCAGTGTTGGACTCGGGAGCGGTTCTGGACTCTAGAGCAGCCAGTGTTGGACTCAGGAGCGGTTCTGGACTCAGTCCAGCGCAGTGTCGGACTGTTTTCCAACTTGGGCAAGTCTGCACGCGTTCAGCACCTTGCCGGGAGACTGGTCGTATTTTCAGGGGTGGCCTCTGCTGGGGCCTCCCGAGTTGCCCTTGGGGGAGCCTTCCTCAGCACCCCTGGGTTGGGTGGACGTGCAGGTGAGCGCCCGCCCAGGCTCACAGCCGCCCCTCAGTCCCTGAGCTGGGGCGCCCAGGGGACCGGGCTTCAAGGGCACAGTGATTCCATCTGCTCTAACCTGAGCTTGGAACCGCAGCACAGACCGCGGGGACTTGAGCGGCTTTGGACACAGTGAGAGTCACCCTTAGGCTTTAGGGGGTGAGGGGTGCTGCGCCTGGACCCCTCCTCACAGAGCCGCACCCCCCTCAGGCCCCAGAGCCAGAGGGCCCCCGACCGCCCTGCTGAATAGGAGGTGCTCTGTTTGGTGGAACACCCACCCGGAGGCCCTGGGCCCTCGCCCACGTCCGCACCGTGTCCCTCCCGCGCTCTGGCCGCATCAACCGTGCTGCCCACGTGGGCCTTGCAGGCAGGCAGAGAGGCCGCCCCACTGCCCCTGGACACACGAGGTCGTAAGGCCGCCCTGACCTGCTCTCTTTCCTCTCTGCCCGCCTTCATCCGCCTCCACTGCGGTTCCGCGGCCCAGTGATCGGGAAATACAGCCAGCATCCAGACTCAGGTGAGCCCCGGGCACGCGGCGACACTGTCTTTTTTTTTATTGCACCGGAAGAGCGTTTTCAGAGCGACTCACGGACCTGTGGTTTTCCCTTTCCTCTCTCTCCCCACCCCTTTCGCCCCAAGAGTTGCAGCTGAAGTTGGCCGTAGGTTGGACACCACACGCATCCACTTGTCCTCTGTCCCTCCTGCCTCTAGAAAGCCTGGCTGCTCCCCTCCCGTTGCACTGGCTTGCACGCTGCCCTCGCCCCTTCCCCTGGCAGTAGCTGGCAGCGTGGCCCGGCCCAGCCATGCCTGCTGGGGTGCAGAGCCACAGGGACGCGGCCCCGGAGCGCTGGAGGCCTGGCTGGCTGCCGCCCAGGGAAACTGCCCACCCCGCATGTGACCCCCGTGAGCCCGCCGCCCTGGCCGCGGGAACTGCCGGGCCCACTCTCCCTGCACGCGCCACGGCTGCGCGCACGCAAGCGTCACGGCTGCGCGCGCGCAAGCGTCACGGCTGCGCGCGCGCAAGCGTCACGGCTGCGCGCGCGCAAGCGTCACGGCTGCGCGCGCGCAAGCGTCACGGCTGCGCGCGCGCACGCACGAGCCGGGCCTACCGAGCCGAGCCCCCCGGGGCTCCCGACCATCCTCGCGGGGAANCACGGCTGCGCGCGCGCAAGCGTCACGGCTGCGCGCGCGCAAGCGTCACGGCTGCGCGCGCGCAAGCGTCACGGCTGCGCGCGCGCAAGCGTCACGGCTGCGCGCGCGCACGCACGAGCCGGGCCTACCGAGCCGAGCCCCCCGGGGCTCCCGACCATCCTCGCGGGGAACGGGCTGCACGCCACGTCCAACCCCAGCAGCTTGCCTGCCACCCCCCGCCTGATGCCGCCTGGGTGTGAGGCCAGACCCCGAGCCACGGCCAGGATGCCTGACTCGGTCCGGCACGTTCCCTCCAGGCGCCCGGTTCCTGAGTTTCTGTTCCCCTAAATCAAGCTTGGGGCTCCTGTCCCGCATCTCGGTCATGCCTGAGGCCAGGCTGGCCAGGCTCTCCATAGCCGAGACCGCTCTCTGGGGCTGACCCTGAAGACCGGACGGAGGGTGCGGCCCCTGGCCAGGGAGTCCCCCAGCCTCCGTCCAGGCCGGTCACTCCTGTGCTCAGCTTCCAGCAGAGCCAGCCTGGGCCCCACTCTCCAGACCCCCGGGGCCTCAGGGGAACCTGCCAGGAGGGCTCTGACCTCCCACGCCTGGACTCGCTGCTCGTCTCCGGGGTCTGCACCTCACCCCGGGCAGAGGGGAGGAGGGGAGACGGCCATCAGGCCCCCTCCCCCCTGTCTCTTATACACATCTCCTGCGNGGGAACGGGCTGCACGCCACGTCCAACCCCAGCAGCTTGCCTGCCACCCCCCGCCTGATGCCGCCTGGGTGTGAGGCCAGACCCCGAGCCACGGCCAGGATGCCTGACTCGGTCCGGCACGTTCCCTCCAGGCGCCCGGTTCCTGAGTTTCTGTTCCCCTAAATCAAGCTTGGGGCTCCTGTCCCGCATCTCGGTCATGCCTGAGGCCAGGCTGGCCAGGCTCTCCATAGCCGAGACCGCTCTCTGGGGCTGACCCTGAAGACCGGACGGAGGGTGCGGCCCCTGGCCAGGGAGTCCCCCAGCCTCCGTCCAGGCCGGTCACTCCTGTGCTCAGCTTCCAGCAGAGCCAGCCTGGGCCCCACTCTCCAGACCCCCGGGGCCTCAGGGGAACCTGCCAGGAGGGCTCTGACCTCCCACGCCTGGACTCGCTGCTCGTCTCCGGGGTCTGCACCTCACCCCGGGCAGAGGGGAGGAGGGGAGACGGCCATCAGGCCCCCTCCCCCTGCCCCCTGCCCCCTCCCCCGGGCCCTCCAGCCCCTCACTGCCCCGGTTCTCCCCCAGGAATGAGCGACAGCGTCAAGGACAAGTTCTCCATCGCCTTCTCCATCGTGGGCATGTTCGCCTCCCACGCGGTGGGGAGCCTCAGCGTGTTCTTCTGTGCAGAGATCACCCCCACGGTCATCCGGTGCGTGTGGGCCGCCCACGGGGCAGGCAGGGGGGTCTTCCAAGGACACTGGGGTCGCTGCCTGGCAAAGCTGGTGAATGGTGGGCGCTGCCTGGCAAAGCTGGTGAACGACCCACCAGCTCTAGCCTGGGTCTCTGGACAAGGTCCGGCCTGCACTGGGCGTCCACTTGGGATGGACTGCTGTTCCACCCTGACCCCCAGGGATCCCCGAATCAGGGGAGAACTGAAGCCTGGTCCGTCCAGGTGGCTGGAGGGTCCAGGAGCAGGGATTTGGAGGTACAGGCCACACAAAAGGACCTGGTAAAGGAGAGGGTCGGGGTCCCTGGATATATCCTGCGCCTCAGCCCCACCAAGTGCCGCCCACTCTCCTAGGATTCAGCGAAAAGCCCGTCTCAGAAAGGAGAGTAGAAAGGGCCTTGGCTTTCTGCTGGCTGAGAAGCCGGTGTCTCCAGTCCAAAGAAAGGCCTCATAGAGAGAAAGCCCAGCCAGTTACATCACTGATTTGTCTGACAAATACTTGTTGGGAACCACCCCACCCCCGTGTGCCTGCCCGGCAGAGGCCGCGTGCTCTGAAGAGGCGGGGGGACCTGCCCTTTCCTTGGGGGGCAGGGGGCGCGTCCACAGGCTTCGGTGCTGAGGTTATAGCGACACGGAAGGGTGTCACTTGGGTTCAGTGAAGTGGTGACTTTCGGTCGCGCTCCTGAACTTGGTGTGTGAATGTCATTAACCTTCTGAGCACTTTGTTAAATGTAATTATGAGTGTGGCAGTTATTCAGCCGTGAGATAGAGCCCAGGCCGCCAGCACGCGACACCCTGCCAGCCTCCCTTTCCCATGTGGGAGACACGTAAGGCCAATCCCGTTCAAGGCAGGGTGCGCGGGACGGACTGTCTTGCCCCTGGGCTCTGGGCGGAGGCAGGCAGGTCTGCGGGCATCACTCTGATTCCTCCTTCTGGGTTCTCACACGCGCGCCAAGCCTGAAGGCTGCCCCATCCTGGAATACGATGCCAGGAGCTTATTTCAGGCAGGACTCCGCAGAGTGCCCAGGCAGACAGCAGCCCTCTGTGTCTCTCTGCGGGTTAAACGTCTCCCCTTCAGGGAGGCGCCCAGCAGGGGGGCTCTGCAGAGGCAGAAGGGCGCGGTCAGACCTGTGTGGTTGTCCCTCTGAGGTGGGCCACCCTCCACCCCGGTGGTCAGCAGACCACACTCAATCACGGTTGGGTTCTGCTGAGCAAGCTGAACTGAAGGAAAGGCAGTCATCTTTTTCCTTGGAGGCAGACCCGGCAAGATTATTGGGGATGGAAATTCAGTGCATGTTCTCGGGGTCAGCTTATCCCGACAGACAGCTTTCCCCTGGGTGATGCGTTTGTTGTTGCAGAGGAAGGAGGTGAGGTCGGGGGTCTTCCGGTGAGTATGCTCCCCGCCGGACACCTCGCGCCCCGGCCCTTCCTGGCGTGTCCCCTCGGGGGCAGTCCCAGAGCGCTGGGAGGAAATGGGCTTCCCGCCCCCATCTCACAGGTGCACCCTGGAGCAGCTGGGAGGGGCCGCTCGGGCCTGCAAGCTTCATGTTTGCTGGTACAGAACTAGCCTTTTGTTCACCACTGTTACAAACACACCCTCTCAATAAGCACAGCAGCGAAGGTCAGGGCCTGATTACCGAGCAGCAAACAGAGGGCTCCGGGGCGCCGGCGGCCATGTCCTGGGGTGACAGGCGTGCTGAGGACCTCCAGGGGCAGCAGGGGCTTCTCGGGCGCCACAGGCCCCCGCCCCTTGGGCTTCGGCAGGACTGGGGGATCTGGCTGGTGAAGAGGTGGCGGTGGCTTTGGTGTGACAGGCCCCATGTCACCTGCAAGCTGTGGGCGGGCACCCACAAACTGGACAGGGAGGAGGCAGGCGCGGCGGGTGAGGACCCTCAAACTGGACATGGAGGAGGCAGGCGCTGGGGCGGGCACCCACAAACTGGACAGGGAGGAGGCAGGCACGGGGGGCGGGTGGGGACCCTCAAACTGGACAGGGAGGAGGCAGGCGCGGGGGCAGGGCCAAGCATTTCCCGGCTGCCTGCGCACCAGGGCTGGCTGTGGGGCTTTTCTTTATGGACACACAGTGTGAGTTTCAGGCGCACCACAGTGACTCAGTATTTGAAGGTTACCATGTGTGTTAATTTAAAGGTAAATTATAAAGCACTGGCTGTTCCACGTGCTGTACAGTACATCCCTGTGGCTTATTCCACTCCGGCTGGTTCGTGCCTCTTACCTCCCACCCTGTCATGCCCCTCCGCGCTCTCCTCCCACAGGGAACCTCTAACTAGCGTTCCCCGTATCTGTGGGTCTGTCTCCTTTCTGTTATATTCCCTAGCTCGTTGTTATTGTTAGATCCCACCTATAAGTGATACCATACAGTATTTGTCTTTCTCTGACTTATTTCCCTTAGCATTACACCCTCCAAGTCTGTCCACGTTGCAAATGGCAGTCTTGTTCTTTTTCACGGCTGACATTCCATCGCATGTACATGCTGTGTCTTCTTGATCAGTCCGTGGACACTTGGGGCGCTTCCAAGTTTTTGGCTGCTGTAAATAATGCCACTCTGAACACTGAGGAGCATGTCTGGCCTGGGTGCTTTTGGTTTTCCTTGGGCCCAGAAGTGGACTCTGGACCATGCGGCGGTTCCAGGGTTCGTCTGCTGAGAACCCTCCTCCCTGGTGGTCTCCGGGGTGGCTGCCGCACTTCGCGTCCCCGCCAGCAGCGCACAGAGGTTCTCTTCTCCACGTCCTCGGCGACGTGGGGGGTTGTGCTCTTTTCGATGGTGCCGTCTTGACGGGTGCGAAGCGGCGCCTCGCTGTGGTTCTGACCTGCTTTTCCCTGATGGTCAGGATGCGGAGCGTCTTTCCCTGTGCCTGTCGCCATCTGCCCGTCTTCTTTGGAAGCACGCCTGTTCGGTTCTGCGCCGTTTCGGTCGGGGTCTTCTGTTTCTGGTGTTCGGTAGTACCCGCTGTCTGTATATTTTGGATGTTAACTCCTTATCAGTCGCACCACTTGCAAATGCTGATTCCCCTTCAGGGGCTGGCTTTCCACTTTGTTGACGGTTTCCTTTACTGTGCAGAACCTGTAACCTCAGGCAGTTTAATTAGGTCATGTTTATTTTTGCTTGTGTTTCCTTCACCTGAGATGAGCAGCATCACCTGCCGATACCTCCTCGCAGGCTCTGGGGGCCCCGGGGCCTGGCTGCCTCTGCCTCCGTCTGACCTCACCCCACCCTCCTCCTCGCGCACCGGCTCCTCCCCGGCCACCACCCCCGCCGGACGGAACCCGCCGCGTCCCTGCTCCAGGCACACCTCAAGAGTGGGCACCAGGGAGGGGCAAAGACGGCTTGCATGTGACGAGACACGCGGGGCGGCCGCTTACATTGTATATAAATGTGTGTAGCACAGGCTCCCCTGGGGGCTGACCCAAGACTCTTTGCCGCAAGTGGGCGGAGCTCACCTCTGCCCCTGGGAGAGACTCATCCCGATGGCCCCATCTGCAGGGACGGGTGGGGACAAAGTGCAGGCTGAGGTTCTGAGCCCAGGGACGTGTTTTCAGTGATTCCTGCCTGAGTGTTTCTGGCAGTGATACTTACGCAGAGACTGGCAGAAATATTTGTTCGTCTCTGACTTCACAGAAAGGCAGAGAAAATAAGTAACACAATGGAGGAAGCGAAAAACAGGAGGTTTGTTTTCTGTGTTCAGGATGCCGAGTTCATGGCTTATAAGGATAATTTGAAGACTCTTTTTTTTTCTTTTTCTTTTTTCTTTTTTTTCCCCAGAGATCCCAGAATACTTAGCTCAAGCTTGCTATTTCTAAGAAATCTGACTGCACACCTACCTTTCTATCGTTAAAGTAACTTACGTGTTATTACTGGTAAAAAAATAAGGGCCCTTTGGCTCAAATGGTAAAGAATCTGCCTGCAATGCAGGAGACCTGGATTTGATCCCTGGGTGGGGACGACTCCCCTGGAGAAGGGAAAGGCTACCCATGCCAGTATTCTTGCCTGGAGACGTCCATGGACAGAGGAGCCTGGCGGGCTACATTCCTTTGGGTCGCAGAGTCAGACACGCCTGAGCAACTAATGCATCACCATCACATCATCACTAGTAAACCAGATACCCAGTGCACACTGAACCCGGGTCTTCCTTTCTCTGTAAATCTGCTGCTTAAACATGGGCAGGTGCTGCCCTCTTGTGACAAGCTGGAGAAAAGCAGAAACACTCGCGGGGCGGGGTACAGCCTCAGAACCAACCGCGGTAATCGTCCCGTTCTCTGAACTGAGATTGCTGAAACACAAGAGCCAAAAATGGAATAGCAGATTCTGCACAGCTGTTCCCAGTCTTACTAATTTCAAGGGATCCTTGATAGGAAATCAAGAGAGAATGGCTTTTGTGGGGAAAAGTCCATACAGTCGTAGTGCACAGGACAGATGCAGGCGCACTGCATTGCATCCACATGCGTGCGTTTGTGCATTTGTAGACACAGAGGCGCTTTTTAAAAACAAGTCCAAAGTTCTACCGCAAATCAAATACATTTCATTTCATTTGATAGACCTCCCAGGTGGCGCTAGCAGTAAAGAACCCGCCTGCCAGTGGTAGCTCAAGTGATAAAGAATCCACCTGCAATGTGGGAGACCTGGGTTGAGTCCCTGGTTTGGGAAGATCCCGTGGAGAAGGGAAAGTCTACCCACTCCAGTATTCCGGCCTGGAGAATCCTGTGGAGAGAGGAGCCTGGCGGGCTACAGTCCATGGGGTCGCAAAGAGTGAGACATGGCTGAAGCGGCTTGGCATGCACACACGCTAACCTGACACCTCACCACGACAGGTCCTCCTGGACTCTGATGGGAGCCCAGCTCCTCGACCAGGACAGGACTCCCTCGGGGGCTGTGTGCCCACCTCCCTCAGCACCACCCAGACTCAGACACGGGAAGGTCACACAGGGTGGTTGTGGAGAAAATGACGGCTCACTGGTATCAAAAGCCCAAGAAACACTCGCTTTATCCCCAGCGCCGCACACGGTCCCGCAGCGCCCTGCGGCTCCCTGGAGTGACCAGACTCGTGAGGACCAAACGGTTGTTTCAGGCTCTTGCTCGTCCATCCTCAGGGGGCTCAGGTGCAACGCTCTTTGCAGGATCATCACGTCACTCTGCTGCGTTCACTCGGCCAGCGGCCCTCCTGCAGAGGACCAGGGTGAGCCGATCCGCAGCATCCCGGCGTTCACAAAGCACAGTGTCTGCTGTGGACGTCCCAGAAGAGAATCCTTGACTGTCTCTCCCCCACAGCTCGTTCTTGCCTCCTCTGCTAACTGGCCATGAGGCTGTGGGTTTATTTCCGGGCTTTCTGTTCTGCCCGGTCGGTCTGTGTGTCCATTTCTGGGCCAGCACCACGCTGCTCTGATTGCTGCAGCTTTGCAGCGCCGTCTGGGGTCAGGGAGCTTGCTCCCTCCAGCTCTGTTCTTTCTCAAGGTTGCTTTGGCTATTAGTGGTCTTCTGTGTTTCTGTAAGTTTCTAAAATATCTGTTGTAGTTCCGTGGAAAATGTCACGGGTATTCTGATAAGGACTGCACTGAATCTGTCGATTGCCTTGTGTGGTGGTGATTTTAAGAACATTAATTCTCCCAATCCAAAAACAGTATTTCCATTTGTTTTTGTCATCTTCTATTACTTTCAATGGCAACATAGCTTTCAGAGTACAAGTCTTTCGCCTCTTTAGGTAGGTGGATTCCTAAGTATTTGACTCTCTTTGATGTGATGGCAAATGAGATTGTTTCCTTAATTTCTCTCCCTGAGAGTCTCTTGTTACTGTATAGAAACGCAACAGACTTGTGTATTAATTTCTCATCTTGCAGTTTTACCGAATTCATGGATGAGCTCCTACAGTTCTCTGTTGGCATCTTAAGGATCTTTTATGCATAGTATCATGTCATCTGCAAACAGTGACAGTTTCACTTCTTTCCAGTCTGGATTCTTCTTCTCTGATTGCTGTGGCTAGGACTTTCATTCAAAACTACACTGTGTAACAATGGCCAGAGTGCGTACCTTGTTCTCGTTCCTGACCGCAGAGGAAACACTTTTAGCTTTTCACCGTCGAGTATGTTAGCTGTGGGTCCGTGACCATGCTCCTGCTCAGTCACTAAGTCGTATCCAACTCTTTGTGACCCCATGGACTGTAGTCCCCAGGCTCCTCTGTCCGTGGGATTTCCCGGGGCAAGAATTCTGGGGTGGGTTGCCATCTTCTCCTCCGGGGGATCTTCCCTGGAGACGAATCAGACCTGTGTCTCCTGCACTAGCGGGCAAATTCTTTACCAGTGCGCCCCCGGGCAGCCTGGGTTTGTCATATATGGCCTTTATTGTGTTGAGGTGTGTTTCTTCTTGGTGCAGGACCCCCAAGCTGGGGAGCCCGACTTGGGGCTCAGAACTCACTTCTGCGGGAGATCCTCTGGAATATTTTCCCAGTGTGTGGGTCGGCGGTCCAGTGGGGGTCATGAGACTTTATGGTATGCGCCTGGTCCTCCTGCCCATCTAGTCGTGGCTCCTTCTTTCCGTCCTTAGTCGTCGAACTGTTTGGCAGTTTCCGGCCCTTTTCATCGCGGTTGTTCCGCAGACAGCTGTGATTCTGGTGGGCCCGGGAGAGGAGGTGAGCGCGAGGTCTCTATGCTCCGCTGTCTTGCCAGCTTCCCTCTTGATGTGCTTTTAATGCCTTCATTAATCGCGGCCACCCTCCTCTCTTCTAAGCCAAGAGCAAGCCTCGGGACAACAGTGTAAGCTAGTAACACTTGGTTTCTCGACACCACAAGTGAGGCTGGTTTTCCCCTGTAGGCTGGTGTGTATTATAGAGTCACCTTTGAAAGTGAAGGCAGCAGCAGCCTGGGGGAGGGGGGCG
>SJYG01000646.1:618828-633067 GCA_006410535.1 Litocranius walleri
GGGAGGGGAGGGGAGGGGAGGGAGAGGGGGAGGAGAGGGGGAGGGGAGGGGGAGGGGAGGCGGCCGGTGGCGGCTCAGAGCACTGGGGGTCTTCAGCGTCACAGCCCCTTTCCTGCCGGGGTGCCATCCCGGCCCCTCGGCCCCCGAGCCCCTCCCAGAGCGTAGACGTCCAGTGCCCAGACCGTGGCTGCCGGGCGGGTCCCTTCCTGGTGTTTTCTTCCCGGCCCTGAAGAGGAGTCCAGCGGCCCAAGAACGAAAGCCGCGGCCCATGAAAGCAGCTGTTATTTCACGGAGAGCGGGGAGCAAGCCAAAGGAAAAATGAAAAGATCCAGCGACAAAACGCCCATTCATGGGCTCACTCGGCAAACATTTACTGAGGCCATCTGTGCTCCAGGCCCGCCCCGAGTGCTGGGGCCACAAAGCTGCCCTCGAGCGCGCGCCCCGCCCCCGCTGCCCAGCCCGACCGCCCGGCGCGCGGGGAGGGCCGCGCCCCTCCACCCCAGGCTCTGCTTCCGGAGCGCGGCCGTGTGCACGCGCATCGCGCCCGGATGAATGGACCTGCTCGCAGTGCGGGGCGCAGGTGCATCCGTGCTGCCGGATACCTGGTTACTCTCCTCCGGGGCAGGAGATGGAGACCACCAAGGGGCCCAGGAAGGCGTGCAGTGCCCACCAGGAGGGTCCTGAAGCCGTCCCATTTAAGCACATTCTGCATCGATCCTTGAATAGCCTACGAGTCTATGTGTCTGACAGGTATTTATAGACATGTCCGTATAGGCTCAGAGAGCAGGAGGCCCTCCACGGCACCTTTTCCACTGCCTCTGCACAGAACCAGATCTAAACAGAACCAGCCCCTTCCCTATTTGCCCCAAACTTTATCACATCTCCACCACAAAGGTCTTTATCCCAGGCCATAAAATGCAATAAGTCAGTCCATTGATCCTAATGATGCTTCCTGGTTGATAGGGAAGGTGAGTTCCCAGTTTTTCACTCACCCCTGCATATGTTTATCCTACAAATTATTGAGTGACAGCCGTGTACCAGGCACCAGGGGAACAAAAGAAAATGACAAAGCTCTTTTAACGAAAGGATTGGAAAAGCAGATAACTACAGTGCCGCACGGTAAGGGCTGGGCTAGAGGCAAAGTGGGTTGGGTAGGGCCGCCTAGCGCAGATGGAGCACTCAGTAGGAGCTCCTGGAAGAGGCAGTGCCGTGCAGGAGGTTGAGGGGAGTCAGATGGACCACGGGAGGCCTGGGCATGGCTAGGGGAACATGCAGGGTGATGAGCAGTTGGGGTCTGCCTGGAGGACACACCTGGGGATGCAGGGCAGAGAAGGTTCGGAGGCTGGTACACAGACAGGGAGAGAGATGAGCTGAGAAGGCCCTGATGCAGACGGAAGGGGAGGACCACAGTCCGCAGGATTCTCCCGGCCACCTGGCTCTATGAGAAACCCTCATCTGAACGTCCAGGACCCCACTCAGAGTGGGGACTCTGCCTTAAAAATGGAGGAAATTCTGCCCCAGGCCACAGCATGAGGAGCCTGAGGACACTGTGCTCAGTGAGATAAGCCAGACGCAGGGGGAGAGGAACGGGAGTTAATGTCTAATGGGGTAGAGTTTCAGATTTGCAAGATGAGGAGTCAGCCCTATGGATGGATGGTGTGATGGCTACAAAACAGTGTGAATGGATGTGATACCACAGACCTTACACTTCAGAATGGTCAAAAGGGAAAGTTTATGTGTTTTACCATATTTTTTTTCTTTTTTTTTTTAGAAAAAGAAAGGTGACCTTAGCTTGGAAAGTCAACTACATTCATATGATATATTCAACTAGACTCCTAAGAAGGCTTCCCTGGTAGCCCAGACAATAAAGAGTCTGCCTGCAGTGCAGGAGACCCGGGTTCAATCCCTGGGTCAGGAAAATCCCCTGGAGAAGGAAATGGCAACCCACTCCAATATTCTTGCCTGGAAGATCACATGGATGGAGGAGCCTAGCGGGCAACACTCCATGGGGTCACAAAGAGTCAGACACACAACCAACACACACACATCACCCTAAGAAGCCTGCACGCACTCTGCTGTCCAAACTACGCCAGGCCCTCGAGACAGTCTGGGCCCTGGGACCTGCCGCAGCAGCGCTTGCACCTGGACAGACGTCTCCTCGAGCAACAAAATACAAAGATACTGAACGGCCGGGACTAAAAATAACTGCAGGCACGCCCAGCTGAGCAGATTATGAACAACAAGATACAGAAAGGCCACTTTCGAGGTGCCGGGAGCAAAGGCTGGTCCTGGGCATGGTCTCTGCACACAGCGCCACCGGGGCGGGGCAGGGGGGTGCAAGCGGACCACCTAAGCCACCCTCCAGTCTGCCCCCACGCTCACCCCATTTAAGGGGCCAGCTTGCCCTCCTCAGGGAGCACCCAGGGCACCTGTTACTGGTCTTGACTCCCTCACGCTGCCGAGCCCCCAGAGAAGCTTTGCCTGGGTTTCTGTCTGGCCTCCTATCAACTTCTATTGAACAAGAGTCCACGGACCCGGCAGGGAACACTCTCCGAGAACCCAGAACAAACCCCGAATTGTTTGTTACTGATGCTGCAAAAGTCCTGGTTCACAGTTCTCCTGTAAACTTCCAGACCAACTTCATTTCCAAGAGCCCTTCTGGGTCAGTCACCGCTTTCTGGACACTCCTCTCTGGAAGCTGCGGCTAAAAGCCCATCACGGCTTCCAGGCCTGGAAGAGGCACTGTGCAGCCCATGCCCGCCACTCGCCCAGCCCGGCTCCACAGCGGGCCCACGGGGGAGGCGGCAGGACCTCCGCCTGGCCGCAGAGCTCAGTGGTAAGCTCCTTGCCCACAGGCCCTGGGCGCTGTGCTGAGGTGAAAAGCCAGCATTCCAGGCAAGCCGTTGGTGCATCGCCCCCTTACACCTCCTAGCTCCTTGCACTTTGCTTCAAGTTGCAGCACGGAAGTGCAGCCTCTGGGGCCCAGCTCTGCCGCTTGGGTTTTTCCCACCCTCTTGGCACCAGACCCTGAACCCTGGCGTGCTCTCAGCTAGCAGTGCAATGCCGGATACCGGTTGCCCGCTGGGGTGCCTGCCGCAAGCGGGGAGCCGCTGCCACGTTCCTCATGTCCTCTCAGCCGCAACCCAGGGAGGCGTCCACGTGCTTCCGTTTCTCCGTTTAGGTCACGGTTTGAGTCCAGACTGGGTGTTCTTCGCTATCTGCTCGCCCACTTGGTCTGGGAGACCTGGACTCCCCTTGCAAGTATCTTCAAGGCCTCGCTCTGGGCTCAGAAGATGTCCTCACCCGTCTGTGTTCCTGACTCATCGGATTGCACGTCTCCTGTACCCCAGCTCTTCCCTGCCGCAGGGCCCAGTTTCCAGTCCAGCCACAGCAGCGAGAGCCCTGCAACCCCAGCCTGGGGTTCGCTGTGGGGGCGGGGAGCGGAGAGCTGCCCAGACGCCACTGGACCCGCAGGGTGGGCCTGAGGCTGGGAGGCCGCCACACCTTCAGCTGCTCCTCTTCCATCTCGAATCTGCATGGCCGGGTGTGGCTCAGGGCAGAGAGAATAGGGCTCACCTGCCGGCCTCACGGGGCACCGTGGGTTCTGGAAACCCGCACCGCTGCTAAAGAGGCACGGAGACCGCGGTCAGCCGGCGTGGTTCCATCACTGTCTTCTCGCGGCTAAAATGAAATCCTCCAGGCGCACAGGCCCAACTACCCTCCCTCAGCACCCCAGCACCCTGCCCTACCGCCCCTCTGCACACGCTTCCCGAACAGGCCTCTCCCTGGACCCTCGCATCACCGCATGGGCTCCTGCAGACGCTGACTGAGACCAGGGCCCCACTGCACCCTTCCGGGCGGGCGCTTGGGGGCCCCGAGAGAGTTCAGTCTGGGAGGCTGGTCTGGAGCAAAGAGGGCCTCACAGAGGCCGCAGAACATAGGTTCACCTCTCTCTGCCTTTGGCCTGGGGTCACCTCTGGGACCCTGTAATGACTAAAGACACCAGTATTTGAGCTGAGGGTTTGCTTTTCTTAAAGTGAAACCCCAGAATCAATCACTTGTCTCCCACACCAGGTACTCTGTAAACATTCAGAGAGAGTGAGAGGAAGAGACAGAGGGAGGGAAGTGATGGGAGGGTGAGTTCGCCAGGACGGAGAGCGCCTCCGTGACTCACCTTGATGGCACCGCAAGCTGCCCAGACTCACCGTCACCCTGGCCTCTGCAGCCCTTAATTACTTGTCTGACCACACGCTCGATTTAGCAGAAAAGGTTTGGGGAAGCGTCAGAACGGGCTAAACAAAAGCAATGAGGGGGGAAGGAGATGAGGACAGAGAAAACATCAAAGACCCCAGGAACAGGGCTTGGCTAACCTGACTACCTGGCTGCCACTCAGCTCCAGGGGGCGTGGGTCCCGCCGATCGTTCACTTGTCTTTCTGGGCCTAGAACAGTGCCTGACACAGCAGACATTTGCTGGGTGAACTTGGTGGCCTCTCAAACCACTCTGAAGGATGACTCGGGGTGTGCTGGCTGGAAGATAACACTTCCAAGGGCCCCGAGGAGCCCGCCGTGGGGCCCAGCCTGCTGTTGTGGGGAGGCCCCAGGCCCCTTCCTCTGCCCTCCCAGGCCAGGACCAGGGAAGCTTCGGGAAGCGAGCGCTGTTTGTCACTCTTGCCCTCCGCTGTGACAGGACCCCCTCTCTCTGGGTCCTTCTGATCATGAGGACAGCGGGCCTGCCCCGCTCGGGCACAGCCCGATTTCACTCAGTTTCCAGGATGAAGACAGCGACTAGGACAAAGGGTCAGGCCCCCTGCGGCCATTCTGGACCATCTGGTTCCTGGCCGAGGGAATCACTCTCACGTAGAGGGAGGTGGGCACCACCTCGCTACTCTTCAGCTTTGTTGTTCAGTCGCTTGGTCGTGTCTGACTCTTTGCGACCCCGTGACTGCAGCCCGCCAGGCTCCTCTGTCCGTGGGATTCTCCAGGCAAGGATACTGGGGTGGCTCGCCATGCCATCCTCCAGGGGATCTTGCTGACTCAGGGATCAAACTCGAGTCTCCCGTGGCTCCTGCTTGGCAGGCAAATTCCTTACCACTGAGCCCTCAGGGAGGTCCTGCACTTCAGATCACAGCGAGGGTTTTTCTTTTTCCATCTTAAAGTAGCTTGGCAACATTTTTTAAACTTTACAAATATTTTTAAGGGTAGGTCATTTTCATCAATGTTTAATTTACTCAGATTACAGTGACAGAATAGCGCAGGTAGTGCTGCGGGCAGCTGCATCTGTAGGGTCTCCTCCGTCTGGGGCTCAGCCTGAGTGAACAAGAGTCAGTGCAA
This sequence comes from Litocranius walleri, assembly GCA_006410535.1. Taxonomy (NCBI): domain Eukaryota; kingdom Metazoa; phylum Chordata; class Mammalia; order Artiodactyla; family Bovidae; genus Litocranius; species Litocranius walleri. The sequence continues at coordinate 624,161 of SJYG01000646.1, forward strand.
GAGGACAACAGATGTGGAGTCCAGCCAGCGGCCCGTCCACTGTCATCAGCCGGGTCAGGGAGAGGCCTGAGAGCCGTCCCAGGGGCCGCCAAGGCTCAGCTCTGGAGCCTGAAGACGTTCCAGAATCTTGTAAAAGGTGGCGGCAAACAGTCCCCTGCTCCAGGGTGGGAGGATGGCAGGGAGGTCACCAAGGTCAGAGCAGAGTGCAGAGGGCCTGAGAGTCTGGAGGGGGGCTCTCTGCAGGGCATCCCACCACATGGGAGCTTGCTCGGAGGAAGCACTGTCCCCAGGCCTGGAGGGGAGCCCAATGGGAGTGAGGGGTGGGGGACAGTGAAGAGGCCCAGAGCCCACCCCCTGCGAGGAAGTGTCCAAGTGGACCCTGTGGGCACCCTCGGTCGTCCTCCCAAAAGACTGAGTTCTCAGACCAGCGTCACGCGGGACGTTCATCACCGCCGGTAGGATGAGGTCTCTGTGTTTACTGATGACAGCTCCTGGAGCCCATGGCCTAGGCACATTTCGTCCCAGAAACCTCATTTGATCCCCCTGGCCTGTGAGCAGATCACTGGAGCCTATCTCTTCCCTAAAGAAGAGAAATCCAGAGCCGTGGGTACCGTGTCCTGTGGGTGTGAGCAGAGCATCGTGGAGAAGCCGCGGGTTTGGCTGCCTCAGTTTCCGTCCCAGGATGGCACACATCACCCTCCGCTCCGGCGAGCACTGCAGGCCAGCCGTCACGCGCCCCCGGGGGACAGCCTGTGGCCTTGTGAGCTCTCTCTGCTGCCGCCCTGCACTCGGGGCGTCTTCCTTCTCCTGCCCACGAGCTCTCACTTCCTCTGCAGGTGTCTGCTTTGTGCTGCAAGCCCAGCAGAAATTTCTGAGCAAATGTCATGCCCAACTGACCTCTCAGCCCTCAGCTTACGTTGGAAACAAAGGATTTAGCAGTGGTTTGTCTGTGAACCCTGCGTCTTCCTCCTCTTTCTTTAAAATACTGTTGCTGCAGGGCCGGCCTCCACGGCAGCTGCAGACGCAGTGATTCAAAACTTCGATTTCCTTCTGTGTGAGCAAGGCGCCTCACACATCTTTCTAAGGGTTTCTACATGATTCTGTTAGTCCACAGAGCTCAGAGTGTTCCCAATTCCTCCATCACTGCTCCATGCTCCTCTTAAATCTGGTCATGTTCCTCATAAGCCCGACGGAGTTTAGACCTCATCTTTTCTTTACTAATTTAGTTTTAGTACAGCTTTTAAAAAATTTTCTTTCTGCCTCTGTGGGTTTTTATGGAATTCCTTATAAAACACGTGACATTTCCATAGAGTTCTGGCTTCCTAGTAGCTGGTCCTGTTTCTTTCCACGGCATTTATCCTTCGTCATCAGAGTAAGAAGCAGATTTTCTCTGCAGTCTGGTCATCTCTTCAAGCCCCCGACAGTGCGTCTAAAGCCCACTCACCTCCTCGGGCGCACTCTTTGCTTCCTGACTTCTAATGTTGCCTTTGTTGCTTTGACTTCTGCCTAAAATCTTGTGGTTTGTTGAGAATTTTTTATTTTCATGGGACATTTTTAAACGTCTGTGCGTCTGTTGTTCCATCATTTGAAATCTTCTACTCTTTGTAGCAGAGAAGTTTCCAGAATAAACTGGCAAACAACCAATTCCCTGTGAAGTGAAGCCACTCAGTCACGTCCGACTCTTTGCGATCCCATAGACTGTAACCTGCCAGGCTCCTCCTTCCCATGGAGGAGGTAATAATTCCAGTTTCAGGGAACTGGATGACGATCTGGCAGCTTCAGGTCCTTGGCCAGCGTCTTAGAAAAGCATTTCCAGCACCCTTCATGAAGGCCCAGTTGAAGGACTTGTGTGTCTGTCTCTGGCTGTGTTCAGAGGGACCTTCACCCTTTAGGCCACGTGCTGTCAGACGACCAACCTTCCAAGATCTGTTTCTACATTCTCTGAGATTCTTTTCCTTTCTTTTTCTTTCCAAAACGACTCGCAGAAGCTACATTTCCTCAGTCTTTTTATGTCCCAAAATAACTATTACCTTTAAAGTTAAAAGTAAATCTAACTGGGCATGCAAATATTAAGGGATATTTTCCTCAGAATTTTTATAGGAATTGTTCTATCACGTTCTAGCATTGACTGTTGCTTTATAAAAGTCTGGATAACTGATTTTTTCCACTTTTATCAATGACCTGGTATGTTTCTGTTTCTAACCTGCTGCTACGTGTGTTGGAAACAGCTAGGTTCTCTGGTTGCTGTATATTCGAGATACTTTATTTACTAGAGGAATATTTATTGTTTGCCTGCACTTAATTTCCAGCAGTGTGGGAGATATAAAGGCTAATAAGACATGGTTCCTGCCATCAAGGGGTCAAAAACCAGCAGGAAACAGAGGCCTCAATGGAATGAACCCCATCCTCACGCAGAAATCTAGTCTGGAGGTGGGGCCGGCAAAGCAGCCATTGCCGTGTGGGAAGAAACTGTGAGAATTCCTATTTATACTTATTCCCTATAGCTCCTCCACCCACAGGATTCTCCAGACAAGAGTCCTCGAGTGGGCTGCCATGCCCTTCCCCGGGATCAGACCTGCATCCCCTGTGGCTCCTGAGTTGCACGTGGAGTCTTTACCACTGGGCCACGGGGGAAGCCCTACCATAAAAATTAAGAAATTAAGATAATAGTTACTGTTCCCAGTGATGCTGGGGCCTCGCAGGATGCTGTGCGTTGTGCTCACCTGTCGTGAATCATTCCCTGGAGAGGAGGAAGCGATGGCGGGTTGGCCACCACGTTATCTAGATTTTGCTCCACTGGTCCTCACAGCCGGGCTTAAAATACTACAGAAAAGAAACTGCAAAGTGAAGAGATCAGTGCTGCAAACACATGAAAAATAAGGAGATGGCAGAGCTTAGACTCTGCTCCTTCCACAGGCTCTTAGCCAAGCCCATTGACAGGTAAGAAAACCATGAGTAGCTCAAGTCTGGTGAGATGTTGGCCAAAATAAAATTAGACGTTAGACAATGGTGTATTTGAAATGTTGACTACCTTCTGATGTCACTCAGGATAACATGGTACCTGGAGATACTGGCTTGTAAAAATAAACATATACAATTTATGGATAAATGCCTTGGGCATAAATAAATAATAAATATGTTGGGCTTGTGGGAGCTTCCCAGATGGTGCTAGCAGTAAAGAATCTGCCTGCCAACGCAGGAGACATGAAAGGTGCAGGTTTGATCCCTGGGTCAGGAAGATCTCCTAGAGAAGGGAATGGCTACCCACTTCAGTATCCTTGCCTGGGAAATCCCATGGATAGAGGAGCCTGATGGGCTACAGTCCATAGGGTTGCAAAGAGTCGGACACGACTGAAATGACTGAGTACATACTGGGCATGTATCCTCAACTTTTTTTTTAATGGATAGAGGTGTACAATGAACAAGCGGGGTGATCACTGCTTTTAGGTAATGAATGTAAACCCAGCGCCAACCAGAGAGGCCTCCGGGAGAGAGCATCACCAACTCACTGTTCCAGGTGGCCTGCTGGGGGTGGGGTGGGGGTGGGCAGGGTCACAGGCAGTTGCGTTGCAGCCAGAAGAACAATGGAAATGTCCCCAGTAAAAAAGAGGAGAGGCTTCTCCATTCAGTGGAGCAGACGGCGGCTGAGACTGGAGAACACAGCCCGAAAGGGAGACTGGTGGGCAGGTTCCAGTCTCCTGGGGCGCACTGTGGAGGCAGAAGGGGGCGGGTAGCACTGGGAAGGCAGGCCACCCGCGCTGGAGTGGCCTCAGTGCTGTGCTAAGAATTTGGGCCAGAGACTGAACCACAGGGCATCGGTGGAGATGTAAGAACAAGGAGAGCCATCAGCCATTCAGTGCCGAGATGCCTCTGACCCTGTGGTGCAGAATAAGGGCCAATAAACGATGAAACTGACATTAGTATTTAAAATGTCTGTCTATTGTCTCTGTGACCTATCTATCTATCTATCCACCACTGAGAAACTTGGGGCACCATATTAGCATCAAGACGAAAAAATGCCTCTAAATATTTCACAGAGAGTAATAAGCTATTTTTAATTGTGGTAAAATGCACACAAACACAAAATCTGCCCTCTCCATCGTTTTTACAATTGCATCTCAGGCGTTAAGCACATTCACACTGCGGTACAGCCACCACCGCAGACCTCTCCAGGACCCTTCATCTTGCAAAACTGAAAGTCTGTCCTCAAAAAATACTTGCCCCCCATCCCCCTCCCCTCAGCCCTGGGCAGCCACCTTCACCCTCTCTGCCTCTGCAAGCTTGACGATTCTAGGTGCCTTGTATATGTTAAATCATACAATTTTTGTCTTCTCACAACTGGCTTATTTCACCAAGCACAATATCTTCAAGGTTCATCCATGTTCCAGCTGGTGTCAAAACATCCTTCCCTTTAAAGGCTGAGTAATACTCCATGCTAGAGAAGGAAACGGCAACCCACTCCAGTGTTCTTGCCTGGAGAATCCCAGGGGCGGGGGAGCCTGGTGGGCTGCCGTCTGTGGGGTCGCACAGAGTCGGCCACAACTGAAGTGACTCAGCAGCAGCAGCAGCAGCATTCCGTGCGTGTGTGTGGACCACACTTGATTTGTGTTAACACATTCATCTATCACCAGGCACCGGGTTGCCTCCACTGTGCGCTATTGTGAATAGTGCCACTGGGGACATAAGTGCGCCAATATCTCTACAAAATCCTTTCAGTTCTTTTGAGTATATGTGAGAAAGCAAAGGTTTTGATAAACTGTCTCTCTAAAGATCACTTGGGAAGAGCGAAATTCTCCCTGAGGTTCTCTTAAGGAATTATTTTCCTGAAAATGGACCACGGATGTGCGGCGGCCAATGGCAAGAAGGCTGGGCAGGTCAAGCCAAGAGCCCCTGTTAAAAGGTGACCTGCTTCTGCAGTGGAGCCGTCAACGGCCAGGTTAGTGGCTAATGGTGGCCAGCCATCCGAACGCCAGAGGCAAAGTGTCGACAGTCACAAAGACTCTGGACTTGTGTGCCTCTATCTGAATACACAGGTTTTAATTTTATGTAAGTGGCAGGCAAAGGTCGGGGCATATCGAGAAGAGAAGCGGTGAGCTGCCTGGATCTCCGGTGCCCGGTGGCTGGAGGCCTGGTTTCTACTGGGAGGGGAGCAGCCCCGCACTCACATTAATATCACACTACTACGCGACTGCATGAAACTTAAAATACACCCCCCCCCATAAATTCCTGAGTGTAGCCTTCGTTTCATAAATTTATTTCTACCTTTGTGACTTCACGGATTGCACCTGCCGGTCTTAGTATTCCGGAAGGCTCCCAGTCAAGGGTATTTTCTACCCTCTGCTTGCCTTTTCCGCACAATCTGGCTCGGTCAGGAGCTGTCCTTCACCAAGGATTCACAGAGTCCGCATCCTCTGGCCTGCCCTCCCCCAGCCCGCTAATCTCAGGGGCTCCGACGGGGTGGGGGAGGGGACGTGCATAAAAGGACGCGGGGGTCCGGAGAGCGTGGTCCGACTCCCTCTGCCGACCTGCAGGACAAAGAAGGCAACGCTCTGCGCGGAGAGCCCAGCGCTCTCAGGCTGGCCTGAGGCCACTTTCACCCCAGTTCGGAGGCCGGCCGTGGGAAAACCGCCAGCTTGACGGAGGAACAAAAGGAAAGGTCGCCGCCCCCTCCCCCGCCCGCACTCCGGGCCTCAGCATCGTCCCGCTCGGGCCCATCCTTTGTTACCTGGGCCGGCTGCTCCCACAGGGCCCACCCAACGGCCGCAGAAGACAGGCTCCGAGCCCCCACCCGGCCCTGTGATTAGAGGGCCTGGGGCAGCCCTGCGGGAGCGGCCGGCTTCCTATGGGGGTTAGAAAGGGGGCCATCCATAGGGGCAGTGACAGCTGAGAAAGCCCCCGTCCTGGGGGGTCCCAGGAGCTCCCCACCCCCCCACCCCCCCAGTCACAGTGTAGGGCTGGACCCCTTCCTAGTCCCGGTTCTGTGGCCATTGACTCCTTCACATAAATGTTAGGGCTGGTAGCTTCCCACTATTTCTAGCTGGAGCGCACTGAGACCAGTGAAACAGGAAATAATGACGGACCTGCAGTCGCTTTCTTTCAATTCCTCTTCATTCATTGGCTAAGTGTCGGTTGCCCAGGAAACCGCGGGCCTCCCGACGGCAGGGTAGTCTGTCAGGCTACCCGCGCCGCGAGCTGGGTGTTAAGTAGTGAATGCAGGCAGGCAGTGGGAAAACCGGAAAGCTCCAAGCCTTGCAATTTCATTCTCTGCAAAAGCACACACCTTGGTTTAAGAAAATAAGGCTTTAACAATTCACTACTCATTCGGCTATGCAATGCCCCCTCCCAATCAGATTCAGTTAATTAACACAATGACTCTCTGTGTTATAGATGAATGCAAAATCACTTGAGAATTTGCCCTTGAAAATACTCTGAAAAGTGTGAGAGCAAATAGAATTTTAGTAGCTTAAGGGGTATCTGACTCGCCACAGCCACAGAACGTGATGCATGAAATACAGGTTGGATTTTATTTTACGGTGTTATCTCTACAATGGCCGAGGGAGGGGACGATTTAGAAATGTTAATGCATCATTAAAATTAATAGCATGTAAAGGACGGTAAAATATATTGCTCTAACACTTTCACGTCTGATACACAGTGACTCAGATGGAGAGGAATTGTGTGTAATAAACAGGCAAAAAGAAATGCTGTGATGCTGGGAGCGGGAACTGAGATTATTATTATTATTATTTTTTGCTTTGAAAGCCCCTCACCAGCCTCTTCTCTAGCAGCTGCACAATACAGGTGATGAAGAGTTGGCAGACAAACTGAACCCTCGGCGGAGGGGGGCTGGCCGTCGTCAAGACTCACCCTTGCCGCGCAAAGCCAGCTCCTTGTGAAAAGTAAGATACGCAGTACCGTGCTTCCAAATTGAGGAGGGGGCGTGGAGCGGCCAACGAGGCTGGCAGCTCAGTGGAGGCGGGGGCGCAGGACGGTGCCCGGCAAATGGAAGGAGAGGAAAGCGGTTCTGGGGCCCCCGAAACGCTGCGTCCCCAAGGGCATCCGGGCTTTCCGAGGGACGAGTTCCGTCTTAAGCCCCGTTTCTGAGAGAAAGCCCGGGGAAAGGGCGTTTTCCCCACACTTTCTTGGACACGAGTGTCCACCCCTTGCCCCTGAGACAGGGGCCCGGCGGGGCTCAGCCGCGGGGCGTGGGCGGATCCCGGAGGGCGGCGGCGCTCTGCCCTGGCCCGCTCAACCGCGCCGGCGCTTTCGCTCTGGCTGCGCGGGTGTGGCCCTCGCTTGCCTCCTTCCCGCGTGGTTCGGTCCCGCCCGAGCCGTCACCCCGGGTCCACCACCACCTTTCTGCCTGGACGCGATCCCTCTCCCAAGCGCTGGGCCTGAGCCCTGACTCTGACTTGGGGCGTGGCCTGGGGCATCCTTTCCCCTGGGCGCTTTTGCATCTGCAGGAGAGGACTAGCACTAACTCGGAGTCAGGACTCGGTCCTTGGAGCCCCGCAAGCGGGCACGTGGGCGACCTTCCGCCGCTCTGCCCCTCGGCCAGCCCCTCCCCACCCGGACTCCGGCAGCCGCTTCTGGGGACCGCCATCCCAAGCTGGGGGTGTCTAGGGGCGCCGAGCTTTTGTTCTTTCTGCCTCTCTTTGTGCGCTGGAATTGGGCTGGAAGCCCCCCTTCCGCCCGCAGCGGGAAGGGAGGCGATGACAGCTTGCTGATACATGGGGGGCGGGGGCCGGGTCTCACTCGACAGCTGCGGGCTGCGCTCCGCAGGGAGAACCCAGGTCATTCGACCCCTCTGGCCTGAGGATGAAAAGGGGTCACGTCACCTCGCAGACGACCCGTCAAGGGTCGGGGTGGGAGATAGGAAGCTTCGCCCACGGAATTGCGGGGACGAGGTTCCAGCGCTCTTACACACACACACAGACACACACACGAAAAGTAACAAAGAGATCAGCTCCCTCTTGGACTCCCTAGAAATGGAAGGTTTGAAGGCGTGTCGGGGCCGCGTCCGCGCACTCGCGCCGCGGGCGTCAGGGTCGCGCGCGGCCCCCGCCCGCCTGTGCTGCAGTCTCCAGGCGGGCCCCTCGCCTGCATCGGCAGCACCAAGGTTGGGGACCTCGTGGCCGCCTCGGCTTCCTGCGCCTGGTGGATAAGAATGTCAGCGGTGGGGCAGGGAGCGATCTCCCTGGGGACCCGTCCCCGTAGTGGACATAAGATGAACCGAGCCCAGTGTGGCGGTCAGACGCTCGGGCGTGGGCGGCCCACGCGTTTCCAGCTCTTTGTTCTGCCGCCGCCCCGCCTCCGAACCCCACCCTCTTCTGATCGCTGGACCGTCCACCCCGCGCGGCCAGCCAGCCACACCCACCCACAGGCTCCCAAGGAACCAAAGCCGCGGGGAGGAGGGGTCCTGGGTGCCAGCCGGGGAGCTGTGGACTCTTGAACAGGGTCGGGCAGGGCGGTGGAGGCCTGAGGTGGCCCGGTGCCCGGACGCCGCAGCCACAGAGAAAGGAAGCGAGGGGCCTCGGCGGAGACAAAAGAGGGGGCGCACAGATCCTGGGGGCGGGGAGGAGGGCACCCTGGGGCCCTTGGGCCTTACGTGTCTAAGGTCACGGCCCTTCAGCCCCAACAAGCTGTCACAAGGACGTCCTCCCGGGGCCCGAGGTTCGGCCGGTGCACCGCCGTTGGATTGGGGAAAGGGGCAGACGTCTCCCCGGGGAGGGTGGCTCAGGGGGGCTCTGGCCGAGGGTGGGAGACGCGCCGCAGTCCGCGGTGGCAGCGAAACCCAGGCCGCCGCCGCTACCACCGGCCGGCGCCCCAGCACAGCGCACTCCTTCCCAGAGCACCTGGCGGCCCCTGCACCTGTTCCAGCCTCCCGCCCCCACCCACCCGGCGCCC
>SJYG01000646.1:634143-657074 GCA_006410535.1 Litocranius walleri
TTGTTTTTTTTTGGGGGGGCGGGCGGGAACGGAGGTGGGGGCGGGGGAGGGTGAGTGCTCCTTTGAGAATCTTGTGAGAATCCGGTCCGCGCCCTTTGTCGGGGATACAAGCAGCGCTTTCAAGGAAGGAAGCTGGCACCAGGGGCCCCTCTTCTGAGAACTCTGCCCGCAGGTCTGAGTCCTGCTCTGTCCCTGCAGGTAACAAGTATGTGCCTCGGGCCATCCTGGTGGACCTGGAGCCGGGCACCATGGACTCGGTCAGGTCTGGACCCTTCGGCCAGATCTTCAGGCCTGACAACTTCGTGTTTGGTGAGTGACTGGCATGGCTGATGGCCTAGAAGCTAAACTTATGCTGGACACCTCAGGGTGGAGGGGTGTGAGCGCCCTAGAGAAGGCATGGAGCTGTGCGCTCATTTTGTCTTAATATATAACCTAAAACAAAAAGTCTTTCAACCTCTAATAGCCAGGTCCCTAACCTTCCTTATTTATAATTATGTCCATGACCAAATATTTTAATGTCTGATTATTTTAATGATAACCTGAAATCTTATCTGAACTCTGACTCACTGAGCTTTGTTAAAGGGTTTAAGGTGAAAAGGAATTTAATGCAATCATCAGTGACTTTATGAAGACTCTCTCCTTCTGGCAGGCCAGAGCGGTGCCGGGAACAACTGGGCCAAGGGCCACTACACAGAGGGCGCCGAGCTGGTGGACTCGGTCCTGGACGTGGTCAGGAAGGAGTCCGAGAGCTGTGACTGTCTGCAGGGCTTCCAGCTGACCCACTCACTGGGGGGCGGCACGGGGTCTGGGATGGGGACCCTTCTCATTAGTAAGATCCGCGAGGAGTACCCGGACCGCATCATGAACACCTTCAGCGTCATGCCCTCGCCCAAGGTGTCCGACACGGTGGTCGAGCCCTACAACGCCACCCTGTCCGTGCACCAGCTGGTGGAGAACACGGACGAGACCTACTGCATCGACAACGAGGCGCTGTACGACATCTGCTTCCGCACCCTGAAGCTGACCACCCCCACCTACGGGGACCTGAACCACCTGGTGTCGGCCACCATGAGCGGCGTCACCACGTGCCTGCGCTTCCCGGGCCAGCTCAACGCCGACCTGCGCAAGCTGGCCGTGAACATGGTGCCCTTCCCGCGCCTGCACTTCTTCATGCCCGGCTTCGCGCCGCTCACCAGCCGGGGCAGCCAGCAGTACCGGGCGCTGACGGTGCCCGAGCTCACCCAGCAGATGTTCGACTCCAAGAACATGATGGCCGCCTGCGACCCGCGCCACGGCCGCTACCTGACCGTGGCCGCCATCTTCCGGGGCCGCATGTCCATGAAGGAGGTGGACGAGCAGATGCTGAACGTGCAGAACAAGAACAGCAGCTACTTCGTGGAGTGGATCCCCAACAACGTGAAGACGGCCGTGTGCGACATCCCGCCCCGCGGCCTGAAGATGTCGGCCACCTTCATCGGCAACAGCACGGCCATCCAGGAGCTGTTCAAGCGCATCTCGGAGCAGTTCACGGCCATGTTCCGGCGCAAGGCCTTCCTGCACTGGTACACGGGCGAGGGCATGGACGAGATGGAGTTCACCGAGGCCGAGAGCAACATGAACGACCTGGTGTCCGAGTACCAGCAGTACCAGGACGCCACGGCCGACGAGCAGGGCGAGTTCGAGGAGGAGGAGGGCGAGGACGAGGCCTGAGCCGGCTGCAGGCGGAGCGAGGCCGGGTAGGGAGGCCGGGAGGAGAGAGGGGAGGGGGGCTCGCGGAAGGAGGCAAGCACGGCCTGGGCTCACTCAGGCGGGCGCTGGGGCTCTCTGGTGCTCTTCACTGTTGCCTGTCCCCTTTTTTTTCTTTTTGTAATATTGACGACATCCGTGTAACCTTTGAGATCTTTCTGAACTACTGTTGTAATGGCTGAAATGACATAAACGTTTGTGTCCTAACGGTGTCCTCTTTCCTGTCTCCTCTTCTTTATCAATTTAAATCTCTCTTTCAGACACATTCTACTGAGTCCTTCCTTCTGCAAGCGAAGGGATGGGTAAATGCTCAGATGAATTTACTCTTCAGCTTCAGAAGGATAAAATCAAACCAACCAATTTAGGAAGGGCAATGAATCTGACTTTTAAGATCCCTTAAAAAAAAAACTTATTGGCTGCGAGCGAGGTAGGGCGAGTGGGGAATTCCCCCAGCAGAGGTGGAACCCTGTTCCACTGTCCAAGTGGAAGTGGACGGGCAGAGTCCTAACCACTGGACTGCCAGGGAATTCCCTTAAGATGCCTTTAAGTAAATATTTTATTAGCTGAGAGATGCCTGCTTGAAAGCACACTGACACTTCTCATGGAGAAATCCTACTCTACCTTTATCTCCTACCAAAAAAAGAGAAAAACTTGGAATAGTTATTGTGTGCACGCGGCACAATGTTCCAAGCGCAGAGTGGAGAGTCAGCCTGTCTTCCGTCTGCGCCTCTGGCTCCCTTCCCTCCCTGGAGGGCAGGCATTCTTCTCTTGTTCTGCTTCTGGCATCCTTGCAGAGCTGTTCTGTCTTCACACCTGTGTAGATTATTCTGTTTTTTTTCTTCACACCTTGCTGCTGCTAAGTCGCTTCAGTCCTGCGCAACCCCATAGCCGGCAGCCCCCCAGGCTCCCTGTCCCCGAGATTCTCCAGGCAAGAACACTGGAATGGGTTGCCATTTCCTTCTCCAATGCATGAAATTGAAAAGTGAAAGTGAAGTCGCTCAGTGGTGTCCTACTCTTAGCGACCCCATGGACTTGCAGCCCACCAGGCTCCTCCGGATTTTCCAGAAAAGAGTCCTGGAGTGGGTGCCACTGATACTAACGCTGCTCTCTGCCTGTTTCATCAGTAAACAGTGTATCTTTAAAATGCAGATATCTGCCTCCTTTAAACGGGTGCATAGCAGCCATTCCATAGTTGTGCTGTATTTTATTTAACCGACTCCCACACATGCAGGTTGTGTATACTTCTGTCTTATAGTGCTTTAGTGAATAATTTTGTGTGAATTTCCCTAAGGGGAATTTTCTGTCAAAGGGTATATGATACCGTGACATTTTAAGTTAATGAAATCCCCTGTACTTAGGAATAGCCATAGATTTGTACATCATTAATACACTAAAATTCTCAGGCAACTTTTCCTTTCAGCAGTTATGTTTATATGAAATTTAACTTTGAATTTATGTGAATTTATATGAAATTATAAATTCTGGATTATTGGAGAATTTTACTTTAAATAGATAAGCCACTGTAATTTTCAGTTTGTTGTGTTCTTATCATGCAGATTGGGAATCTGAATCCAAGCCTGCCTCTAGACTTTCCCTCAATCACTATAAAGAACCTGTGGGTTTTTAACATGTGATTTTTCAGTTATATGATTATATGGAGAAGGCAATGGCACCCCACTCCAGTACTCTTGCCATAGACGGAGGAGTCTGGTAGGCTGCAGTCCATGGGGTCGCTAAGGGTCGGACACGACTGAGCAACTTCACTTTCACTTTTCACTTGCAAGCATTGGAGAAGGAAATGGCAACCCACTCCAGAGTTCTTGCCTAGAGAATCCTAGGGACGGGGGAGCCTGGTGGGCTGCCGTCTTTGGGGTCACACAGAGTCGGAAGTGACTTAGCAGCAGCAGCATGGGTTCAATTATACTTTTGTCAGAAAGGTGCTAATGCTCTGCCTTAAGGCAGAATCAAGCTCAGCTAGATTCATATTTTGGGAAGAGGAGTGGAGAATAAGTAATAAATGAATGTGTAAAACATTTACATACCACTTCAGGCAGAAAAAAGAATACCAAGGAAACTAGATTTATGATTTTTTTTCCAATTTTTAGAAAAATTGAAAATTAGAGGAAATATTACTTTAAATCTGACCCTGTATTTATTTGATTCTACTCCTACTTGTTTGTGTGTGTGTTTAAAGAAGAAAAGGAGGAAGGGGAGGGGCACGAGGATGAGAGATGAAGGGTGGATAAAGGATTCACAGATTAAAGAGGCTGAAGCATGAAGACAGTTTCAAAGAAAAGGTATGAGCAGTGTCATTCTAAGTAGTGTGAAAATAAGTTCATTTACCAGATGGCACCCCCCATAGAAATGAGCAGCCGTTCACTTTACAATATTACACGTCCTAAAACCCAGGCCCGTGCTGAGGATCGTCAGACCGGCCAGGAGCCAGTGGCTTCTGCTTCATTCTCTACATTGAACAGCGAGCTGGCGGGCGCCTTTCCTGCTGAGCTGGTGGAAAGCCTCCAACAATCTCCCTGGAGGGGCACGTTGGACCGAAGCGCCCGGAGCACTCGGGCAGCTGCCAGGGCGCCCGGGTCTGCCCTTGGCCAGGCCTTCCCGCAGCTGATCAGACACAGCGTGCAGAGCTCTGGAGGTTGGGGGGTCCTGCTGGTGCCCCTCGGCACCCTGGAAGAGCCCTGCTTCTTCCACTCGGGAGAAAGCAGTGGACAGGTGGCGCCCAGCAGGCAAGCTGCTAGCCTGCCAGCGAACCTGTGTGGGCACCGCGAGGGCTCACTTACAACGGGGGTGGTGCCAGACTGAACGTCAAGCTGACGCTCCAGGGCAAAGCTGTGAAAGCCCAGTATAAAGGGCCTTGAAATGCTGCAGAGGAAGAGACTTGGGAGGCAGGGGCACGCTCGGACAGACACCTGGGTTACCAGACACTTTCTGAAGCCGCTAGTTCCTTGTCACATTAGCCTTGTGTGATGAGATTTGTTAGTGGGGGTGACGGTTGTGTTTCCAACACCATTTCCACAAAGGAATTATTCCATCCCTCCCCCCGACCCCGAGATTCCGCCAGGAGGACATTCACTTCTGGGCAAGTGTGGGACCTGAATAACAAGACCCACTGAGATATGATGTGGATTCAGAAGCTGCGGGTAGGGACGGGGGGCTGGAGTCACCTCAGGAGTCTGAGAAGGAACGGGAGCCCCAGCAGCTGCTGATGTCCTGCGTCTCTGCATCGGCCCCAGAGATGAGCTCCCATGTTGTCACTGTGTCGTACTAATAGGAGCTTGAGCTAAAAGCAACCTGAAGCGGCCAGCTAGCCAGACCTCCTCATCTTGTAACTAAGGAGACGGAGGGTCAGAGAACTTCGTCTCAGCTCACAGGACGCTCTGTGCACATCAGATTTTGGACTCTGATCTTTTCCCCACAGGGGCACCACCTCTCAGGTCCCATTGTTACAAGGCCGCGCGAGCATTGTGAAGACTGGAAAGAAACGAATCCTGGTTTCAAGGAAAAACCCAAAGCTACCCCTGGGTCCACACCCTGCCTGCGGCTGCGGTGTGCAGCGTTCTGTCGCTGCTGGGAGCGTGGTCAGGAGGTGCGGAATCTCCAGGTTAAAACATCACAAGCGAGTCCTAATATAATTCCGGTTGCAAGAATTTTCCATTGGGGTCCTTGTGAAAATGAGTGGGAAGTTCATGAGTATCCATTTTAGCTGTGACTTGTAACAGAACTTGACAACTGCTATCTGCTGATTTCTCTCCAGTGTGTAAGGGAAATTCTCTCACAAGGTCATGCTTTTATAAGACATGAATGTTTGATATTCACTTGAATGTCCAGACATTCACTTGAAAACAGACTCACTCGTTCCTTTATTTCTTAGAGGCTTTTGCTCCCCGCCTCCCCTACCGTTCATGCTTTACCTAAGGCTTGCTTGCCTGCCCAGGAAGACACTGGCAGAGACCAGGGGAACACGCAAGTCAGTAGCAGGCTGGAGAGCCAGCGGGGTGGGGAAGCTGGGGGGTGGCGACCTCCACATGCAGCTGAGACCCTGGGGTGCCGCTGAGAAGGGGCAGCCTTCAGAGGCTAAGACAGGAAGAGTCAAGCCTTGGCTTTAAACAATTATAATTTAAAGAGATTAAAAACTAAGAAAACCAGATTTATCCACAATGTTTACCGATTCAGGCTACTTCCCTCTTTTGGGGTGGATCACTTTTCCTTCTGCCTGAAAAACCTGCTTTAACATTTCTTATAGCGCAGATATGCTGGCCATAAATTGCTCAGCTTTTGTTTGGCTGAAAAAAGTATTTTGACTCATTTTTGAAAGGCATTTTCTCTGGATATGGAATTCTTGGTGGACAACTTGATTTCTGTCAAGACTTTAAAGACATAATTCTCTGGTCTCCTGACTTGTGCTATACGAGACATCACCAGTACTTATCAGCTTCGTTTCCCTCTAAGTTTTATTTTTCTGTCCAACTACTTTTAAGATGATCTGTTCAAGATAATCACTGTTTTCCTGTTTTAATTTGATGTCCCTTGGGGTAGTTTCCTTTTTTATTCTACTTGGGGTTCCTTGAACTTATAGTTTCATCAAATTCATAAAGATTTCCACCATAATTTATCCAATTATTTCTCTATCCTCCCCATTTTATTCTGGGTTTCCAATTACATGCATTTTAGACTTCCTGGCTTTTCAGTCTTTTCTCTGGGCCTCGGGTTTTAACTGCTGCACCTTCAATGCACTTTCGTCTGCAGTGTCTAAGCTGCTGTTATTCTCATGCAAGTATTTTTCATCTAAGATGTTATAGTAATGCATTTAATTTTTAGTGGTTCTGTTGTGTCTTCTGAAAATTTTCCATTTCTCTCCTTTTCACGTTCATGCTTTCCTCTAATCTCTTGAATGTATAGATCGTGTACTAACTACTTTACAACCCTTGTCTGTCATTTCATCCTCTCTGTCATTTCCAGGTCTATGGCTATAACTGATCTTTTTCATGGACATGAATTGGAATAAACTCTGGGAGACAGTGAGGGACAGGGAAGCCTGATGTCCTGCAGTCCGTAGGATCGCAAACAGTCAGACGTGACGGAGCAACTGAACAATATCAACGGTTGTGAATCATATTCTCCTACTTTTTTGTATCTTTTTTTTAAATTTTTTTTTTTGATGTGGACTATTAAAAAAAAAAAATCTCTGTAGCTCCCTCACCAGGGATTGAACCCGCATGCCCTGCCTTGGAAGATGAAGGCCTAGCCACTGGGTCACCGGGGCAGTCCCTCTTTTGTGTCTTTGGCCAGACACTGTGAGTTGTATGTTGCCGACTTCCTGTTTTGTTACAGTCCTTTAAATGTCGTAGGACCTTGTTCTGGCCCAGAGACATTACTCAGAACTAGAAGGATCTTAATGAAACGTGCTTCTCGGCTTTACTAGGGTGAGTCCAGAGTTAGTCTTTGACCCAGGGATAATCTCACACCAGTAAGGTCACGAGCCCGTTTGCCAGTGCAGGAGATGGGGTTTCCATCCCTGGGTCGGGAGGGTCCCCTGGAGGCGGGCACGGCCCCCCACTCCAGCACTCTTGCCTGGAGAATCCCATGGACAGAGCAGCCTGGCTGGCTACGGTCCCCGGGGCTGCGGAGAGTCGGACAGGACTGAGCCCGCATCACAGCCATGCCTGTGCGTGAGGCGCGCTTCCGTTCTATCTAACAGGAGCACGGGTCATCCTCAGGCCCGGGTGAGCTCTGGGGCGTGTTTGGTCCTGCTTTCCAGTCGTTTCCCTCCGCTCTTTTTAAAAGTATTTATCCATTTACTTACATGGTGGGGAGGGGGGGTGCAGCGCACTAAGTGCGGGCGGCCGCGAGAGCCGGGCCGGCGCTCTAAGCCCGGCCGAGAGGAGCTACCCCACGTCCGAGGTCAGGGGCAGCAGCCTAGAGTGCCAGGCTGCGAGGGTGCAGGAACGGCCGAGAGGAGCTACCCTGTGTCTGAGGCCAGTGGCGGCCGGGAGGAGATGCCCTGCCTCCGAGGAGATGGCAAGGGTGAACGTCGACATTCTAGGAATCAGTGAACTAAAATGGACTGGAATGAGTGAATTTAACTCAGATGACCATTATATCTACTACGGCGGGCAGGAATCCCTCAGAAGAAATGGAGTAGCCATCATGGTCAACAAAAAGAGTGCGAAATGCAGTACTTGGATGCAATCTCAAAAACAGAATGATCTCTGTTTGTTTCCAAGGCAAACCATTCAATATCACAGTTATCCAAGTCTATGCCCCAACCAGTAATGCTGAAGAAGCTGAAGTTGAACAGTTTTATGAAGACCTACAAGACCTTTCAGAACTAACATCCAAAAAAGATGTCCTTTTCATTATAGGCAACTGGAATGCCAAAGTAGGAAGTCAAGAAACACCTGGAGTAACAGGCAAATTTGGCCTTGGAATGCGGAATGAAGCAGGGCAAAGACTAATAGAGTTTTGCCAAGAAAATGCACTGGTCATAGCAAACACCCTCTTCCAACAACACAAGAAAAGACTCTACACATGGACACCACCAGATGGTCAACACCGAAATCAGGTTGAATATATTCTATGCAACCAAAGATGGAGAAGCTCTATACAATCAGCAAAAACAGGACCAGGAGCTGACTGTGGCTCAGATCATGAACTCCTTATTACCAAATTCAGACTTAAATTGAAGAAAGTAGGGAAAACCGCTAGACCATTCAGGTATGACCTAAATCAAATCCCTTATGATTATACAGTGGAAGTGAGAAATAGATTTAAGGGCCTAGATCTGATAGATAGAGTGCCTGATGAACTATGGAATGAGGTTCGTGACATTGTACAGGAGACAGGGATCAAGACCATCCCCATGGAAAAGAAATGCAAAAAAGCAAAATGGCTGTCTGGGGAGGCCTTACAAATAGCTGTGAAAAGAAGAGAGGCGAAAAGCAAAGGAGAAAAGGAAAGATATAAGCATCTGAATGCAGAGTTCCAAAGAATAGCAAGAAGAGATAAGAAAGCCTTCTTCAGCGATCAATGCAAAGAAATAGAGGAAAACAACAGAATGGGAAAGACTAGAGATCTCTTCAAGAAAATTAGAGATACCAAGGGAACATTTCATGCAAAGATGGGCTCGATAAAGGACAGAAATGGTATGGACCTAACAGAAGCAGAAGATATTAAGAAGAGGTGGCAAGAATACACGGAAGAACTGTACAAAAAAGATCTTCACGACCCAGATAATCATGATGATGTGATCACTCATCTAGAGCCAGACATCTTGGAATGTGAAGTCAAGTGGGCCTTAGAAAGCATCACTACGAACAAAGCTAGTGGAGGTGATGGAATTCCAGTTGAGCTGTTTCAAATCCTGAAAGATGATGCTGTGAAAGTGCTGCACTCAATATGCCAGCAAATTTGGAAAACTCAGCAGTGGCCACAGGACTGGAAAAGGTCAGTTTTCATTCCAATCCCAAAGAAAGGCAATGCCAAAGAATGCTCAAACTACCGCACAATTGCACTCATCTCACATGCTAGTAAAGTAATGCTCAAAATTCTCCAAGCCAGGCTTCAGCAATATGTGAACCGTGAACTCCTTGATGTTCAAGCTGGTTTTAGAAAAGATTTTAGAGATCAAATTGCCAACATCCGCTGGATCATGGAAAAAACAAGAGAGTTCCAGAAAAACATCTATTTCTGCTTTATTGACTATGCCAAAGCCTTTGACTGTGTGGATCACAATAAACTGTGGAAAATTCTGAAAGAGATGGGAATACCAGACCACCTGACCTGCCTCTTGAGAAACCTGTATGCAGGTCAGGAAGCAACAGTTAGAACTGGACATGGAACAACAGACTGGTTCCAAATAGGAAAAGGAGTATGTCAAGGCTGTATCTTGTCACCCTGCTTATTTAACTTCTATGCAGAGTACATCATGAGAAACGCTGGACTGGAAGAAACACAAGCTAGAATCAAGATTGCTGGGAGAAATATCAATAACCTCAGATATGCAGACAACATCACGCTTATGGCAGAAAGTGAAGAGGAGCTAAAGGGCCTCTTGATGAAAGTGAAAGAGGAGAGTGAAAAAGTTGGCTTAAAGCTCAACATTCAGAAAACAAGGATCATGGCGTCTGGTCCCAGCACTTCATGGGAAAGAGATGGGGAAACAGTGGAAACAGTGTCAGACTTTATTTTGGGGGCTCCAAAATCACTGCAGATCGTGACTTCAGCCATGAAATTAAAAGATGCTTACTCCTTGGAAGAAAAGAAGTTATGACCAACCTAGATAGCATATTCAAAAGCAGAGACATTACTTTGCTGACTAAGGTCCATCTAGTCAAGGCTATGGTTTTTCCTGTGGTCATGTATGGATGTGAGAGTTGGACTGTGAAGAAGGCTGAGCGCCGAAGAATTGATGCTTTTGAGCTGTGGTGTTGGAGCAGACTTTTGAGAGTCCCTTGGACTGCAAGGAGATACAACCAGTCCATTCTGAAGGAGATCAACCCTGGGATTTCTTTGGAAGGAATGATGCTAAAGCTGAAACTCCAGTACTTTGGCTACCTCACGCAAAGAGCTGACTCTCTGGAAAAGACTCTGATACTGGGAGGGATTAGGGGCAGGAGGAGAAGGGGACGACAGAGGATGAGATGGCTGGGTGGCATCACAGACTGGATGGACGTGAGTCTGAGTGAACTCCGGGAGATGGTGATGAACAGGGAGGCCTGGTGTGTTGAGATTCATGGGGTCGTAGAGTTGGACACGATGGAGCGACTGAACTGAACTGAAGCCTAGGTACTTAACAGTGGACAGTTATCAACAGGCCTGTGGTCATACCCCAATAAGCATAATAGAATGTATGATTCTATTCAGTTACACAGATAATTAGGCTATTCTTTTAGGCCTGGGGCTCTTCCTTCTGGGGGCCTGGTTTTCTAGTTGGCTGTTGTTTCCATAGACACTGTGCGTAGAGCTCCAAGTCCACAGCCTGCCCGGATGGAGTCCTGCTTTCAAGACAGAGCCTGTTCTGTTTCCTCCTTCAACCTATTTACAAATCCCACCCCATCAAAAACAAATCTCATTTTATAGTTTTTCTAATTTTAATGTATTTTTCTTTCAGGTCTGTTATATTTTGCTTTTTTTTTCAGATATTTTGGAGTTTTCGGTTGCAGTTTTCACCCATTTAGATCTGTTGTCTTTTAGCCGTACTTCCATTATCTGCAGAGACATTACTGTAGTTCCTCTTACTTTTATGGATAATTCTGTATGGGATTTGATCATGATCTTTTCCTGTTGCTCTTTTGAAAGCAAAACAGCTTTTCCTGTTGTCTGAGGCGTAACAGAAAGGCCAGGGCAGTTCTCAGAGCTGCGTGTCCATAGCCCCCCACCACGCTGCTCTCCCACAGTGGATTTTCAACGGCTCGCTTGCTGAGGCCTGCTCAGTCCAGCTCCCCGCCCTGTCTTCACCCTGCCTTCTCATTCCTTTGCTGCTCAGTCCCTTATTCCGCATTATGGATTCCGAGATGGAGTTTGGTTTGGTTTCTTTGTTTGTTTTGGCCACGCGGTGTAGCATGTGGGACCTTAGTCCCCAACCAGGGATGGAGCCCGCGGCCCTGCAGTGGGAGCTCAGAGGCTTGGCCACCAGACCCCCGGGGAGTGCGTGAGTGGGAGTTTTGACTTTTCAGTTTGATAGGGTTAGCTCCTTGGCCTGTTTTTTTGGTGGGGGGCCGGGGCGGGGGGCGGCGCAAAAGGAAGATGCCTGACGGAAACTCAGGGCTGTGGTCCACCGCCGCTGCCTTCCAAGGGTCCTGGAACCAGTCTCTTCTAAGGTCTCAGTCTTCATGATCCAAGCTCACTCTCCGTTTACGTCAGAAAGTATTCATCAGGCATCTGCCCCATACCTGACACTGTGCTGAGAAGGCAAACAGGAGCGAGCACACCCCAGCCTTCCAGGAGCTTCCAGGCCGGCGTGGGGCTGGGAGTCGGGGCAGAGAGAAGCCGGAGCCAAGCGCGCCGGCTGCGCAGGGTGCTACGGAGACAGTCACGCTGCCTCCCTGGTTTGAAATCAGGCCGGCTTCCACAGAAAGGCGACATACACATCCCCTCAGACCGGAAGATCTGCTGTGATTCACATATTAATGAGAACCAGGGTTCTTGTAGGAGGATGATGGTCTGGTTTGAACAATAGCTCTTCAAACAGGCACACTGTTATTACGGAAGAGGCGGCTGTGTAATTAGCGCGCCCCCTTCATGGAGCTGGGCGCCGCTCACCATCCCCGTCAGCTGGGTCTCCTTTGTCTTGATCTGCTTTCCTCTCCCCGCTGGCAATCCTGACAGGTCTCTGGGAGGAGGCAGGACAGCTGGGCTTGCTGCAGATTCTAGCTCCTTCTCTTTGGGGGCAACACCCCCCGGTAGTTTTCTGTCCTTCTGCAGAAAAAGCCCCCCTGTGCTCTCTGCATCCCTGACCCGTGGTGCTCCTCCTGCCGGCAGTTCACATCGTGCCCCTTTGTCTGAACTTCCCTCCTGAAAGGCCAGCGGGTGCTGTGTGCTGGCTCGGGGCAAGGGCAGAGGCCGCCATCTGCCTGGCCCCACCCAGAGCCGCCTCGTGGGCAGCACCGCGTGTGCGCCTTGCTTCTGTTCACAAGAGTGAACGTTTTTCTCCTCGTGTAGAACCCGACATTCAGCTGTGCAAAGCTTACGTTAGAGACTGTAAAGAGACGTGGGGGGTGTGGGCATCCCTGGGGACGAGTGGCATCTCCTTGGTCCATCTGTGACATCTCCCTGTAGATCCTGGGGCTCGGAAGGGAGCCCTGAGGCCAGAGGAAGATGGTGTGAGCGAGGCCCACCCCGCGTCAGCCCCACATCGGTCCCGTGGGAGCCCGCCCACAGTGGGCACAGCGCGAGACTGCCAAGCAGAGGAAGGGCAGGCAGGGGCTGGGAGTCAGGGCACAGGCCTCACACCTGCCCCGAGGGCACCTGCAGACGCAGCCCTGGAACAGCGCCTGGGCTCCACAGCGCCTGGTAGCATTACCAGTGGGTGAGAACTGTCACCTCGTGAACTTAGCCGAGGGAAGCCCCGTCCCCCTCTCAGGAGGCATGGCCGGTGCCCAGGGCAGCGAGCAGGAGCTGGCAACTCCTCGGAGACTGAGGAGGCGGCTGTGGACACCCTCTGGACCCCCTCCCGAAGTGTGAGCCTGCACCCTGTGAAACGACTGGGGGCTGGAGAGAAAACCCCAGATTGCAGTTACTGTGGCCGCAAGTCTGTCCCCAGGCAGCGGCGTCTCAGGCTGCTAGCTTCCTTCCCAGGTCATCCTGATGACCCAGCACAGGGACCAGCGGCGCCTCAGACCCTGCTCCGCCCCGGGGACCTCGGGAAAGGCCGACTCTGACTCGGGCCGCTGGGGTGGGGCCGGAAGTCCGACGTTTCTAGCCAGCACCCAAGGATGTGCCGCTGAGCCGTTGGCCCGGGAGGGGCAGGCACGTGGGGCGGCGTCGGTGGGCCTGAGGTCTAGCTTCAGAGGCCCCGGGGTAAAGGTTTCCCTTGAGGCATCAGATGTGAAACACAAGGTGAAACAAGGGGGCCGTGGCGCCTCTAGCACCCTCGCAGCGTTCCCACGGCCCCGCCTGGAGGGTTCGCAGTCTCCCCTTTTGCTGCCAGGCCACAGAGCCTGCTCAGAACGATGCTTTCCTGGACGTCCTTGGCTACAGTCCATGGGGTCGCTAAGAGGTGGACACAACTGAGTGACTTCACTTTCACTTTTCACTTTCATGCATCGGAGAGGGAAATGGCACCCCACTCCAGTGCTCCTGCCTGGAGAATCCCAGGGATGGGGGAGCCTGGTGGGCTGCCATCTCTGGGGTCGCACAGAGTCGGACACGACAGAAGCAACGCAGCAGCAGCAAAGGGCCAGATGGGCTTCCCAGGGGGCACTGCCTGCAACGCAGGGGACAGATCCAGGTTCGGTCCTTGGGTCGGAAAGATCCCCTTGAGGAGGAAACGGCAACCCACTCCAGTGTCCTTGCCTGGGAAACCCCATGGACAGAGGGGCCTGGGGACCACAGAGCTGGACTCGACTGGAACCGACCGAGCACAGCACCAGGGGCCCGATAGCGAAGGCTTTCCCCTTGGCAGGCCGTGCAGTCTCTGTCACGGCCGCTCAGCTTTGCCAGGTGTCACAGCAGCAGCAGAAGACTTAGGCAAGTGTGGCTGTGTGCCAGGCAAAAATCTACAGAACCTTTTCTGTAGTAAGCTTTTTGTAAGTAACTGCTGACTTCTCTTCAATTACATTAAAATCCACTGGTCTGTCCTGCACTTGGAATGAATGATTTTGACCATGCAAGTGCCCTGGTGGGGTTTTAGGGACCCCCTGGGACTCACTAGACCACACTTTGTGAACTGCTGCTCTGATATTCTTGTTATACAAGGTAATAAGCCTCTTAATAGGAAAGGTACTTTCAGTTGGAGCTTCTTTTTCTTGCAGCCAAAAGCATCTTAGCTGATGAACTCCTGGGTTGTTTCTCAAATCAGAAATCAACACCAGCTTCTGTCTTGAGCTCTGGGAAGTTGCGAACTGACCACATTCCCTCCACCAGTTTATGTGCCATCAGGAGAGGACAAATAGCAGATGCATGTCCAGACCTGAGAGCCCCTGAGAATCCCCAGCAAACTTGCTGGGCCCCAGAACATCGCAAGAGAGCTTCAGGAAGCGTCCATGTCTGTCCTGGGAAGGGCAGGGTCAGCGAGGAGAGGGCCAGGGGAACCAAAGCGACATTGTGTAGACAACAGGTGTATTAGCGGGCATCCTCCAGAGAGAGAGCCAGTAAGGAGATTTGCCACCAAACTGGGAGCCGGGGAAGCCCCACCACCCTCCATCCACAGGCTCCAGGAGCAGGGGAGTCGCCGAGGTGGCTGCAGTCTGGGAGAGTGGGTGGTGCGAGTCCCAGGCTGAGGGCGGAAGACTGAGGCTCCAGCTCAAACAATCGGGCAGAGACAGCAGGTTCTCCTTCCCCCGTCTTTCTGTTCTACTTAGACCTCGATGCAGCAGGGGATGCCCAGCACACTGGGAAAAGCAACCTGCTTCGCTGTGTTTGCTGAATCATGTGCCAACCTCACCCAGGGTCACGACCACAGAACCCCTGGAATCACATCTACCAACCATCTGGGCTTGCCATGGTCCAGTCAAGGGGACCCAGACAGCGCACACACCCAGAGAACTATCTCAGTGCAGATACCTGGAGAACCATCCCAGCGGGGCCAGGCAGACTGCGCACACACCCAGAGAACCATCTCAGCGGGGCCAGGCAGACAGCACACACACCCGGAGAACCATCCCAGCGGGGCCAGGCAGGTAAGTCAGCACCAGCTCTCTCCTGGGAGACGACAGGGGATGTGGGTACCGAGAGGTGTGAGCCCCGGTGGATGACGGTGAAGGAGGTGAGAGCCCCTCTCTCGGGTGCTCTGGTACCACATCCACCGCCTCTAACTTAGAACCAGCCTCAGGGAGGAGAGGGGAGGGTGAAACCCCAAGTTGACAGATGGGCTTCTGAATTGACAAAGATGAACCCACACTGACTAAGTCGAGGTGGTTGTTCCAGCCAACAGAATAGGGGGCTCTTGAGATAGAATTTAAGGCTGATTTTAGGAAACTTAGGACATTAAAAAAAATTTAATAAATGTACATTTTAAATTTATGTGCTGAAAATTCATCTTCTCTAACAACGGACAAATTCAAAAAATTTTGCCACCCTGCAGAAAAAGGATGTATCGTGATCATTTTACTTATATTTTCTAATTATCACTGAGGATAAGTATTATTCATGTGTTATTGGGAGCATTACTTTCTAATCCACCACAGTGCTTTTGAATGACGTGCAATTAATATTCACAAAATGGAACACTGTAGGGTCTGAAGAGGAACCCATGGCACAGACACGGGTGCCACTGTTTTTACCCATAAACTGAGATTTACAGTTTGTTCAGCACTAAACAGATCCACCTAAGGAAGGGACTCCTCTCGTTCAAGCTGCCCTCCTGCCTTTCCACGAGTGTGTGCTGTTCCCATGGACACTGCACTCTGCTCTCACGCGCACACCTTCCTGCTTATCCCATCAGTGGCTGCTGGAGCCAAGGCCAGGCGTCAGGCTGACTGCGCTCAGGACTCTGTATTTCCGGCCTCTCTTCTCTCTCCCGATTTTCTCGTAAGGTTGATCCGCGCTTCTTAGGATCTAGATGCCACACAGGCCAAGCCTCGTAGTTCTCCACGTGCTATTTCTTTTCTGTTAAACAGCTTCGGTTTGCACGCCTGCGGGGGTCATCAGCGTTTATAAGTCACTTTTATTAAAAACCAGATGGAACACGGGATAAAGAATGCTGCCTCAGACCTCACCACGCTAAGGCAAGAGCGTCTTCCTGTTTTTTCTTTTAATGAGTGTCTGATCCTTCCTCAACAACACAGTCTTACATATGATGGTGCTGTGTCATTATCTAAGCTCCTCCCCTGGAGCACAGCACATCCGGCTGCTACAAGCATGATAAATCATGAAAACAAAGGTGTTACGGATTTGCATAATCCTTGGCTGTTGTAGAATTCAGATATCATCACATCTCTCTCTCCTGTTTTCACTTCTTTGTTCATTTATTTATAGGTGAATATTTACGGTGCTGGGCAGTGGGGTTCACATATTAATAAGACAGGCACGGTCCTGCCCGTACAAGCCTCACAGTCCAGCAGGAGAGGCAGAGCCGTGGTGCATTTACCCTTCTGAGCCAGGCACTCATCTCTGCATGAGCATCAACATGGAGAACACTTGCTTCTTAAAATGGCTCATGAACTACGTGCAAGCGGCCGCTGTGTGGCAGTTCCGCCTGTGTATCCGTTGAAGGAGTTGTTTCCTCGAGGCAATACAAGCAAACCTCGAGGAGGACTGGAAGACTCCCCTCCACTCTCGGCCGTCTCCAGACACCCCTCAAGACTCTGCCTGCCACAGGATGGCCAGCGGATACAAACGCTCTTTTGAAAGAAGAAAACAATTAAGCATTGAAAATGCAAGGACAAGAAAGCCCAAGATAAAAATAGAACTCCCCAGCCCGCTCTGTGAGCCACATTTCTCAAGGCTGGGTTTGAAAGCAGGGTTCTCACCAGAGCGCATCTCGTCTGGACTCTTCGTCCTTAATGAGGAGGATGCCACCGAAACAGTAAGAAACCGCCGCTTTTCCTAGGGTGTCACTCTGGGCCCGTCACGAGGAAACCTGCTTCATGTTGCGCTGTTCAGCTGCTCAGCTGTATCCAGCTCTTCTGCTGCCCGATGGACTGTAGCCTGCCAAGCTCCTCTGTCCATGGATTTTGCAGGCGAGAATACTGGAGTGGGTGGCCATTCCGTTCTCCAGGGGACCTTCCCGACCCAGGGAGCAAACCCACGTCTCCTGTGCAAAAGGCATCTCCTGAATTGCAGGCGGATTCTCTATCACTGAGCTACCAGGGAAGCCCCAGAACTGATCATTGGTCCTTAAAGTAACTTATTTATAAAATAAAACTTGAAATCCACAAGTTGAAAGAATAGCAGCCAACACGTCGTCCTCAAATTTCAACAGCCATTAACACTTTGCCCATTGTGTAGCCCTGGCGCGAGCGCACGCGCGTGTGTGTGTGTGTGTGTGTGTGTGTGCGCTTTGGGTGAATTATTTGAACGTAGACCACAGACGTCATAACGCTGAATCAGAGCATAGCTTCTGAGGACAAAGACACCCCCTTCCAGGGCCGCAAAGCTGCTCCCACACCCAGGGGGCATGTTATTAATGCACAGGACCCCTAGCATCCTGCTGCCTCACCCGGGGGTTGTGTGCCAGCTGGACCTGGTGCCAGCTTGGCTGCCGGGCACCGAGCCCTGCCCCCGCTCTGCCCCTTGCTGTCCAGGACGAAAAGCCTGACTCGGGGAGGACACGGTCCAGAGAAGCGTCAGGCACCTTCTCCCAACAGCTCAGACCCCTGATGCGGGCACCTTCTCACGAAGGCCACAGCCCTGAGCCCGCGGACCGCCCAGGGCCAGGCTGACGCCTTCCCGCCCCGCCCAGGCCCAGCTGCAGCTGTGGGTGTTTCCAATGGCTGGTGAAAATGTCAGTCGAGCATCACGGGACTGGACTCAGGCATTCCGACTTATTCTTGCACAAGACCCTGCTACGAAAAATGGCTCCCAGCACCCAGCCCGCTCTGTGAGCCACATTTCTCAAGGCTGGGTTTGAAAGCAGGGTTCTCACCAGAGCGCATCTCGTCTGGACTCTTCGTCCTTAATGAGGAGGATGCCACCGAAACAGTAAGAAACCGCCGCTTTTCCTAGGGTGTCACTCTGGGCCCGTCACGAGGAAACCTGCTTCATGTTGCGCTGTTCAGCTGCTCAGCTGTATCCAGCTCTTCTGCTGCCCGATGGACTGTAGCCTGCCAAGCTCCTCTGTCCATGGATTTTGCAGGCGAGAATACTGGAGTGGGTGGCCATTCCGTTCTCCAGGGGACCTTCCCGACCCAGGGAGCAAACCCACGTCTCCTGTGCAAAAGGCATCTCCTGAATTGCAGGCGGATTCTCTATCACTGAGCTACCAGGGAAGCCCCAGAACTGATCATTGGTCCTTAAAGTAACTTATTTATAAAATAAAACTTGAAATCCACAAGTTGAAAGAATAGCAGCCAACACGTCGTCCTCAAATTTCAACAGCCATTAACACTTTGCCCATTGTGTAGCCCTGGCGCGAGCGCACGCGCGTGTGTGTGTGTGTGTGTGTGTGTGTGCGCTTTGGGTGAATTATTTGAACGTAGACCACAGACGTCATAACGCTGAATCAGAGCATAGCTTCTGAGGACAAAGACACCCCCTTCCAGGGCCGCAAAGCTGCTCCCACACCCAGGGGGCATGTTATTAATGCACAGGACCCCTAGCATCCTGCTGCCTCACCCGGGGGTTGTGTGCCAGCTGGACCTGGTGCCAGCTTGGCTGCCGGGCACCGAGCCCTGCCCCCGCTCTGCCCCTTGCTGTCCAGGACGAAAAGCCTGACTCGGGGAGGACACGGTCCAGAGAAGCGTCAGGCACCTTCTCCCAACAGCTCAGACCCCTGATGCGGGCACCTTCTCACGAAGGCCACAGCCCTGAGCCCGCGGACCGCCCAGGGCCAGGCTGACGCCTTCCCGCCCCGCCCAGGCCCAGCTGCAGCTGTGGGTGTTTCCAATGGCTGGTGAAAATGTCAGTCGAGCATCACGGGACTGGACTCAGGCATTCCGACTTATTCTTGCACAAGACCCTGCTACGAAAAATGGCTCCCAGCAGCAACGTGCAGGAGCTTGCCTTTCATTAATATTTACGTAAGAAGAGAGCTGCTCGTAACAGCAAATGCAGTTCAGCTTCTCAGAAAAGCGCAGGAGATGCTCTGGAGGCAGCGAGATCAAACCACTGCAGGTGGGGAGGAGGGTCTGCCCTGGCTCCTGCCCCTCGCCCAAGCCCGCCTCCCCAAGCCTGCCTCGGGGTCAGGGCAGGGGTCAGGCTCCTGAGTTCCCCGCAGCCACCCGCAAGGGACCACCATGGGCAGGACGATGACGAAGACAGAGCCCCAGGGTGGCCAGGCCCCACGGCACAGATGCTCACTGGCCTGGACCCTGTCGCGGTCACGAGAAGGTCAGGGCAGGGTGGGCTTTGCAGAGACTCCGCCTGTGGGGAAGGGGGCCTGGGTTCAAGGGCACAGGCTCCTGGAGGAGGGGTTCTCTGGCTGCAGCACGCTGAGGGGAGCCTGCCGTGAAGACAGAGCCTGTGGGAAAGCACAAGGTGGGAGGGGAACAAACAGAAATGGGCTCACTGCTCTGACCAGCGAGAGGCTCAGTGAACCTGGTCCTTCAGTGAGTACAAACATCTCGCTGGAAATGTAATCCCAGCAGCAAGCTCTGGGCATTCTGTTTTCAGCACTTTAACGCCCTGACAAAGGGCCGCAGCGTTGCTGATGCAGGAAAAGAAGGAAAGAGTGGACCCTGGATGGACCACCCCCTTCTTTCACGCAGACAGTCCTGTGGGCTGTGTGATGGTTTCCTAGGAAACAGCATGGATGTGGAACTCAAGGAAATGTGCAGGCAGGCGGCAGGAGACGCCGCAGCGGATTCTTTTTGCTGGGGCTGTGGATTCTAGGCCAGCTTCTTAACCCCTCTGCAGACGTTTCCTTGTGTCTGAAGGGGAGATCTGATCTACCTCACGTGTGTGTGTGTGTGTGTGTGTGTGTGTGTGTGTGCGTGTGTGTGTAAGCGCCTTGGCTGGCTGGAGGACACAGGGGAGCTCAGTGTGGATTTTCTCCTCTTTTCTGCGCCTGCTCAGCAGGCATCACTGAGTAACTGGGGTGCAGCTCTGACAGAGCAGCAGCTGAGCTGATGAACGTGGTGAGGCCTGTGCACTGGGGCCTGCCCTCTCCACCACGGGGGCCTTGGGCCACCCCATGCAGGAGCATGGCCTGATGAATGCCTTCAAGCCACAGCCAGATGGATGGTGAATCCTTCACCGGACCAACACGCCTACCCACACTGGCCCTCGGAAAGCTGCCCAGGCCATGGAGCCCCAGAGAGGCCAGTCCTAGACAAAATGCTCTCACCCAGCCCTCGCATCTGTGCTTCATAATAAATGCTGTGTCTTAATCAAATTTGAGGGGTTTACATAGCACAAGATAGCAAAATAACACTCTATTAGGGCTTTCTTCCCGAGATGGCCATATTCCCCACAATATCCTCACCCACACCCTGCTCCCCACTCCGAGAACTGAGGAGAAGCCTGGTGGTTTCAGTTTCTCATGTCCCCTGAATCAGGCTTCCCTGATGGCTCAGTAATAAAGAATCCACCTGCAGGGCAGGGGACGCCTCTTGAAAGGAGACACAGGTTTGATCCCTGGGTCGGGAAGATCCCTGGAGGAGGAAATGGCAACCCACTCCAGTATTCTTGCCTGGGAAATCCCGTGGACAGAGGAGCCTGGTGGGCTACAGTCCATGGCGTTACAAAGAGTCAGGCACAACTGAGTGACCTAACTACCTACCGACCTATCCCTGAATTTAAGAGGACTGACTACAAGGTTTGGGAGTTCTGGATCCACACAGAAGACCGCCCTCACTTTGGTACAAACTTGAGGGGGGTCCCCAATCCACCCTGTCTCGGTAACTCACCGGAAGGACTCAGAGAACCCACTACAAGCTGTTATACTCTGCTTATGGTCTATTGCAGGGAAAGGGCATGGGTTAAAGTCAGGCAAGGGAGGAGCAGCTCAGGGAGGCGTCCAGGAGGCCCCAACAGAGGACCGAGTCGTCCTCTCCCTGCGGGAACACAGTCATGCTGACCCCCGCATCGACCTGTGACGGCACGCACGCAGAGCTGCCAGTGGAGACGAGGCTCCGAGTTCTTCCTGCGGCCCGGCCACCCACCGCCCGCACGCAGCCTCTAGTGCCAGCTCCTCCTGGATGCCCAGGCCTTGGGCCTCCGGTTCCTGGGAGATCGCTCCTGGTGCCTCGTGACCCAGAGCCCCAGCCACAAACCCCACTAGAGACAGCCAGTGCTCAAAGTCAGACTGGCCGCGCCTGACGGCTGTGGACACCGTCTCCTCCTGCAGCCGCCACCCCAGCCACCTGCTCCCTCGGACCTTCTGTGAGCAGACTGCACCACTGGCCTCGAGACAAACATGTCTCAAGCCAGCCCTTCTCTTCACGGCTGTGGTGCCCACAAGTCCACTGAATCCATGGACCCTGGAGGCCACCCCAAGGAGGGCCACCTGCCAAGTCTAGCCCCTCCCAATCCCAGAGTGAGTTCTTCTCGTGGCAGAGAAGGGCCCCACGTCAATGTACCTCTCACATCCCCAGACCGGCTTCCACAGGGCTGTGCCCCACGCGGGCACCCGTTTAACAGCCCAGTCTTCACTGCCCGTCTGCCTGACCTCAGGGCCAGGCCATTGGCCACAACCTATGAGTCACTGAAAGCCCAAACATAGAGGCAAATAGCTTGCCTTCCAGCCCGCTGAGCTGACTGCTTTCTACCTCCTTCAGTTAGGGCGGCTCCCATCCAGGCAGTGTGCCAGCCGCAACGCGGGCTGCTCTCCTGGTCAACAGAGCGGTTTCTGCACCAAAACCCAGGCAGCTGCAGGGACCGGGGACTCCTCAAATGTTCCAGAACCGGTCCACCTCCAGGACTGAAGGCCCTCAAGGTGGGGGACCGGCAGGGGCCCCCGTGGGCCCACCAGCTTCGGAAAGAGCCACAGGAAGGCCTTCGTCCTGGCCCTGTCGGTGTCCGCTTTACTCATCCACTAGCAAGCGCTCCCAGATCTGAAGCCCGCCGGACTCACCCCAGAATCTCGTGGATCGTGGCTATCTGTGCCCCTGCCTCGACTGTTCCCCTCAGTGGCGTCCCTGCGCCAGCTCAGAGCAGCCTGGACGCAGGTTTGGCTCAGTTCAAGCTCCATCCTGACACGCTGCCGTCACTGCGGTCATTACAGACAGCCACCACCCAGGGGCCGCTCGGGGACACACAGTCGCCCGTTACTCTGCATTTTCTTGGCATCCAGGGAGTGGGCTCCTCGGGAGCTGGGGCCATTGTTTTGAAATTCCCTTGGTGAATTTTACCTCCTATAACTAACGGCAGCACGGCTCCAGTTCCACACCTCAGCTGACCTGCGGTCCCCTAGGAGCCAGAGGTTCATCACCCCCTACCCGTCACCCTCCCTCTTACGTTTCCGTGAGTCAGGGTCACTCAAGCAAATGCCACTGCCGGCACCAACCGTGAAGCCTCTGGGCCAACTGGGAGGTCAGAGGGAATGGTCTCCAGGACTAGCCTTACTTCTGATACCAACTGCAAGGGCAGGGGTCCTCAAGACGGTCCTTAGGCTGGACGGTTCACTGGGAGAGCTCGCAGAACTGACTGTGGGCTGTCACACTCTCAGTTCTGTTTGTTTACAGGGAAAGGACGCAGAAATCAGCCAAGAGGAGAGGGCAAAGGGCTGAGCCTGGAGAAGGACCTGACGCTATCTCTGTGGTCATCCCACGGGGTCGGGACACGCATCCACCCGTGACGACAGGCACGGAGAATGGCCGGCCCGGGCACTCACCTGAGTCCTGTGCTCAGAGCGCCTCTTGGGCACATTTGAGGATGGGCCTGCCCACCCACCCAACCCCGTCACCCCCTCACCA
>SJYG01000646.1:657250-678232 GCA_006410535.1 Litocranius walleri
GTTCAATCACCTGCCCTCAGGGAGATCCCAGGGGAGAGGCTGGAAGCGGGCCTGGAGCAGCTGGGGCAGGAAACTCAGACACCCTAGGATCTGGGACGGGGGGCCAGGTTTGGGCAATACGACCTCTTGAATTTATAAGGTCTCCTCTTGGGCAGGGTGTGGCCAACATAGGAAAGACCACGCCTGCACGCCTGCCCGCCTGCCCTGTCACTCTGCCGGTCTTATTTATCGGCCCTTATCTGATCTTCACCTTGGACGAGGGGTGTCTCCTTACCACCACGTTCCTGACCTGCAGTGTTGGATAGTTTCTCTAGGCCCCTCCTGCACCTGCAGATGGTGACTGCGGCCATGAAATTGAAAGACGCTTACTCCTTGGAGCTATTTGTAAGGCCTCCCCAGACAGCCATTTTGCTTTTTTGCATTTCTTTTCCATGGGGATGGTCTTGATCCCTGTCTCCTGTACAATGTCATGAACCTCTGTCCATAGTTCATCAGGCACTCTATCTATCAGATCTAGGCCCTTAAATCTATTTCTCACTTCCACTGTATAATCATGAGGGATTTGATTGAGGTCATACCTGACTGGTCTAGTGGTTTTCCCTACTTTCTTCAATTTCAGTCTGAATTTGGTAATAAGGAGTTCATGATCTGAGTCACAGTCAGCTCCTGGTCTTGTTTTCATCGACTGTATAGAGCTTCTCCATCTTTGACTGCAAAGAATATAATCAATCTGATTTCGGTGTTGACCATCTGGTGATGTCCATGTGTAGAGTCTTCTCTTGTGTTGTTGGAAGAGGGTGTTTGCTCTGACCAGTGCATTTTCTTGGCAAAACTCTATTAGTCTTTGCCCTGCTTCACTCCATATTCCAAGGCCAAATTTGCCTGTTACTCCAGATGTTTCTTGACTTCCTACTTTAGCATTCCAGTCCTCTATAATGAAAAGGACATCTTTTTTGGGTGTTAGTTCTAAAAGATTTTGTAGGTCTTCATAAAACTGTTCAACTTCAGCTTCTTCAGTGTTACTGGTTGGGGCATAGACTTGGATAACCGTGATATTGAATGGTTTGCCTTGGAGACGAACAGAGATCATTCTGTCTTTTTTGAGGTTGCATCCAAGTACTGCATTTCAGACTCTTTCATTAACCATGATGGCTACTCCATTTCTTCTGAGGGATTCCTGCCCGCCGTAGTAGATATAATGGTCATCTGAGTTAAATTCACTCATTCCAGTCCATTTTAGTTTGCTGATTCCTAGAATGTCGACGTTCACCCTTGCCATCTCTTGTCTGACCACTTCCAATTTGCCTTGATTCATGGACCTGACATTCCAGGTTCCTATGCAGTACTGCTCTTTACAGCATCGGACCTTGCTTCTATCACCACTCACAGCCACAGCTGGTACTGTTTTTGCTTTGGCTCCATCCCTTCGTTTTTTTCTGGAGTTATTTCTCCACTGATCTCCAGTAGCATACTTGGCACCTAATAACCTGGGGAGTTCCTCTTTTGGTACCCTATCATTTTGCCTTTTTATACTGTTCCTGGGGTTCTCAAGGCAAGAATACCGAAGTGGCTTGCCATTCCCTTCTCCAGTGAACCATGTTCTGTCAGCCCTCTCCACCATGACCCGCCCATCTTGGGCTGCCCCGCAGACATGGCTTGGTTTCACTGAGTTAGACAAGGCTGTGGCCCTAGTGTGATTAGACTGACTACTTTTCTGTGAGTATGGTTTCAGTGTGTCTGCCCTCTGATGCCCTCTTGCAACACCTACCAACTTACTTGGGTTTCTCTTATCTTGGGCATGGGGTATCTCTACACAGCTGCTCCAGCAAAGCACAGCCGGTGCTTCTTACCTTGGACGAGTGGTATCTCCTTACCGCCGCCGTTCCTGACCTTCAGTGTTGGATAGCTCCTCTAGGCCCTCCTGCGCCTGCGCAGCCAGCGATCCTTGGGTTGCACCTCCCGGCTGCCGGCCCAGCCCCCGGGCGTGGGTGGCTCCTCCCAGCCGCCTCTCCTGGACTCGGGCTCGGGGTGGCTTCTCAGGGTCACCGCCCCTGGCCTCCGGCTCGAGGTGGTTTCTCCCGGCTGCTCCTGACCTCGGACGCGGGGTGCCTCCTCCCGGCCGCCACTGACCTCAGAGGCGGGGTGGTTCCTCCCGGTAGACGCAGGGTAGCTCCTCTCCGCCGTTGCTGCGCTGTCGCAGCCTGGCATTCTTGGCCGCTGCCCCTGACCTCGGACGTGGGGTAGTGCCTCTCTGCCGCGCTCAGTGCGCCGGCTCGCTGCCGCCTGCGGAAAAGCAAAGGAGAAAAGGAAAGATACAAGCATCTGAATGCAGAGTTCCAGAGAATAGCAAGGAGAGATAAGAAAGCCTTCTTCAGCGATCAGTGTAAAGAAATAGAGGAAAAGAACAGAATGGGAAAGACTAGAGAGCTCTTCAAGAACATTAGCGATACCAAGGGAACATTTCATGCAAAGATGTGCTCGATAAAGGACAGAAATGGTCTGGACCTAACAGAAGCAGAAGACATTAAGAAGAGGTGGCAAGAATACATGGAAGAACTGTGCAAAAAAGATCTTCTCGACCCAGATAATCATGATGATGTGATCACTCATCTAGAGCCAGACATCTTGGAATGTGAAGTCAAGTGGGCCTTAGAAAGCATCACTATGAACAAAGCTAGTGGAGGTGATGGAATTCCAGTAGAGCTATTTCAAATCCTGCAAGATGATGCTGTGAAAGTGCTGCACTCAGTATGCCAGCAAATTTGGAAAACTCAGCAGTGGCCACAGGACTGGAAAAGGTCAGTTTTCATTCCAATCCCAAAGAAAGGCAATGCCAAAGAATGCTCAAACTACCGCACAATTGCATTCATCTCACATGCTAGTAAAGTAATGCTCAAAATTCTCCAAGCCAGGCTTCAGCAATACGTGAACCGTGAACTCCCTGATGTTCAAGCTGGTTTTAGAAAAGGCAGAGGAACCAGAGATCAAATTGCCAACATCTGCTGGATCATGGAAAAA
Organism: Litocranius walleri; assembly: GCA_006410535.1. Classification (NCBI taxonomy): domain Eukaryota; kingdom Metazoa; phylum Chordata; class Mammalia; order Artiodactyla; family Bovidae; genus Litocranius; species Litocranius walleri. The sequence goes on from SJYG01000646.1 coordinate 660,269, forward strand.
GCAAGAGAGTTCCAGAAAAACATCTATTTCTGCTTTATTGACTATGCCAAAGCCTTTGACTGTGTGGATCACAATAAACTGTGGAAAATTCTGAAAGAGATGGGAATACCAGACCACCTGACCTGCCTCTTGAGAAACCTGTATGCAGGTCAGGAAGCAACAGTTAGAACTGGACATGGAACAACAGACTGGTTCCAAATAGGAAAAGGAGTACATCAAGGCTGTATATTGCTGGGAGAAATATCAATAACCTCAGATATGCAGATGACACCACCCTTATGGCAGAAAGTGAAGAAGAACTAAAGAGCCTCTTGATGAAAGTGAAAGAGGAAAGCAAAAAAGTTGGTTTAAAGCTCAACATTCAGAAAACAAAGATTATGGCATCTGGTCCCATCACTTCATGGAAAATTGATGGGGAAACAGTGGAAACAGTGGCAGACTTCATTTTTTTGGGCTCCAAAATCACTGCAGATGGTGACTGCAGCCATGAAATTAAAAGATGCTTACTCCTTGGAAGAAAAGTTATGACCAACCTAGATAGCATATTCAAAAGCAGAGACATTACTTTGCCGACTAAGGTCCATCTAGTCAAGGCTATGGTTTTTCCGGTGGTCATGTATGGATGTGAGAGTTGGACTGTGAAGAAGGCTGAGCACCGAAGGATTGATGCTTTTGAACTGTGGTGTTGGAGAAGACTCTTGAGAGTCACCTGGACTGCAAGGAGATCCAACCAGTCCATTCTGAGGGAGATCAGCCCTGGGATTTCTTTGGAAGGAATGATGCTAAAGCTGAAACTCCAGTACTTTGGCCACCTCATGCGAAGAGTTGACTCGTTGGAAAAGACTCTGATGCTGGGAGGGATTGAGGATGAGATGGCTGGATGGCATCACGGACTCGATGGACATGAGTCTGAGTGAACTCCAGGAGTTGGTGATGGACAGGGAGGCCTGGCGTGCGTGCTGCGATTCATGGGGTCGCAAAGAGTCGGACACGACTGAGCGACTTCACTTTCACGTCCCAGTGGCTAAGACCGCACGCTGCCAGTGCAGGGGCCTAGGCGCGGTCCCTAGTCAGGGGACCTAATCCCACAGGCCACGGCCAAGAGTTCCCATGCTGCAGCTAAGACCTGGTGCAGCGCCAAATAAAGTAATTTTAAGAGACAGACGAAGGGCTCGGGGGCTTTCACGGGAACACCTGTGTCTGGAGCCACTCAGCCGAGTGCCAGAAGCGCACACCTTCCACACGCTGCTTCAAGATGCGACCAGCACAGAGGACAATCTTACCAGACGTTCACGTCATCACCAGAGACTCCTGGGACTCAGCAAACGGCCCTCCACAGCTGGCCGGCACTGGACGTGGTCCCGGCTGACAACAGGGGCCCTGAGGCAGAGGTCAGGAGGAACGAGCGCGCGGGCCTTCTCATGCGTGTCTGCGCCACCAGCCAAAACACTGCGAACTGAGATCACCGCATCGCCACTGCCCTCACTCTGCCCTTGAAATGCGCTTCAGGCCCAGTATCTCAGAGTCTTCTCAACAGCTGTGTTTTCCTCCCTAATTAACCTAGAATTTTTGCTAAAATGACATTCCTGAGCACCCCTTGTGAAAGCCCCAGTCTCTAGGGCCCTCTAACAGCATCGGTTCAGGAGCTTGCTCAGCGGATGACAAGAGGAAACTGGAAGTCCACCAGCCCTGAACAGCAGCCAACCTGTGTCTGCCACACTGACCGTAACTCGTCCCTCGCAGCGTCTGACCACAGACTGGATGCGTATGAAGCCCCAGGAGCGACGGCCGGGTCTTCACAGCTGCCCACACCTTACCCGACCTCGGCCAGCCTCCCTGCACGGGCCATAGGCGGAAATAAGCGCACGGGTGAAGACTGTACCCTTGACGGTTCAAGCTGCCGGTCTGCTAACGTCAGAGAACACTTTCCTGCTGCAGCCAGCTGATTTTACACCGGCTCGCTCTCCCTGCCTCACTCCCTGGAGTGGTCCCAGCTCTGGCCAGGCCCCCAGAGGTGACCGTCCATCGGCTGGGATACAGACGCCCAGCCCTGCCTGGGGGCCCAGCCTCCACAGCATCCGCAGCCTTGCCCCCTCCTCCTCCAGGGCCCCTCCCAGCTTCCCAGTCTGTCTCCCTGACAGGGCTGAGGCTCTGCTGGAGGAACAGGGCGGCAGCTGCGGGCCTGTCTGACCACAGTGCCACTGTTCCTAGGGCGGGAGAGGGAGGGAAGGGCCATCGTGCCGACACCCGGGATGCCAGACCATCACGCGCCTCTTTCTCTGTCTCCAGTTTTGGGAGGTCATCAGCGATGAGCATGGCATCGACCCCACTGGCAGTTACCATGGCGACAGCGACTTGCAGCTGGAGAGAATCAACGTGTACTACAACGAGGCCGCCGGTGAGCCCGCTCCCCCACCCCCGCCCCCTCCCGCGCCAGCTCTCGGCAGCCCCAGTGGAGCGGGAGCGCACAGAGCGAAGGGAGGCTTCCTGCACGCGTCTAGATGCCAGCTGCTCAGGAATGCCCTCAGAGCCCCTGAAGGCCCCTGCACTCGGGCCATGACCGGGCAGCCCTCACCTCCCTTTGTAGAGCAGGAACCTCCTCTAACCTCCTCTTGCTGGAATTTTCTGGGATGAGCGCTGCCCGGAGAGGCACGGAGAGGGCGTTGTCTGATTGCTGTGCGACCGCCAGGTCTGAGTTCTGCTCTGTCCCTGCAGGTAACAAGTATGTGCCTCGGGCCATCCTGGTGGACCTGGAGCCGGGCACCATGGACTCGGTCAGGTCTGGACCCTTCGGCCAGATCTTCAGGCCTGACAACTTCGTGTTTGGTACGTAGGGGTGATGTGTGGGCCCTGGCTCCGTGGGCCCTCTCCCTCCTGACCCCATGGGGGTCCCTGCTGAGTGCCTCGGGGAGGCTGTGTGTCCACAGAGGCCCCGACTCCCAGCCTCACTGTCCCTGGTCCATGGGCTGTCAGCCCTCTGGCCCCGTCCACACAGCTCAAAGGCCAGGGTCAGCCTGCAGAGGCTGCCGCAGCCCTCCCACTGCAGAGCAGCCCGGGGCGGGGGGGCAGCGGCAGAGAACAAAGAGTGAAGGAGAGCTTCCAGCAGCAGCTCACAGGCCACCGGTCATTTCAGAGGACCCGTGACAACAGGCAAGCCTTTCAAGGAGCCGAGACCAAAGGCGCAGGTTGCGAGCAGAAGCTGAGCCGGCCCTCTGACCACGGGTGCCTCTGCCCTNAGCCTTGCCCCCTCCTCCTCCAGGGCCCCTCCCAGCTTCCCAGTCTGTCTCCCTGACAGGGCTGAGGCTCTGCTGGAGGAACAGGGCGGCAGCTGCGGGCCTGTCTGACCACAGTGCCACTGTTCCCAGGGCGGGAGAGGGAGGGAAGGGCCATCGTGCTGACACCCGGGATGCCAGACCATCACGCGCCTCTTTCTCTGTCTCCAGTTTTGGGAGGTCATCAGCGATGAGCATGGCATCGACCCCACTGGCAGTTACCATGGCGACAGCGACTTGCAGCTGGAGAGAATCAACGTGTACTACAACGAGGCCGCCGGTGAGCCCGCTCCCCCACCCCCGCCCCCTCCCGCGCCAGCTCTCGGCAGCCCCAGTGGAGCGGGAGCGCACAGAGCGAAGGGAGGCTTCCTGCACGCGTCTAGATGCCAGCTGCTCAGGAATGCCCTCAGAGCCCCTGAAGGCCCCTGCACTCGGGCCATGACCGGGCAGCCCTCACCTCCCTTTGTAGAGCAGGAACCCTCCTCTAATCTCCTCTTGCTGGAATTTTCTGGGATGAGCTCTGCCCGGAGAGGCACGGAGAGCAGGGCGTTGTCTGATTGCTGTGTGAGTGCCAGGTCTGAGTCCTGCTCTGTCCCTGCAGGTAACAAGTATGTGCCTCGGGCCATCCTGGTGGACCTGGAGCCGGGCACCATGGACTCGGTCAGGTCTGGACCCTTCGGTCAGATCTTCAGGCCTGACAACTTCGTGTTTGGTACGTAGGGGTGATGTGTGGGCCCTGGCTCCGTGGGCCCTCTCCCTCCTGACCCCCTGGGGGTCCCTGCTGAGTGCCTGGGGGAGGCTGTGTGTCCACAGAGGCCCCGACTCCCAGCCTCACTGTCCCTGGTCCATGGGCTGTCAGCCCTCTGGCCCCGTCCACACAGCTCAAAGGCCAGGGTCAGCCTGCAGAGGCTGCCGCAGCCCTCCCACTGCAGAGCAGCCCGGGGCGGGGGGGCAGCGGCAGAGAACAAAGAGTGAAGGAGAGCTTCCAGCAGCAGCTCACAGGCCACCGGTCATTTCAGAGGACCCGTGACAACAGGCAAGCCTTTCAAGGAGCCGAGACCAAAGGCGCAGGTTGCGAGCAGAAGCTGAGCCGGCCCTCTGACCACGGGTGCCTCCGCCCTTCCCTCTGCTTGCATCTGATTTAAGGGTTTTAAATACTGAACAAAGGCCTGAGCAAACTGGCTGTGAGCACAGGGCCCTTCCTTCAGAACCAGGTCCGGGCTCAGGCAGTAATGTGACGCCTTCCCCTGTGGTACCAGCTCTACTAGCGGTGAGGCAGGAAGGGCGCGGTGCCTCTCCACAAAGACGCAGCCTCACGTGAGTCAGCAGAGCGAGGCGGCCGCCAGGAAGCCTGCTCGTTACAGCTCTCAACCAGAACCATCAACCCAGGGTCCCCCGCACCCGAACAGTAAAGGACCGAGCGTCCTGGGTCATGAGTCCAGGGAGAGCGTGGAGGTGTTTGTCCCGTGAAGAGAACTCCTGGGTGGCATGAAAATGGCAAGGATCTGATGAGCATGAGGATCAGGGCCCCCAGCTTAGTGGCTGAACCAGGACCCCGAGCTCCACGGCTCGTGTCACCGGATGTAGGGAGAGTCCTAACGAGCATCGATGCAGGTGACATGGTCCCTTCAGGCCCCCTCACACGCCCCTCTGGAAGGAGGACCAGCCAAGGACACGCTGGGGACTTAAGAACCCAGCTTCCCAGACTTGGGCCTCCCTGATAGCTCAGTTGGTAAAGAATCCGCCTGCAATGCAGGAGACCCTGGTTCCATTCCTGAGTCGGGAAGATCCCCTGCAGAAGGGATAGGCTACCCACTCCAGGATTCTTGGGCTTCCCTTGTGGCTCAGCTGGTAAAGAATCCGCCTGCAATGTGGGAGACCTGGGTTTGATCCCTGGGTCAGGAAGATCCCCTGAAGAAGGGAAGGGCTGCCCACTGCAGTATTCTGGCCTGGAGAATTCCATGGACTGTATAGTCCATGCGATTGCAAAGGTCGGAGATGACTGACCACTTTCCCTGACTCGGGGCAGGGGCAGCCTGGGTGAGGGGCTCTCAGACCCCGGGCGGAACTCAGCTTCCTTCCTTCCCCGCTCAGGCCCCACTGCCTGGGATCAGCCCCCAACAAACTGCGACTCAAATCCTCGTCGCAGGCCCAGAAATAAATCCAGTCTCCTACAGTCAGTTAACCTCCGACAAAAGAGGAAAGAATATACGACGGAGACAGGACAGTCTCTTCAGCAAGTGGTTCTGGGAAAGCTGGGCAACCGCGTGTAAATCAATGAAGTCAGCACAAACCCTCACATCATTCACCAAGTAAAATGGCTTAAAGGCTCAAATGTAAGATGCGACACCATAAAACTCCTAGAAGAGAACATAGGCCAAACATTCTCTGATGTAAATCGTAGAAATATTTTCTTAGGTCTCCCAAGGCAATAGAAATAAAAGCAAAAACAAACAAATGGGGCCTAATTAAATTTAAAAGCTTTTTCACAGCAAAGAAAACATAAACAAAATGAAGACTGGAAGAAAATATATGCAAATAATGTAATTGACAAGGGGTTAATTTCCAAAATATATAATCTCTCTTATAGCTCAACATCAAAAAAAAAGAAACAACAAAAAATACAACTCAATCAAAAAATGGGCAGAAAATCTAAAGAGACATTTCTCCAAAGAAGATATACAGATGGCCAACAGGCACAAAGGGCTTCCCTGGTGGCTCAGTGGTAAAGAATTTGCCTGAAATGCAGGAGACATGGGTTCGATCCCTGGGTCAGGAAGATCCCCTGGAGGAGGAAATGGCAACCCGCTCCAGTATTCTTGCCTGGGAAATCCCATGGACAGAGAAGCCTGGCGGGCTACAAGTCCATGGGGTTGCAGAGAGTCAGGCATGACTTAGCAACTAAACCACCACCACAACAGGCACAGGAAAAGATGCTTAACATCATTCATTATTAGAAAAACGCAAGCGGTGTCACCTCTCACTGGTCAGAATGGCGTCATCAAAAAGTCTGCAAATAATAAATGCTGGAGAGGCTGTGGAGAAAAGGGAAATCTTGTACACTGCTAATGGGAATATAAATCGGTGCAGCCACTACAGGAAACATCTTGCTATACACCAGAAGCAGCGGTGGGAATCAGTGCCGCGACAATAAATAAAGGAAATATTTTAAAAGAGCATATTATCATTAAACATTCACAAAATCCTCGCCTCAGGCCCGGGGAGGCAGTGTGCCCTCTTCTACTGCAGAGCGTTTGGCACGTTGCCCCCAGCCCAGAGGGGTGGCCTCTGTGAGGCGCTCACAGCAGCGAGCAGGGCGCAGCAGGCCCTCTGCCCTGCCCGGGGCTGTGCACAGCTGACCATCCTGACCGCCCCATCCCCCGCTCAGGGCCCTCGGGGGCCCCCCAGGAGGTCGTCAGCGCCCGGTTCCTGGTTCCTCGCAGTCCTGGCTCTGGGGTCCCTATTGGCCGGAGGCCTTTCTGGGCTCCGAGGTGCCTGCCGACCCTGCCACAAGGCCCCCAGTACGGCAGCCCGCAGAGGGTCTCCACTGGGTTGAAACGCAGGAGGCTTCTGCCACCAGCTGGAGAAAATTCCCTCCTAGGGCTCGAGTGATTAGAGAAGGAGAATCCCAGGGACGGGGGAGCCTGGTGGGCTGCCATCTATGGGGTCTCGCAGAGTCGAACACGACTGAAGCGACTTAGCAGCAGCAGCAGCCCTCCCTCAAGTCAGGTGAGCTCCTGATTTCAAGAAGAGCTGATCTGGGCCCCTCAGAACACCTGTGGAGTCCCTTCACGCCGCACTGACATTGGCGCGTCATGGAACAACTGGGCACAGGTGTGTGCAGTCCCGGCTGGTGACCCCTGGGCCTTAGAGTTCTGCCTGCCACCAGTGGGCAGCTGGGGAGTGAGCAGACGTGGCCTCTGGACACTCTGGTTCCAACACCTGGACCTGTGCTCCGGGGATGTGGTTTTCTGTTTACCTGCTGTGTGGCTTTGGGTGAGTCTTCGTCTCTCTGGGCCTTAGTCCATTCAGGACAGGCTCTGTGGCCTCTTGTCAGGGGTCCCCTGTGGGGCCAAGACAGGCCAGCGTAGGGGCACCTTTCACTGTGCATGCTGGATTTTCAGATCCCTGTGACCACAGGGGTCGGTGCCTCTCTGGGGTCATGCTTGGAGGAGTTAACCCTCTTGCTCATCAGAGTAAGCCTCTTCTGATTGGTATTAAGATATCTCCTGGGCCCCAATTTTCATGAGCAGGGGGAATGTGTACTCAAGTTGATGGAAGAGTACCAAGAGGAGGGAAAAGTGAAAAAGGAAGCTGAGTCACCCTTGCAACTTCCCTCGACTGCCTCCAACGCAGCGGTTTTAAGTCTGCAAGTGCAGAAAGTCGGAATGGAAATTTCTGTCTCCCAAAGGCTGGACTGGGAGCAGCAGCAGCCCTGCAGGGGGAGGCCCCGCTCACACTCACCGCTGAGCTTCCTGGTCCTGCTTACCAGCCCGTCCTTCCGGCCCAGCAGTGAGGCTGGACAGCAGGTCTGGACCCGTGCTAGCATCATCTCCGGTGGGCCTGTGGCTGACCTGCAGGCTGCCGTGCCCCCAACCAGGGCCGGCCTCGGCCTGCGCCCATCCTTGCTTCATTCCTCTGACCTCGGTCCCGGCATCTTTCAGTTCAGTTCAGTTCAGTTGCTCAGTCGCGTCCGACTCTTTGCGGCCCCATGAATCGCAGCACACCAGGCCTCCCTGTCCATCGCCAACTCCCAGAGTTCACTCAAACTCATGTCCATCGAGTCAGTGATGCCATCCAGCCATCTCATCCTCTGTCGTCCCCTTCTCCTCCTGCCCTCAACCCCTCCCAGCATCAGAGTCTTTTCCAGTGAGTCAGCTCTTTGTATCAGATAGCCAAAGTATTGGAGTTTCAGCTTTAGCGTCATTCCTTCCAATGAACACCCAGGGTTGATCTCCTTCAGAATGGACTGGTTAGATCTCCTTGCAGTCCAAGGGACTCTCAAGAGTCTTCTCCAACACCACAGTTCAAAAGCATCAATTCTTTGGCAGTCAGCTTTCTTCACAGTTCAACTCTCACATCCATACATGACCACCAGAAAAACCACAGCCTCGGCTAGACGGACCTTAGTCGGCAAAATAATGTCTCTGCTTTTTAATATGCTGTCTAGGTTTGTCATAACTTTCCTTCCAAGGAGTAAGCGTCTTTTAATTTCATGGCTGCAGTCACCATCTGCAGTGATTTTGGAGCCCCCAAAATAAAGTCTGACACTGTTTCCAATGTTTCCCCATCTCTTTCCCATGAAGTGATGGGACCAGATGCCATGATCTTCGTTTTCTGAATGTTGAGCCATAAGCCAACTTTTTCACTCTCCTCTTTTACTTTCATCAAGAGACTTTTTAGCTCCTCTTCACTTTCTGCCATAAGGGTGGTGTCATCTGCATATCTGAGGTTATTGATATTCCTCCCGGCAATCTTGATTCCAGCTTGTGCTTCTTCCAGCCCAGCGTTTCTCATGATGTACTCTGCATAGAAGTTAAATAAGCAGGGTGACAATATACAGCCTTGATGTCATCTCAGGGGGATCCAAATACTGTGTGACTTATAAAACTACCCAGTCTTCAGAGTAACCGGGAATCCGCACGGCATTCACGCCTCCCATGAGGTAACAGAAGCCTGGCTGTGGATGCCCAGCACACAGGCGTGTCTGGCTGCCCGCCTGTCCCGTAACCCACATCTCACTCCCTAACACTTGGGAGCCGGGCAGGCCTCGGCCAGCCGCCCCCTGCTGGCCAGCGCGGGGAAAGGACTGGGCAAGACCTCTGGTTTCCTCGGTGGTGGCCGAGCGCACACGTGTTCCTCCCTCCCTTGCAGAGTTCACAGCTCTGTTAAATCTCCCTCTGACCACCCCTTTCCTACCCATCCCCATCTTCTTTAACCTCCTTCTCCCTTCTCCTTACCAAAAAAGTTTAAATTATTTCTTTGTATCCAGACAGTGATACTGATTGTGAGGGATGGGTGAAGCCAGTGTAAGAATTTTGTAGATACAAAATACTCCTACTTCTGGAGGCACCACTCACATCATATCAAAAATATTTAAATTTCTATCTTGTAAAATGTTTACTTTACTGTAATTTGTGTTATGCTATAAATGCTAAGCTGCATTTGGCTAACTGATGTAGGTTTAATTTAATTAAACGTGTTAATTTCAGTATTGCAGGTTTCTCTTCATATTTTGGACTTGTCAGCCCTACCCCTCATTTTCTTAGGTCCTGAAAACTAGCAAGAGCTATGCTTAGAGTGCCCAATGGTAAATGCCTTGCTGATAAAAGAGTGAACCTAACAGATATTTCTTCTAATTAAGAAAAACAAGAGACCACTGGAAGCAAGGTGCGCAGACAGCATCAGCCTGAGAGAGTGCAACCAAGTTTGTATAACTGAATAATAAATGCAACAAAGTTAATCCACCCTGTGTTTGAAATGATCCTCATTACTATTTTTCTAGCACATGACAATCAGGTATAGACCCAAACTGATTATAAACAAGTAGAAATATTCCTTCACGATCAGATCAAGCATGTCTGGGACTTGGTCAGCAAAGACGGGAGCCGTGAACAGGAGACAATCTGGGGTTTCTCTCGAGACTCCTGGCTGCACAGCTGGCACTGTCCTGGGACCTGGATTTTCCAGAACGTACGACCTTCAGGTTGTGAGGCAGATGGACATGCTGCCCACTGCATCAGGAGGGCAGGTCGTGTTCTTCCATAACGCGAATGCTCAAAGGTCCAATAAACACTTTTAAAATGTGCCTCAGTGTGATTTTTATAGTTAAAAAAGTGCTTCATATTTAAGTCACATCTTCCTTAGGGGATTTTACAAGTTGGGTGGCAGGTTGTTGTTGCTCCCACTGCAAAGACTATTCTAGAGAAAGCTGTGCAGACCACAGGTCGGGGGATAGCAGGAGGGGTTCCTCTGTCACAGGTGGGAACCCTGGCAGTGGGTGCTGGCGAGCCCGGGAGCCCCTGGAGGGCAGAGGGAGATGCGGGGGAAGCAACCTGGGCAGCTGGCTGGATGCCAGCCACTTGCTCCGCCTCTGCCCTGCACACTTGCCGCAGAAGACAGGAGCACTGACGGCAGTCTTTCCACGTTTGCCCTAGAGGTGAAACAGGGCAAACTGAGCTCTGGAGCTTCCGAGAAAGTGACCAGCACCCTTTCCGTGCCCGGCTTGGCCCGGTGGTCATCAGCATGGCTGGCCTCACCCCAAGTCTCCGAGAGTTCAGATTCTGGTGCAAGAAATCCTGCCTTCAGAAGACAGGTGTGAAGGGGCCAGGAAGCTGGGAAGTAGCAGGAACAGGTCTCTGGATCCCAGACTCCAGCCCCGTCTGTGCCCTGCCCTCGGGGGGCTCAGGCTCAGAGCCGTCCTGCACGGGGCTGGGACCCCAGCTGACCTCCAGACCCTCAGCGGGGCGTCAGCTTGCTTAGGAGCTCTGCAGCTCCCCTTCCCACAGCCTCTTCCTGGCTGTGGGCAGCCTCGTGGACTAGGGGCCAGGAAGGCAGCATGGAGGTGAGACAGTGTGCCGCGAGGCACGAAGGAGGGGGCTTCACGGACCCGGGGCACCGGCACTGAACCCCGATTTACGGGGAAGAGCTCTCCAGAAGAAGGAAACAGCAATGCGCATGTCAGCAGCTGATAGAACACTTACCCCCACTTTACAGATGGCACAGCTGAGGCACACAGGGGTTAAGTGCCTGCCCCAGGTCACACAGCTGGCAAGCAGCGGAGCAGGGTCCGCATCTACTCCAACCACGTGGGCCTGTGCTGTTAACCCCTCAGGGAACGTGGGTGCGGGCTGAGTGGGGGGACATTCAGCCCAGTCACCTGAACAGCCTTGGCCGTGGGAAGCAGAGTTTGTTCAGAGAACTTAGTATGATCCAGAGATGCTAGGTTACAGGGAAAATGGTAGCAGCTGAGAGAAGGTAACATGTATTTGATAATTTGTGGGTCTTTGTCTCATTTAAGTCACAGTGTAAAAATAACAGTATTTTTCATTCTTAATGTCTAAGGCAAAAATGATCGAAACCATGATGAAAAGGAACAAAAATATCTAACCCATGAAAGGAGGGAAAAAGGAAAATATCCAACATCAAAAATAGGACTAGAGGAGAGTGGGAAGACATACTTCTGTTTAGTATTTTATAAATTTTAAAATTTTATTCTCAGAAAATATGTGTATATGAAAGACGTCCTTACCACAGTAACAGATACAGCGTGCATGCAGATTCTGCTCAGTTCAGCTCAGTCGCTCATTCGTGTCTGACTCTTTGCGACCCCATGAATCGCAGCATGCCAGGCCTCCCTGTCCATCACCATCTCCCGGAGTTCACTCAATCTTGCCTGGGAAATCCCATGGACAGAGAAGCCTGGCGGGCTACAAGTCCATGGGGTTGCAGAGAGTCAGGCATGACTTAGCAACTAAACCACCACCACAACAGGCACAGGAAAAGATGCTTAACATCATTCATTATTAGAAAAACGCAAGCGGTGTCACCTCTCACTGGTCAGAATGGCGTCATCAAAAAGTCTGCAAATAATAAATGCTGGAGAGGCTGTGGAGAAAAGGGAAATCTTGTACACTGCTAATGGGAATATAAATCGGTGCAGCCACTACAGGAAACATCTTGCTATACACCAGAAGCAGCGGTGGGAATCAGTGCCGCGACAATAAATAAAGGAAATATTTTAAAAGAGCATATTATCATTAAACATTCACAAAATCCTCGCCTCAGGCCCGGGGAGGCAGTGTGCCCTCTTCTACTGCAGAGCGTTTGGCACGTTGCCCCCAGCCCAGAGGGGTGGCCTCTGTGAGGCGCTCACAGCAGCGAGCAGGGCGCAGCAGGCCCTCTGCCCTGCCCGGGGCTGTGCACAGCTGACCATCCTGACCGCCCCATCCCCCGCTCAGGGCCCTCGGGGGCCCCCCAGGAGGTCGTCAGCGCCCGGTTCCTGGTTCCTCGCAGTCCTGGCTCTGGGGTCCCTATTGGCCGGAGGCCTTTCTGGGCTCCGAGGTGCCTGCCGACCCTGCCACAAGGCCCCCAGTACGGCAGCCCGCAGAGGGTCTCCACTGGGTTGAAACGCAGGAGGCTTCTGCCACCAGCTGGAGAAAATTCCCTCCTAGGGCTCGAGTGATTAGAGAAGGAGAATCCCAGGGACGGGGGAGCCTGGTGGGCTGCCATCTATGGGGTCTCGCAGAGTCGAACACGACTGAAGCGACTTAGCAGCAGCAGCAGCCCTCCCTCAAGTCAGGTGAGCTCCTGATTTCAAGAAGAGCTGATCTGGGCCCCTCAGAACACCTGTGGAGTCCCTTCACGCCGCACTGACATTGGCGCGTCATGGAACAACTGGGCACAGGTGTGTGCAGTCCCGGCTGGTGACCCCTGGGCCTTAGAGTTCTGCCTGCCACCAGTGGGCAGCTGGGGAGTGAGCAGACGTGGCCTCTGGACACTCTGGTTCCAACACCTGGACCTGTGCTCCGGGGATGTGGTTTTCTGTTTACCTGCTGTGTGGCTTTGGGTGAGTCTTCGTCTCTCTGGGCCTTAGTCCATTCAGGACAGGCTCTGTGGCCTCTTGTCAGGGGTCCCCTGTGGGGCCAAGACAGGCCAGCGTAGGGGCACCTTTCACTGTGCATGCTGGATTTTCAGATCCCTGTGACCACAGGGGTCGGTGCCTCTCTGGGGTCATGCTTGGAGGAGTTAACCCTCTTGCTCATCAGAGTAAGCCTCTTCTGATTGGTATTAAGATATCTCCTGGGCCCCAATTTTCATGAGCAGGGGGAATGTGTACTCAAGTTGATGGAAGAGTACCAAGAGGAGGGAAAAGTGAAAAAGGAAGCTGAGTCACCCTTGCAACTTCCCTCGACTGCCTCCAACGCAGCGGTTTTAAGTCTGCAAGTGCAGAAAGTCGGAATGGAAATTTCTGTCTCCCAAAGGCTGGACTGGGAGCAGCAGCAGCCCTGCAGGGGGAGGCCCCGCTCACACTCACCGCTGAGCTTCCTGGTCCTGCTTACCAGCCCGTCCTTCCGGCCCAGCAGTGAGGCTGGACAGCAGGTCTGGACCCGTGCTAGCATCATCTCCGGTGGGCCTGTGGCTGACCTGCAGGCTGCCGTGCCCCCAACCAGGGCCGGCCTCGGCCTGCGCCCATCCTTGCTTCATTCCTCTGACCTCGGTCCCGGCATCTTTCAGTTCAGTTCAGTTCAGTTGCTCAGTCGCGTCCGACTCTTTGCGGCCCCATGAATCGCAGCACACCAGGCCTCCCTGTCCATCGCCAACTCCCAGAGTTCACTCAAACTCATGTCCATCGAGTCAGTGATGCCATCCAGCCATCTCATCCTCTGTCGTCCCCTTCTCCTCCTGCCCTCAACCCCTCCCAGCATCAGAGTCTTTTCCAGTGAGTCAGCTCTTTGTATCAGATAGCCAAAGTATTGGAGTTTCAGCTTTAGCGTCATTCCTTCCAATGAACACCCAGGGTTGATCTCCTTCAGAATGGACTGGTTAGATCTCCTTGCAGTCCAAGGGACTCTCAAGAGTCTTCTCCAACACCACAGTTCAAAAGCATCAATTCTTTGGCAGTCAGCTTTCTTCACAGTTCAACTCTCACATCCATACATGACCACCAGAAAAACCACAGCCTCGGCTAGACGGACCTTAGTCGGCAAAATAATGTCTCTGCTTTTTAATATGCTGTCTAGGTTTGTCATAACTTTCCTTCCAAGGAGTAAGCGTCTTTTAATTTCATGGCTGCAGTCACCATCTGCAGTGATTTTGGAGCCCCCAAAATAAAGTCTGACACTGTTTCCAATGTTTCCCCATCTCTTTCCCATGAAGTGATGGGACCAGATGCCATGATCTTCGTTTTCTGAATGTTGAGCCATAAGCCAACTTTTTCACTCTCCTCTTTTACTTTCATCAAGAGACTTTTTAGCTCCTCTTCACTTTCTGCCATAAGGGTGGTGTCATCTGCATATCTGAGGTTATTGATATTCCTCCCGGCAATCTTGATTCCAGCTTGTGCTTCTTCCAGCCCAGCGTTTCTCATGATGTACTCTGCATAGAAGTTAAATAAGCAGGGTGACAATATACAGCCTTGATGTCATCTCAGGGGGATCCAAATACTGTGTGACTTATAAAACTACCCAGTCTTCAGAGTAACCGGGAATCCGCACGGCATTCACGCCTCCCATGAGGTAACAGAAGCCTGGCTGTGGATGCCCAGCACACAGGCGTGTCTGGCTGCCCGCCTGTCCCGTAACCCACATCTCACTCCCTAACACTTGGGAGCCGGGCAGGCCTCGGCCAGCCGCCCCCTGCTGGCCAGCGCGGGGAAAGGACTGGGCAAGACCTCTGGTTTCCTCGGTGGTGGCCGAGCGCACACGTGTTCCTCCCTCCCTTGCAGAGTTCACAGCTCTGTTAAATCTCCCTCTGACCACCCCTTTCCTACCCATCCCCATCTTCTTTAACCTCCTTCTCCCTTCTCCTTACCAAAAAAGTTTAAATTATTTCTTTGTATCCAGACAGTGATACTGATTGTGAGGGATGGGTGAAGCCAGTGTAAGAATTTTGTAGATACAAAATACTCCTACTTCTGGAGGCACCACTCACATCATATCAAAAATATTTAAATTTCTATCTTGTAAAATGTTTACTTTACTGTAATTTGTGTTATGCTATAAATGCTAAGCTGCATTTGGCTAACTGATGTAGGTTTAATTTAATTAAACGTGTTAATTTCAGTATTGCAGGTTTCTCTTCATATTTTGGACTTGTCAGCCCTACCCCTCATTTTCTTAGGTCCTGAAAACTAGCAAGAGCTATGCTTAGAGTGCCCAATGGTAAATGCCTTGCTGATAAAAGAGTGAACCTAACAGATATTTCTTCTAATTAAGAAAAACAAGAGACCACTGGAAGCAAGGTGCGCAGACAGCATCAGCCTGAGAGAGTGCAACCAAGTTTGTATAACTGAATAATAAATGCAACAAAGTTAATCCACCCTGTGTTTGAAATGATCCTCATTACTATTTTTCTAGCACATGACAATCAGGTATAGACCCAAACTGATTATAAACAAGTAGAAATATTCCTTCACGATCAGATCAAGCATGTCTGGGACTTGGTCAGCAAAGACGGGAGCCGTGAACAGGAGACAATCTGGGGTTTCTCTCGAGACTCCTGGCTGCACAGCTGGCACTGTCCTGGGACCTGGATTTTCCAGAACGTACGACCTTCAGGTTGTGAGGCAGATGGACATGCTGCCCACTGCATCAGGAGGGCAGGTCGTGTTCTTCCATAACGCGAATGCTCAAAGGTCCAATAAACACTTTTAAAATGTGCCTCAGTGTGATTTTTATAGTTAAAAAAGTGCTTCATATTTAAGTCACATCTTCCTTAGGGGATTTTACAAGTTGGGTGGCAGGTTGTTGTTGCTCCCACTGCAAAGACTATTCTAGAGAAAGCTGTGCAGACCACAGGTCGGGGGATAGCAGGAGGGGTTCCTCTGTCACAGGTGGGAACCCTGGCAGTGGGTGCTGGCGAGCCCGGGAGCCCCTGGAGGGCAGAGGGAGATGCGGGGGAAGCAACCTGGGCAGCTGGCTGGATGCCAGCCACTTGCTCCGCCTCTGCCCTGCACACTTGCCGCAGAAGACAGGAGCACTGACGGCAGTCTTTCCACGTTTGCCCTAGAGGTGAAACAGGGCAAACTGAGCTCTGGAGCTTCCGAGAAAGTGACCAGCACCCTTTCCGTGCCCGGCTTGGCCCGGTGGTCATCAGCATGGCTGGCCTCACCCCAAGTCTCCGAGAGTTCAGATTCTGGTGCAAGAAATCCTGCCTTCAGAAGACAGGTGTGAAGGGGCCAGGAAGCTGGGAAGTAGCAGGAACAGGTCTCTGGATCCCAGACTCCAGCCCCGTCTGTGCCCTGCCCTCGGGGGGCTCAGGCTCAGAGCCGTCCTGCACGGGGCTGGGACCCCAGCTGACCTCCAGACCCTCAGCGGGGCGTCAGCTTGCTTAGGAGCTCTGCAGCTCCCCTTCCCACAGCCTCTTCCTGGCTGTGGGCAGCCTCGTGGACTAGGGGCCAGGAAGGCAGCATGGAGGTGAGACAGTGTGCCGCGAGGCACGAAGGAGGGGGCTTCACGGACCCGGGGCACCGGCACTGAACCCCGATTTACGGGGAAGAGCTCTCCAGAAGAAGGAAACAGCAATGCGCATGTCAGCAGCTGATAGAACACTTACCCCCACTTTACAGATGGCACAGCTGAGGCACACAGGGGTTAAGTGCCTGCCCCAGGTCACACAGCTGGCAAGCAGCGGAGCAGGGTCCGCATCTACTCCAACCACGTGGGCCTGTGCTGTTAACCCCTCAGGGAACGTGGGTGCGGGCTGAGTGGGGGGACATTCAGCCCAGTCACCTGAACAGCCTTGGCCGTGGGAAGCAGAGTTTGTTCAGAGAACTTAGTATGATCCAGAGATGCTAGGTTACAGGGAAAATGGTAGCAGCTGAGAGAAGGTAACATGTATTTGATAATTTGTGGGTCTTTGTCTCATTTAAGTCACAGTGTAAAAATAACAGTATTTTTCATTCTTAATGTCTAAGGCAAAAATGATCGAAACCATGATGAAAAGGAACAAAAATATCTAACCCATGAAAGGAGGGAAAAAGGAAAATATCCAACATCAAAAATAGGACTAGAGGAGAGTGGGAAGACATACTTCTGTTTAGTATTTTATAAATTTTAAAATTTTATTCTCAGAAAATATGTGTATATGAAAGACGTCCTTACCACAGTAACAGATACAGCGTGCATGCAGATTCTGCTCAGTTCAGCTCAGTCGCTCATTCGTGTCTGACTCTTTGCGACCCCATGAATCGCAGCATGCCAGGCCTCCCTGTCCATCACCATCTCCCGGAGTTCACTCAGACTCACGTCCATCCAGTCTGTGATGCCATCCAGCCATTTCATCCCCGGTCATCCCCTTCTCCTCCTGCCCCCAATCCCTCCCAGTATCAGAGTCTTTTCCAGTGAGTCAGCTCTTCGCATGAGGTGGCCAAAGTACTGGAGTTTCAGCTTCAGCATCATTCCCTCCAAAGAAATCCCAGGGCTGATCTCCCTCAGAATGGACTGGTTGGATCTCCTTGCAGTCCAGGTGACTCTCAAGAGTCTTCTCCAACACCACAGTTCAAAAGCATCAATCCTTCGGCACTCAGCCTTCTTCACAGTCCAGCTCTCACATCCATACATGACCACAGGAAAAACCATAGTCTTGACTAGACGGACCTTCGTCGGCAAAGTAATGTCTCTGCTTTTGAATATACTATCTAGGTTGGTCATAACTTTTCTTCCAAGGAGTAAGCATCTTTTAATTTCATGGCTGAAGTCACCATCTGCAGTGATTTTGGAGCCCCCAAAATAAAGTCTGACACTGTTTCCACGGTTTCCCCATCTATTTCCCATGAAGTGTTGGGACCGGATGCCATGATCTTCGTTTTCTGAATGTTGAGCTTTAAGCCAACTTTTTCACTCTCCACTTTCACTTTCATCAAGAGGCCCTTTAGCTCCTCTTCACTTTCTGCCATAAGGGTGGTGTCATCTGTATATCTGAGGTTATTGATATTTCTCCCGGCAATCTTGATTCCAGCTTGTGTTTCTTC
>SJYG01000646.1:685309-698456 GCA_006410535.1 Litocranius walleri
GGCCGGGGAGGGGCGGCGGGGCCCGAGGGCGGGGGCCCGGGAGGGACGGAGAGGGGCGGCGGGCCCCCGGGGTGCGCGCCGGGGCCGCCGCGGGACCGGGCAGGAAGCTGACCCCGGGAGGGGCGCGGGCGCCGGGCGGGGCGGGGCGGGCGCCTCGCCCGCACGGATGCTCAGGGCTACGCAGCTGTGGGTCTTTAATTACGGCCCCGGCCCGAGCCCTTGTGAGGGGCGCGGTTGGTACCTCCCCGGTAGATTAGCGTCTGAGATTTGGGTGGGGGCTTTGGTCCTGAAAATCCCGTGGCCTCCTGCGGAATTTCTTTTGCGTATATTGTCTGCAGTGCGAATGAAAAAACTGCAGTGTCATTGGGCGACAGATGCTATGGAGGGTTCTCGTGGGTCCGAGAGACGGGGTGCACCATCCAGACGAGGTGGCGGGTGACGCCGGAATCTGACTGCCGTGGGCGCGGCGGCAGGTGGCCGCCCCGGGCCGAGCCGCCGCAGTGGGCGGGTGCCCGCGGGCCGGGTGCCCGGGTGTGGGCGGGCGCCCGCACAAGGACGTGGTCTCTTTCACAACCGCCATATTGCCCCCCCGCCCCCCGCCTTTCCTGCTGCAGACGCACGCTACACCCTGCCCCTCACCCCCCCATTCCGCCTCTGCAGTCAGTGACCCAGGAGCCCGGCGGATGCCCGCGCCTAACGTGGCGCTGCTTGCAGGGCTGGGTCCGGTTTGCGCCAGGACATGGCGATCTCTGCAGGCAGCCGCAGGGCGGGGTCCACCTGTCCTGGGTCCTGCCAGGACCCGTCCATCGGCTGGGATGCAGACGCCCAGCCCTGCCTGGGGGCCCAGCCTCCACAGCATCCGCAGCCGTGCCCCCTCCTCCTCCAGGGCCCCTCCCAGCTTCCCAGTCTGTCTCCCTGACAGGGCTGAGGCTCTGCTGGAGGAACAGGGCGGCAGCTGCGGGCCTGTCTGACCACAGTGCCACTGTTCCCAGGGCGGGAGAGGGAGGGAAGGGCCATCGTGCTGACACCCGGGATGCCAGACCATCACGCGCCTCTTTCTCTGTCTCCAGTTTTGGGAGGTCATCAGCGATGAGCATGGCATCGACCCCACTGGCAGTTACCATGGCGACAGCGACTTGCAGCTGGAGAGAATCAACGTGTACTACAACGAGGCCGCTGGTGAGCACCCGCCCCCTCCCGCGCCAGCTCTCGGCAGCGCCAGTGGAGCGGGAGCGCACAGAGCGAAGAGAGGCTTCCTGTGCCCGTCTAGATGCCAGCTGCTCAGGAATGCCCTCAGAGCCCCTGAAGGCCCCTGCACTCGGGCCATGACCGGGCAGCCCTCACCTCCCTTTGTAGAGCAGGAACCTCCTCTAACCTCCTCTTGCTGGAATTTTCTGGGATGAGCGCTGCCCGGAGAGGCACGGAGAGGGCGTTGTCTGATTGCTGTGCGACCGCCAGGTCTGAGTTCTGCTCTGTCCCTGCAGGTAACAAGTATGTGCCTCGGGCCATCCTGGTGGACCTGGAGCCGGGCACCATGGACTCGGTCAGGTCTGGACCCTTCGGCCAGATCTTCAGGCCTGACAACTTCGTGTTTGGTACGTAGGGGTGATGTGTGGGCCCTGGCTCCGTGGGCCCTCTCCCTCCTGACCCCATGGGGGTCCCTGCTGAGTGCCTCGGGGAGGCTGTGTGTCCACAGAGGCCCCGACTCCCAGCCTCACTGTCCCTGGTCCATGGGCTGTCAGCCCTCTGGCCCCGTCCACACAGCTCAAAGGCCAGGGTCAGCCTGCAGAGGCTGCCGCAGCCCTCCCACTGCAGAGCAGCCCGGGGCGGGGGGGCAGCGGCAGAGAACAAAGAGTGAAGGAGAGCTTCCAGCAGCAGCTCACAGGCCACCGGTCATTTCAGAGGACCCGTGACAACAGGCAAGCCTTTCAAGGAGCCGAGACCAAAGGCGCAGGTTGCGAGCAGAAGCTGAGCCGGCCCTCTGACCACGGGTGCCTCTGCCCTGCCAGCTCACAGCTGTTGATTTATCACTAAGAATTTACAGAAGGTTCTTCGTTTTAAACCAGTTGGGTTTTGTTAAACTATCTTCTTAATTAATAATGCCATATGAGCTAAATCTTTTGTTGTATTAGATCTCCAGTGTTTCTGAGGATCACTGATATATAGAAAACTTTTCTGTAGGTAGACAGTCTTTCTGAAAAAGAAGGATCTTTCATCTCTAAAATTAGTCCAGAGTCAGGAAGACAGAATTTGGAGTTCCTTACTGAAGTGTTAGCGTCTGATACTGTCCTTTCCTTCTGGCAGGCCAGAGCGGTGCCGGGAACAACTGGGCCAAGGGCCACTACACAGAGGGCGCCGAGCTGGTGGACTCGGTCCTGGACGTGGTCAGGAAGGAGTCCGAGAGCTGTGACTGTCTGCAGGGCTTCCAGCTGACCCACTCGCTGGGGGGCGGCACGGGGTCTGGGATGGGGACCCTTCTCATTAGTAAGATCCGCGAGGAGTACCCGGACCGCATCATGAACACCTTCAGCGTCATGCCCTCGCCCAAGGTGTCCGACACGGTGGTCGAGCCCTACAACGCCACCCTGTCCGTGCACCAGCTGGTGGAGAACACGGACGAGACCTACTCGATTGACAACGAGGCGCTGTACGACATCTGCTTCCGCACCCTGAAGCTGACCACCCCCACCTACGGGGACCTGAACCACCTGGTGTCGGCCACCATGAGCGGCGTCACCACGTGCCTGCGCTTCCCGGGCCAGCTCAACGCCGACCTGCGCAAGCTGGCCGTGAACATGGTGCCCTTCCCGCGCCTGCACTTCTTCATGCCCGGCTTCGCGCCGCTCACCAGCCGGGGCAGCCAGCAGTACCGGGCGCTGACGGTGCCCGAGCTCACCCAGCAGATGTTCGACTCCAAGAACATGATGGCCGCCTGCGACCCGCGCCACGGCCGCTACCTGACCGTGGCCGCCATCTTCCGGGGCCGCATGTCCATGAAGGAGGTGGACGAGCAGATGCTGAACGTGCAGAACAAGAACAGCAGCTACTTCGTGGAGTGGATCCCCAACAACGTGAAGACGGCCGTGTGCGACATCCCGCCCCGCGGCCTGAAGATGTCGGCCACCTTCATCGGCAACAGCACGGCCATCCAGGAGCTGTTCAAGCGCATCTCGGAGCAGTTCACGGCCATGTTCCGGCGCAAGGCCTTCCTGCACTGGTACACGGGCGAGGGCATGGACGAGATGGAGTTCACCGAGGCCGAGAGCAACATGAACGACCTGGTGTCCGAGTACCAGCAGTACCAGGACGCCACGGCCGACGAGCAGGGCGAGTTCGAGGAGGAAGAGGGCGAGGACGAGGCCTGAGAACTTGTTGGATGAATCGTGCACCCTTAGTGACTTCTGTTGCCCTGTCAAGCATGGTCTTTCTATTCGTATACTATGGTGCTCAGTTTTGCCTCTGTCAGAAATTCACTGTTGATGTAATAATGTGGAACTTCTCTTGAAATTGCAGTATTGTCTAAGATATCTATACTAATAAAAAAGCATGTGTCCAAAACCTGTGGTCTCTATTGCAAATAATTTTTATTCTTTCACTGAATGGTTCCTTTCCAAGTATATTTCTGGGTCTAGTAACTTTTAATAGGATTTTTATTTTCATATTTTTAATTAATAGCCTTTCTGCTCTTTTAGTAGAGAGAGGCAAGTACTCAAAGTGTTAAGTCACTCAGTCATGTCTGACTCTCTGTGACCCTATGGACTGTAGCCCACCAGGCTCCTCTGTTCTTGGGATTTCCCAGGCAAGAATACTGGAGTACGTTGCCATTCCCTTCTCCAGGGGATCTTCCAAAACCAGAGATTTAATTTGCGTCTCTCCTGCATTGAAGGTGAATTCTTTACCATCTGAGACATCAGGCAGGGAGGCAAGCAAGCAAATTTATCTGCATTGGCCCAAAGCATTCAGGGACTAGCAGCCAGGAGTGTGTAGGGAGAGAGCAGGGCACCACGCTGGCCTTCTTCCCCAGTTTGCTCTGATCCCAGCAGTCCCAGGAACACATGGAATCCAGGGACCTGGCCGGGGGCCGCTTTCATTTTCTCCACCTCTCTGGACAATGGTGACTGCTGAGCCCAGTGCACGCCTGCAGCCCTCCGACAAGGCAGCACGTGCCTTCAGGCCGTCTTAAGAGCAGCAGTCATGACCACCACACATGCATAGCCTTACCTGAGAGTAAAGTAAATCTCGATAGGATTTATTTAAGGCAATGGAAGAAAAGTCCCAGTATGAAAAGGTCAGATTCAAGCTCTGCAGCTATGAAAAAGGATGCTATGTCCTCAGCGGTACTGCATTAGGAGCAGTCTAGGGGGAAGCACAGGGAGCCTGGCAGGCAGGTGAGCGGAGGGCTGGCCCGCGGGCCCAGACCTCACCAGACCACATGTCCTGGGACACGGTCACTGGAGGAAGTCTTCCGCTAACTTGTTGAATTTGTCTGCGAAGCGTAGGTGCAGGTTGTGCTTGCCTTCCGGCATCAGATGTAACCTGAAGGAAATGCTGACTGTTAGTGGCGATCGTCAGAAAACCCGCCCCCATCCCTGACGCCTCACGGAACCCTCCCCGAGCAACTGCCCTATCTTCCCCCTGCGACCTCCATCAGGAGGAAGGGTGAGTCCATCTTTAGGGGTGGCCCCAGAACAGAGATTCGGGAGCGAGAGCCCGTGGCTGCCCCAACAGCCAAGGAGTGCACGCGCTGCACGTGGGGCCGAGATCAGGTGAGGAGTGGTTTGACTGGAAACCTGACTGAGAGGACGTGCAATCTGGTGGTTACCTAAGGGAAAAAGCATTTTATTAAGACTGGTTTTAAGAGAGGATTGAAAAGATGCTCCAGAATCCACTGGATGAGTTTCCTGGAATATCTGCGTAGTGGGAAATCCCGTCAGAAGGCACCGCCGAGCAGCCCTGCTGCTGAAACCCCAGGCCGCCCTGGGTGCTGGAGGACAAGTAAGTCTGCACACGGCCGGCCCCACGCAGGGCAGTGCCTCCCTGTGGGGGTGGCCGCTGGGATCTGTGGCCCTCAGGGCACCCCACCCGCTTCAGGAGGCGCTTCAACAGGGCTCCTCAGATGTGGATGGTCTGCAATTCCTTTAATAAAGACAGGCTTCTCTGACAGTGCATACAGAGAGTTTTAAACAAAGGTTCCAGGATATACATGTAGGTCTGACTTGCTCTGTCCACTGTCACTGGATGTTAAAAGGACTATATTCAGGCAGAATGTCAGTTACATCGCCTGCTTCTCTGCTTTCCACAGCAGGGGGCTGGGAGCTCCAGGACCTTGGTGAACGGGCAGGGGCGAAGCTTGGAACAGAGCTGCCGGTCTCTGGCAACTGACCATGTGGGGCAGGGGGGTGAGGGGGTATCCAGGCTCTCAGGATCACCAGCTTGACAGAGGAGGATCTGCGGTTGGTATCTTTCTGAGTCCCTGGGGAGGGTTAGTAACGCCATCAGCAGTAGCGCAGGCCTCCCCAGTCAAGGTCAGTGCCGCTGAGAAGGGCGAGCGGCCCTCTAGAGGGACAGGGGTCGCAGGACGCTCACAGCCTGTATGTATCCTCAAGGGACAGAAAAAGCCAGCTGCTGAGGATGCTGGCAGGCAAGGGGGCACTGTGCCGCCCTGGGCCTCCCAGTGTGGACCAAGCTAGACCTTGGCATGGAGCCCCACTTTGAGGGGGCCAGTCCTCTTCCGTGCTTTGTGACCCCCAAGCAGGAAGCAGCGACACCAGCTACGAATCCACCCGCTCGGCCGCGGTGTGGGTCTGTGCTCCTCCGGTAGCGAGCTCGGTCTCAGCAGAGCACCAGCAGGCCCGAGGGCATGGCTGACTGACCGCCGCGCTCCCTGCGGCTGTCTCGGGCCCTGACCCCCTGCACCCACACCAGCATCCCGCCCGCAGAGGCGGCTACTCTGTGCTGAGTCTCTGTGCGTCCCAGGTGTGCACACGCGTCCCCCTTCATTCCACAAGAGAGCAGGGAGGGATGGCAGACACCACGCAGCCCACCTGGGGAATGGCTACAGAAATACACACGACTGTTTCTGGGTGCAGTTCCAGGAGACAAAGGCATTTGTTTCATACCTGACATCTGTCTGCAGGTAAAATCTTTGAGGGGACAGACTGTGTCTTTGTTTCTGGCAAGGAAATGAAGCCCCAAGTTCATGGAAAGCACCCTGCACTTAAGTGGCTCCCTAGGGGTCGGAAGGCCTCTGAGCACAGTCGGAGGAGGACCTTGGTGTTCAAGGAATCAACCTTCCTTCTGTGAGTCCAAAAGTAACCACCGTGGTTTAGCTTCTTGCCCAACCTACAGGGCACTCCTGGCAGCGGAAGGGCGCAAGCCTAATATGCCAGCCAGTTTCAGACAATCATCTCAGCAACACTTTCCTCTTGACTCAATTGTTCCACAGAATCCTGCTCTGAGAAAACGACCTTCCATAAACGAACGTACTGAAACCATTAACATCTGAACGGTAAGGGAATATTTTTCTCCCATATTGATGTATTCAGTTGCTAGGAGATGGGTCTGGAACAGAATTCCTAAATTAAACTTTCTTGCAGACTTTTATTGAACTTGGCTCTTTAAGAGAACACATGTCATTTATCATGAGCATAAGTGTGCAAAAACTTGTCATTTCTGAAGACAGAAGACACTTAACCAGGTCAGAAAGTACGTGATTCAGGCCTCTCACCATCATATTAAAATAAGAGTGTGAGCGGCAGCTGTGTTGGGGGAGGTAAAAAAGATCCAGGACTTGTCATTTACTAGCTACGCAACCTTGGAAGATGACTTAACATGTCTCAGCCTTGATTTTACCCCATCCGTAAAATGGGGACAATATATTTTTCCATGATTTTGCTGTAAAGTATAATTAGATATCATATAAGATGCCTTCTGAAATATGAAATGCTGTTTGGAAACAGAAATTATACAAGTTTATACTAGTGATATTTTATTACAGAAGAAGAAGCATGTTTCCCACATTTATAAACTGTCCAGGAAACCTCTTTGTTAAAATCTCTTGTGGAATAAAGAGCACAATTAGGAAGTGGAGGGGCTGTGTCTGAGTCTGCAGCCTGCTCGGGGCAGCCCGCCTGGGCTGCCCTGCAGTGGGCACTGGAAGTGGCTCACGCCGGGGAGAAGGAGGGTGTTCTTAGGCCACTTAGAACGAGGCCAATTTCAAAATAATTCTATACAGTTCTAAAGATGTCCTGGGTAATGACAGCATCTCTGGAGTGAACACACAGGCTGTCAACGGGTCAAGGCTCCCTGGGTGTCTACTGTGAGCCATGGCCTCCTGGCCAGACTCTACTTCTTCACGATGTGCGACACTGCGTTATCAGGGTTTATTCAACGTGGAATTTTCATCCTGAAGTAAGTACCAGCGGAAGCTGGCTCTCACGTCAGCCCGAGTATTTAAACGATAAACTTCCGCTCCATACAGAAATCAATGAGACTGAAGACCAGACTCCACTGAAACGTCTCATTAGGCCCTCCAGTGTGCCCGGGGCCAGCGGGCAGACCCTGCTCTCCCGTGGTTCTGAGGAACAGGCTCTTCTCTGAGGTGTACATGTTTAAGGCTTAACGTGAAAAATGTACAACATAATCTTACGCAGGAAAAAGGCAGGAATCAAAGCTGAAGATAGAACAGGACTGCACCTACGGTAAAGACACTAGGGGAGGAGGGGCACGCAGAAGTGCCGGTCTCGGAGGCGTTTAAGTGGACGGCAAGGGGCAGGCGCTCTGCTTCCTCGATTCTACAGACTTGCTGGGCTGGCGGCGCTTCTACAGAGAAAGCTCCCGAGGGACGGACGGCTGTTCGGCTTGGTGCCACCAGGGCGGGAGCCCCGATCCCGCTGCCAAAACCCAGGGCACCTGGGTCCCTGTTCCCAAATGGGCCGGGGTACACCCTGAAAGCCCAGCCCTCAGCCTTTGCCTCCTGCAGCGCCTCCCGCTTGCCTCCCAAGGCCCTGGGGCAGAGCTCTGGCTGCAGCTGGACTCACCGCGACCCTCTCACATGTCTGTGCAAGAAGTCGGCATGGAAACGTGGGACCAGGGGATCCTTCTCGCCGTGCACAATTAAGGTGGGGCACTGGACCAGGGGGAGCAGGTCCCGACAGATGCTTCCTGTAAGACACGAGACTGCTCTCCTGAGGCCTTCCTGGGGCGGGGGATGGACCCCCACCCCTGCCAGCGTCTGGCCTGGATCAGACGGCCTGAGCTTCCAGCTCCGACAGTCTCCAGGTCTCCTTTTATTTGTCTCTCCTGGCCTTTTTCCTTTAAGCTCTGCTAGTGAACAAGGAGGCCTGGCTGATTAAGGTTCATAATTCATATAACAGCAGTTGAACAAAAAACCTGCAAGTCTTCATATTACTTGGGGCATCTGAAAACCTTCTCCCTTGAAATACAGGGGCCCCCGCTGGCCTTCCAATTCTGCGTTCCTCATAGCGAAGCCACGGCTTCAGCAGGACAGAAGCTGCCTTCCACCCCGCCTGCCCCCCACCCGCCCTGGGGAGACCACAGGCCCTGCCCCGAGGGACGACCGCATTCCTGGGCTGCAAGGCACAGGCCAGGCTCTGGTCCCGACCTGCCATTTTCCCTGAATTTGCTCGGACGGCAGCCACGTGGCAAAGCCAGAGCACACACCTGGTCCTGTCTGATGCCAAACCCGCGACGCGTCCCCACGCTACGCTGAGTGGCCGCAACCCCGAGGGCCGGACAAGGGGCCCGATGCACGGAGCTGGCCCTGCAGGGAAAGAGGCCGTCTACTGACAGCCTTGCTGGAAGATGACTCACGCGATGCTGGATTCTCCGTGACACTTTCTCCCTCCCTTTCTCTTTGGCAGTAGACCTCATTTTTTAGAGTTTCGGGTTTACAGCAGAATTGCAGGGCAGGCACGGGCACACAGCCTGTCTCCTCACCTCCCCCGTCATCAACACCCCCATCAGACGTCTGTTATAGCAGACACGTCATCACCACCCCGCATCTGCGGTTCGCACGCTGTGGGTTTGGACAAACGCAGGATGACACAGATACGGCACCATGATACCACACAGAGTGCTTTCACTGCCCTAAAATTCCTCTGAGCGGCTGTTCTAAGAGG
Organism: Litocranius walleri; assembly: GCA_006410535.1. Taxonomy (NCBI): domain Eukaryota; kingdom Metazoa; phylum Chordata; class Mammalia; order Artiodactyla; family Bovidae; genus Litocranius; species Litocranius walleri. The sequence continues at coordinate 694,450 of SJYG01000646.1, forward strand.
TGTATAGTGGGATCTCACTGTTTGGTCTGTATTTTAATTAGGCTGTTTTCTTACTGTTCAGTTTTAAGAGTTTTTTGCAGGGACTTCCCTGACGGTCCAGAGGTTAGGACTCCACGCCTCCTATGCAGGGGAGTTCCATCACAGGTTGGGGAACGAAGACCCCACAAGCCCTGGACCCCCGTCCTGCAGGAACAGTCACTCCTGCCTGTGGCTCGCCTTTCCAGCCTCCTGAAATATATTCCGAGGGCCCGTTTCTATGGGTGGATACTGCATTTGAACAGGATCTACTTGTTTTGAACTTACAGCAAAAAAGTAACATTTCCAAACGTCCTTCTCATTATGAAAGTTCTGACAGATGACTCACTCTGGAAATGACTACTGAGGAGACAAAACTGGGCCCTGAATCATAACTGTTTGGTAACATGTGTTTCAAGGTCAGATCCCACCTACTTTCTATTCTTCTGGCAATTAGAAAAATGAGATTACAAATGAAAACAGCTCTAAGAACAGACTTCAATTCAGAGCTTCTCTCAAGGGCGCCAGTTCTTCTTACTGAAACACACCTGTCACGGCCGAAGTGACACGATGTTGCTCTGAAGATAGGAGAGGGCTGAATGCCCTTCTCCTTGTCCTGACTCCACGGGGGCTGAAGGTCACAACAGAGACCCCCTGCTCTCCTGTCGGTAACAGAGGCGGCAGTGGGCTTAGATGTGAAAAGGGGGACGTCTACGGGGCCACTGTTTGTTTTTGAGTGGCCATCTTGGAGTTAGAAAAGCATGTGAGACTTCTGGAGACAAAGGGGAAAAGACCAGCGTGCTATGAGACTCAACAACGTGAACTCTGTACACATGTCTGTCTCTGATGCCAGGAGGGTGTGTGGCACAAGAACTTGCCTTTGTACACGACCACCCTGTGCTCATGTGTCAGTGTGGAAGGATGGTGGGCGAGCATATCAACCCCCGAGGAATTCTCAAGCATCAGGGGAACTCTCTAACCAGCAAAAGGACCGTTAAGTGGCTTGTGTGACCTACCGTCTGGAAGATGCTTAAATTGCTCTATGCCATCCACCCACTTTTCACAGGTCCTGGCAAAGTAGTCAAACCCATAGAGGGCTTCCAGAGGCTTTCTGGTCCTCTCACTCCACTTAGAAACATCCCGGATGCCTGGAAGACAGACAGACGTGTGGGCAAGGATGGATTTAGTCTCAGACTGGAGCTCGTCTGTGAAAACCCCAAGCGCAGCGCACCTGGAGCCGTGGCGCTGGCTGCTGTGTCGGTGGGCAAGCTGCTGCCCCTTCTCCATGTGGCTCGCCAGGCTCCACCCCGGCCGGCCAGGCCTTCCCCAGCGACAGCCCCCCACGCCACTGCCCAGCACAGTCACTGCCGCGGCTTCTGCGTCCACTGTGAACGCTGACTGCTGTGTCAGGGTTCCGCCGCATTCTGTCCCCCACGGTGGTCCTTGGGCACCAGCAGATTCTGACCCAGGGAACGAAATCAGATCTAAAGTAATAGCTCCGATTAAAGGTATCAGACAGACGCGGGTATTCCCCTAACTGGGGTCAGCAGAGTGAAGATGAGATGCATTTGCACACACCGAGAAATGCATAAACATTTGCACCGAGTTCTAACACTGGAGAAAGTCTCTACCAACTGTCTCACGGAAGACTGATCGGAGAGGAAATGATGACTTCAGAGTGGATAAGCGAATTCAATCCCTTAGCCGTTTTCCCATTTTTCTTTAAAAGGCGGTGACTCTGGAGAGTCTGATGCTCCTGAGCACAGTGAACACTGCTCACCGAGCCCCTCCTGCATGACTTGCCCTGAAGACAGGACGGCAGGGGCTCACATGGTGTGCTGCCGGTGTGTGTGGTGACCAGGACAGGGCCAGGCACCGGAAGCCCAGCACACGCGGGGTGAGTGGGCTGCCTGAACTGCTGCCTGGGGCAGGCGACCTGGCAGAGAGCGCCTGCTGTTCTCCTCCTGCTCTCCTGCCCTGCAGATGGCCTCGGGGGTTGACTCCAGAGGCTGAGGACGCTGAACTGCTCTAGGCGGAACTGAACTGAGCAGACTTCGGATGGGAGGGCAGCCTGGGAGGGCAGCCGAGAAGTAGAGGGGGAAGGAGGCCTGGAGGGAGGAGGAGGGAGGAGCGTGTGGTGCAGGAGGATGGAGAGGGAGTGAGGGGGAGGGGCAGGGAGGGGAGCACAGAGGAGGATGGGAGGGGAGCCAGGAGGAGTGGAGGAGGGGAGTGGGGAGGAGGAAGAGGATGCAGGGGAGCGAGTTGGGGGGGAGGGAGGCAAGCAGGGCGGGGGAAGGGACCAGAGCGCGGGTTGGGGACTGGGCAGGGAGAGCAGGCCACTGGGCTGGGGGGTGGGGACGGGACAGGGATGGGAGAGAGGGTGTGCGGACAGCCGGCGCGGGACCTGTGGCTCTGCCCTTGGCCACGGAGAGGACCACACCCGCTACAGGCCCTCCTGCCATGAACAAGGAGCTCTTTCATAACATATAATTTCTGCTGCATCGCTGAAGTCTGCAGTAATTGATGAAAACGAGTATGAGTGCGTGCGTGTGTGTGAATAAAAGGCAGGAACCCTGAAAACACAGCAGACTGGTATGAGCGCTAGAATGCAGGGCTGCCCCGAGGGAGAGTGACTGTTTGCTGGGGGAGGGCTGACCTGGCGGAACCAGCGATGAAACTGGGCCTCACCTGGCACCATCCAGTGGTTCCCAGGGGCAGCAGCAAGTGGACAGCTCTGAAGGAAAGCACTCTCGATTTATGCTCACCATTTATTTTGTTTTCAGATTTCAGTTCAGTTCAGTCGCTCAGTCGTCGACTCTCTGTGACCCCGTGAATCACAGCACGCCAGGCCTCCCTGTCCATCACCAACTCCCGGAGTTCACTCAAACTCACGTCCATCGAGTCCGTGATGCCATCCAGCCATCTCATCCTTGGTCGTCCCCTTCTCCTCCTGCCCCCAATCCCTCCCAGCATCAGTCTTTTCCAATGAGTCGCTCTTCGCATGAGGTGGAGTCTCAGCTTTAGCATCATTCCTTCCAGAGATATCCCAGGGTTGATCTCCTTCAGAATGGACTGGTTGGATCTCCTTGCAGTCCAAGGGACTCTCAAGAGTCTTCTCCAACACCACAGTTCAAAAGCATCAATTCTTCGGCGCTCAGCTTTCTTCACCATCCAACTCTCACATCCATACATGATCACAGGAAAAACCATAGCCTTGACTAGACGGACCTTAGTCGTCAAAGTAATGTCTCTGCTTTTCAATATGCTATCTAGTTGGTCATAACTTTTCTTTCAAGGAGTAAGCGTCTTTTAATTTCATGGCTGCAGTCACCATCTGCAGTGATTTTGGAGTCCAAAATTTTTTCAGATTAAGGGTAAGCAATTATTTGCTGCTAATCAAAAAACCATCTAGTCAAGGCTATGGTTTTTCCAGTGGTCATTTGTGAATGTGAGAGTTGGACTATAAAGAAAGCTGAGCACAGAAGAACTGATGCTTTTGAACTGTGGTGCTGGAGAAGACTCTTGAGAGTCCCTTGGACTGCAAGGAGATTCAACCAGTCCATCCTAAAGGAGATCAGCCCTGGGTGTTCATTGGTAGGAATGATGTTGAAGCTGAAACTCCAACACTTTGGCCACCTGATGCAAAGAGATGACTCACTGGAAAAGACCCTGATGCTGGGAAAGATTGAGGGCAGGAGGAGAAGGGGACAACAGAGGATGAGACGGTTGGATGGCATCACTGACTCAATGGACATGGGTTTGGGTAGACTCCAGGAGTTGGTGATGGACAGGGAGGCCTGGCGTGCTGCGGTTCATGGGGTTGCAAAGAGTCAGACACAACTGAGCAACTGAACTGGACTGAACTGAATAAAAAAAACACAAAGCAATCAGAAACTTTATAAAGCTAGTGAAACAACCAGAAAATTGGAAGAAAAAGCTATATGCAGAACTCTACACATAGCAATGCTGAGATGGAGATGAATAAAAACAGG
>SJYG01000646.1:698741-732113 GCA_006410535.1 Litocranius walleri
GTGGGGGAGGAGAGTGGGGGGAGGGGAGGGGAGAGGGAGGAGGCCAGGGGAGGAAGAGGAGCAGAAGTAAGTGGTGGACACCCACTCCGTGAGGAGACCCCCCCCCACCCCAAGGAGGGTTTTTGTGTTTTGTTAAACTCTGACAAACTGGGGAAACAGTTTGGGAGAAGAGGGACAGCCATGGGGTGGGGCCAGGGTCACCGGGCCAGGTGTGGCTGCTGAGGACCGAGCAGCTCCCGAGATGGCAGCTGGACGCCCTGACTGGGGGCCTGGTGGGCAAGCCAGCCGCCTGCACCGGGCCTGGGCAGGGACCCCAGCCAGTGCCTGGCACCCACAGCGCCAGCTGCCTGCACTGGAGCCTCAGCTGGACACAGACGGGCCGTGGCCGGGCCCGTGGGCTGCATCTGCCGGCCCCTGCCCTGTGTCTCTAGAAGTCCTCACAGTAAGCCTGAAGGACCACCTTAGAAAGTGTGAGCAGCACAAGAGTGTTTCATCAGAACTAAGGTTTCCCACCGGAGTACTGTTCCCCTTCCACACTCAGGGTGCCTGACCGAGGCTGCAACTGACACTTCATGCCAACCCCTCCCTCCCAGAAGGCTGCCAGCACAGCAGGAAATGTAAATACTGACTTATCAGCCTCTTCCTGAGTGTCACTTCTGGAAACAGGAAACCTTAAAATGCAGCCTCAAGTGCACGACTCTGCTGAGAACGCTTCATCTTTCCATGACCTGTCAACACATGTCCAAGCAGGGCAGGGCAGAGGGACCTACCCTGGTAAATCTCTGTGTCCTGCTCAGTCACGTAGGCGTTGGCCCCCCAGATCACCATCTTGCTGACATACGAGGGGTACCGTGCGGCCGCGATGAGGGCTGTTATCCCCCCGTCGCTCCACCCCAGCAAAGAGACCTTCTTAAACTTCAGCGTCTGGACAAACACAGCAAACGCACAGCATGGTTAGGGCCCCTAGCCCCGCAGAGGACTCGAGATCAATAATGTCTGGGATCGACATAGCTGTGGCGTGTCCGCGGGTCATCAGAGAGACACCCTGGAGCCCACGGTCTGTGACATAAACGTCTCCTCTCAGTCTGCTGTGGTGAGAAGGCCGCTGTCACAGACACCTCAGCATGCATACAGCATCCAGTACTGTTCTGCATCGGGGCGGGGGAGCTCCACCTTCAGGGTGCATATCTCCCGGAAAAGGACACAGCGGGAATCAGCTCTACTTGGTCGTGACAACGTGTGTGCGTCCACACAGGCCTGAGTGAAGACGCTGAGGACAGGTCTGCAGATCAGAGAGGGCCTCCTGAGAGCTGCTGGAGGGCTGGAGCCACCGCATCTGGTCAAGTCACTGACTGCAGCTTTGGGAAGAACCGGCCCCAGGAGGAAGCCTGAGACAGAGGAGACACAGCAGTGAGGGTGGGGGGTGCTACTGAACCTCTGGGTGAGTCGGCCAGGCTCCAAGAATGCGCTTGATGGGGTAAACGGACAGAGGTTACACCTGAGAGATGCTCCCGAGCAGTTAAAAACTGAATGACTGGGAAAGTAAATTAACTATTAGTCCGAGACGTTTGTCGACGGGACTGTAAACTGGTGTGACTCCTGTGGGCTATACGTTGGCTCCATCCTGTATCTTCCATCATGCAGCAAGTCATCTCCTAAATGTGCACGGATTCACACACACGCACCAGGGCAGGCCCACAAAGTCCACACCAGCACTATTTACAGCAGTCAATAAGGGCCACAATGTGCACGCCCAAGTGTTCACTGCACTTCCTGTATAATCACACACACACACACAGCAGCAGCTTAGAAATAACGTGTCTACCATCAGAAGACAGGGGAGCTAAGACAGCGTGTCCACACAATGGAATGAACGCTAAGCGCCTACTATGAACTGAAGTACCCCTGTATTTATTAACATGGAAGTATCTCTGTGATAAACTGTCCAATGAAACAGTAAGCTGGAAAACCATGATGTATAGAAGGATGCCATCAATACAAACTGTGTATTTATTTATGTAATAAGACTGCCCAGAAAAGAGCCTCAAAGCCATGTAGTGGTGTCTCTAAACACTTTCCTCCTTGTATCTATTTGAACCCTTTGAACGTCTATAGGCAGCACCCTGAAGAAAGAATAAACAGAAAGAAAATAAATGCAGACGCCCAGCCTCCGTCCTCCCCTGAGTCCTCCCGAGACCCACCTTCATCAGGTCAATGGCGTCTTTTGCATCTCGCTCAAAGAAGTCCACTGGGAAGTCCCGATCGGGGGGGCGGGAGTGTCCGTATCCTCGGGGGTCCCAGGCGACCACCGTGAAGAGCTTCTTATTCAGATTCTCAATCTGAGGTCCAAAATCCGTCTCTCCACTGCCTATCAATACAAGTGGCCATCCGGTTACCCTCCAGGAAACGCTGTCATTGCTTCAAACACACTACAGCAAAAAGAAGCAGGGGACAACATAACTGGTTTCTAGTCAAATTAGCACCAAATCTGTAACCAGCAAAGCAGCCTGGCAGAGAGGGAGCCCGAGATTCCTCTCCCTCGGGAGCTCAGACCTGCCCCCGCCTCTCCCTGGTGGCCTCTCCAGCGTGCTTCACAACGACAGTGTGTGAATATCAGCAAGTAGAGCTGTGCTCTTAAGCCAGTGGTGGACTCAACTGGCAGGCAGAGGTGCCCCGTGAGGTCCACACAGGGCAGGAGGCCAGACTCCCAAGAAGCCCAGTCCAGCGGCAAGTCAGCACCGCATTTCTAAGCTCTGCTGGGCTCCTAAGGACTCACAGCTCTGGCCACACCTTGCTTCACAAACTAGTGATTATTAGAAAACGTCTTTCAAGATTCTGTAGGGTCATTCAGCATCAACAAGGGCTGTCACTCTCCCTAACGAAATGTATCTTCTCAACACCAGGTAAACCATCCAGAAAACCCAAGCAAAGAACAATCTGGATTTCAGTGCACGCCTGCTGCCCTGACATCCGAGGCTGCTCTCAAGATCCCTGCATTGGGGGACTTCCAGGGAACCGCCCTGTAGGAGCGGCAGACGGTGGGAAAAGGCAGCAGTGGAGTTCAACACCACTTTGGGAAACAAGACACATGCTTTCTGGCACACATCTGAAGACCAGTGCGAAGAGCACTAAAGCCTTAAAGAATTACTTTAAAGAGTAGTTACCAATATATGATACCTGAGAAGGAAACACATCAACACCGGCTGCCTGTAGGGAGGGGAACCGAGTGCTGGGGGACAGCAGTTCAGGGGAGAAACTTGCTGTTTGATTTTTGAATCAGGTTAATGTTTTACACAAGCAAAAATTAAGATTGCCAAAAGCTTTTTATACCATGATAATTTCAGCAATATTGAACCAATGGCCATTTACGCTGGCAAACTTCATCGCTTTAGCTTGGGATCAACCACTGAGTAAAGGTCCTCGTCTATTACACTAGCTCAAGGGAAAGATACTGAACACTGTGCACAGATGCCTCAATAGCGGCAACAATCAGCTGAGGCTGTGTCAGCTGGAACCATCATGGAACTGAAAAATGTTAGCACTTTACTTTTAGGATAAAGCAGCAAATCATAAGGAAGTAAGTATATGATGGGATCACTTAACTCAATAAAAAATAAACAGTAACAGAAACCTTAAAATCAAATTTGAGATGCTCTGGGATCACTGGAAACTCCCCTCCTGAACTTTCTACACCTAAACTTCTTACCTGCAGGAGGCGATGGTGCTCCATCTGGCTTTACCACGCTCCATTCACGGCAAAACTAATTCTGACCTTCAGAAAGGCTGTGAAAGCCCAGCTTTGTTCTTTGCTCTTACCTTAACTGAATACACAGTCACGCACAGCAGGGAGATCAGTCCAACTTTCAGCAGCAGAAGTCTCACATCCTGGAACCTCTCAATTCCAGGCCAGCTGGTCACCTACTCATTGCCTGCCGCCCCCCACCCCTTCCTTGACTTGTCATCCCCAGGCTGTACGAAGGCGTTTCCCAGCTGGTCACCTACTCATTGCCTGCCGCCCCCCACCCCTTCCTTGACTTGTCATCCCCAGGCTGTACGAAGGCGTTTCCCAGCTGGTCACCTACTCATTGCCTGCCGCCCCCCACCCCTTCCTTGACTTGTCATCCCCAGGCTGTACGAAGGCGTTTCCCTGGTGGCTCAGCTGGTAAAAAATCCACCTGCAATGTGGGAGACCTGGGTTTGATCCCTGGGTTGGGAAGGTCCCCTGGAGAAGGGAAAGGCTACTCACTCCAGTACTCTGGCCTGGAGAATCCCATGGACTGTATAGTGCTATAGTGCATGGGGTCACACAGAGTCAGACACGACTGAGTGACTCTCACTCTCAGGCTGCAGGAAGCTACGCTGGACTTCCGTGGAGAAAGGTGGGTATTTAAAGGGATGAAAACGGCATAAAGTAGAAAGATATCTTTGGGGCTTCCCTGGTGGCTCAGCGGTAAGGAGTCTGCCTGCTGATGCAGAAGACACGGGTTCGTTCCCTGAGCCGCAAAGAGCCCACATGCGGTGGAGCAGCCAAGCTTGTGGACCGTTAACTCCAGCCTGTGCTCTGCAGCACGAGAAGCCGCCGCAGCGAGAAGCCCAAGCACCACAACTAGACAGCAGCCACCACTCACTGCATTCGAGAAAAGCCCCCACAGCAGCAAAGGCCCAGCACAGCCGGAAATGGGTGAAATTTTAAAAGAAAGGTGGCTTTCTGGGTCACCTAAGGTTGAGCGCGGCAAATGTTACAGAAAGCACCTCAGCAAAGCACTAAGGCTGCACATCGAGCACGGGCATCTGGGGCTTGGGGCCGAGCACAGAGGGCAGCGCCGGGCACGCCGCGGAAGCCTGCGCACCCAGCATCCCCGGGAGCAGCAGGACGGCGTGCTCTCCGTTTCCGGCCCGCAGGTAGTGTAGGTGGACGCCGTTCACCGCAGCCTTGGCAGAGGTCACGGAGGAGCTGCAAGAGAGAAGCCCCGACCCCAGAGGGCGACTGAGCTCGTGTGCCAGCCAGCCCCAGCACCCTCCCCGGCCCCTGGTCATCCGGCTCCGCACTTCAGTTTCCCAAAACCAGCAAGGGCGGGTCACTGCAGCACCAGCTCCAGGCCCACTCAAGAGAGCACCTTGCTGATGTCAACAGGCCCACAGCCCCGCAGCTGGAGGCAGGTCTCCCGCCGAGGGAGGCGAGGTAGGCAAGGCGCCAGCACAGAGCCTGAAGCCCCTTGTCGAGGCCCTGGCAGGTCCGGAGGAGCCACCTGGACTCTCAGCTGCACAGGCAGTGATCCCAAGGGTGACGCCGGTCTTGGGGTCCAGAGCTGACCTTCTGGCCCCTGGCCTTTCTCTAGGCAGCCACCCTGGTCAAGAACGCGTGTCCGCTTGGATGTGGTCAGACTGGTTTGTAAGATGCAGAGATGTCTCTGCACTGACTGTTAAGTGGCCGGTCCGTGTCTAGAGTCCGGCACCCCGCCCCCTCCTTGGCCCAAGCCCGCCCACGCTGCAGCATCTCACCATGTGCTGTCCTGGGGGCTCTGCGCAGGGCAACCCCCTCCATGACTGTCCCACTGCACCGGGACACCCAGCAACAGCGCACACACGGCCCGGCCTCAGGCTCTAAGAGCCGCCTAGCAGCTCCCCAGACGGCCGGTGACATGCGGGAGGGCCATGAACGCACACCAGGACAGACGGTGGCAGGCGCAGCGAGGCAAAGAACACACAGAGCTGGGGGGGCAGTGAGGCTGACCTGACTACAGGCTCACGATCCACAGAAATGTCACAGGACCCTTGGGCTGGGTGAGCCTCACGGACCCTGCTGTTACTTGTTATTCGCACCCTGCTCCGTGGACAGCGCCAGGACCAGATAGAATCGCATAAGGCTCTACTCCCTGAATTATCTCGGGAAACACCGGTTTACTGACGTTTCCTTTGCCCCTGGCCATCTGCAGAGCTGCGTCTGCACACCCTTAGGGAGGGAGGGTTGCGACGGGAGAGACGGGGTCAGACTCTCGTCCAGCACAAGAACGGGGCGGCTCCCCAGACTCTGGGCGCTTGCTCAGCTCAGGGCCTGCTCCTGCCACGGCTCGAGCCCGCAAGGTTCTCCAGGGCCCCGCCTTGCAGGGTGAAGGACACCTCATAAAGGCGTTCTGCACAGGGAAGGTGTCACATATGGCGCGCCCCCGGCCCCGGGAGCTGCCTAGGGCCCGGCTCAAGCCGACTTCCCTTTTGTGGTCTGCCCAACATCTCTGTTGCCAAAAGCCTCTCACTTCCCTGTGCCTTGCCCTATCCATGTAGATTCTCCAGTGCCCAAGCACACGGAGATAAAACCAGGCCATCCAGACCAGGGCGGATGGGCGCTCAGTGTCAGGGGAGGGCTGCTAAGGCAGAGGACTTTGAAGGTGGCTTCAGAGATGAGACGCCCTGCGGGGGCTGGGGAGAGGCACCCGGAGAAGGGTGGGGAAGTGGCTTTTGAGATGAACTTCCAACATGGGCAAGTGCCGGAGAGAAGATGGGGTGGGGAGGGTGCTTCTAGAACGGGGACACTCGGGGCCCAGGAGTCAGGGACACTCGTGGAGCGAGGCAGGTGAGGTCGGGCCGGCAGGAGTGTGGACATGGAGGAGCAACAGTCAGGCTAGAGGGCGACGGGTGTGCCTTCGGGGCAGCAGAGGCTCCCGGAGGCTTGCCTCCATCTCCAGGCTGGAGACACAGAGGACAGAAAACTGGACAAAAGCAGACCAACTTAAATGTAAGAAAGAAGTTTCCTTTTAAAAAATATTGATTGAATGACTTTCCACACTGACACACTTGAAATGAGCGTTGCATTCTCCCTCCAGCATATCAAAGGGCTCTTGGATGGCGGTCAGGCACCAGAAAAAGTTAGGAAACGTAACAAAAATGAACCTCTTTCTCTGGGGCTTCACCCCTCCACCACGTTCTCCCTCCTATCACTCACTTCTCTAACCTAGGCGTTCTTATGCTTAAGGCGTTCTTATGCTTAAGGCGTTCTTAAGCAGGGGTGTTCATTAGAAGCACCTGAGGAGTTAAGGCTACAGCTGCCTAGGACGATGCCGGGAGGCCCACTGGTGCCTCTGGGGCAGAGCCCTGGCGCGCGCTTTCTGAAACACTGCTGCATTACTCACCCATCCATGGACATCCAGAACCCCTACTTTGTGCTGGGCACCCATGTTGCCTAGGGGTTGGCAGAGAAGACCAGTCTGCCAACTACTGATATTCTGACAGAAGCTGGGGAGACAGGAGACCTAGGGTGCACACAGCAGACACAGGTTCGTGCTTTCCGCACCCTAACACGCCTGCCCACGCAGCCCCCTTGTACCTGAGACCACTTCCTGCCCCCACAATACCTGGTGCGGGGGTCGCAAGCTTAATTTTAATCTTCTGGCAAACCTTTAAATCTCCAGATGCCCAAGCTGCACTAAATGAAAATCTCTGGGATGGGATCAAGGCATCTGCATTTTTTAAACCCAAGAGAATCCAATAGACAACCAAGGATAAGAAAGGTTATACTGAATTCATTTCGGAGGAGAGAAAAATTCAGTCTCCTTTTTAAACACAGTCTGGAAAGCCATCCGTCTCATGTCTGTCCTGTCCCTCCTGGGAGGCTGGACAGACAAGTCTGTGTGTGAGCGGCGAGAGTTGGGGGCAGGGGCAACAGAGCAGCAAACCCCCCCAATGAGGGAGAGGTGACCGCAGGGCCGCCAAGAAGAGAGCGCCATTTGCGGCAGGCAATACAGCAGGACTGACTGGTCAGTTCAATTACTAAACTAGACAATGTCCTCTGATGATGCACGTTAGACTTTGCCTCATTTTACCAGCGAGGAAGCTGAGAGTTAAGAGTTTAGGTAACGGGCCCGTCGCCCTGCTTGCAATTTGCAAAGTCGAAGCGAGCGCCTGCATGCCACACTCCACTCAGAAATAAAAATGGGAGCCGCCTCCTCGGATATGTCCTCATTTTGAAAGTCCAACATCTTCTCTCTACCTTGTATGTTCAGCTATTTCCTTTGTACATTTTTTCTATTTATTTTTTAAAATGAATTTAATTGGAAGCTAATTACAATATCGTAGCGGTTTCTGCCATACACTGACATGGATCAGCCATGGGTTGTAAATTTTTTTCTAAACGGACTGTTAGGCACAGTGAAGTATTAGCAACATCAAAGTATCAGCTTGCATAAACATGAATTTTGATGACTTATTTTTAGATCTTTCATACATTGTATTATTATCTGGATATTCATATTTGTATTATTAATTGTAACTGCTAGTTATTTAGTATGGGGGCTTCCCAGGTGGCACAGAGGTAAAGAATCCGCCTGCCAATGGAGGAGTCGAAAGAGACTCAGGTTCGATCCCTGGGTTGGGAAGATTCCCTGGAGCAGGAAATGGCAACCCACTCCAGTATTCTTGCCTGGGGAATCCCAAGGACAGAGGAGCCTGGTGGGCTACAGTCCACGGGTCGCAAAGAGGTGGACATGACTGAGTGCCCAGGCCTTTAAAATTCACTGTCTCAAATCCTGAGGACAATTCTGCAAGGCGGGGGGCTCAGAGAGGTCACATAGCTTGATTGTGTACATGCTTTTTCTGTAACCACACTGCCAAATGGAGTCCCCTGCAGGGCTAGACACCAGGCCAGCACTCACCCTGACTGCTGGACAGAGGCAGGGGCAGGTGCGTCTCCTCCCCTCAGGCAGAGTATCCCCAGACTGAACCGGAAGACATCTGTCTTCAGGCGGGCTGTTAGGCTTCCTTGAGTTATTAATACTGTAACTGCACGTAACATGCAACTTCAGGTAGAAAAGGCTTGGTGTGGAAGAGGGCAGATGTACAGAGAAGCTTCTGGAACACAACTCCATTGTGGGTTGGGGCACCCGCTGTTCTGAAGCCATGGTCTTACAGGAGTGCTCCCACCTACTTATACAAGCGGCACTCTTGTTTCAGGATTAATCAAAATGGCAGTTCAAAATCCAGAGAAACCTGTTTCCCAGGGACATTTTAGGGCAAATGACCTGCACTGCTAAGTGGACGAGGCCTTCTTGCAACCATTAACCAGCAGTAACAGCTACCGGTGCAATCACAGTAACCTCATTTTAATCCCTTGCTGTAAACAGGAAACCGGAGAGATGGGCGTTTTCCAGTGGACTTAGAGACTGCAGACACTGACATTATTTTCCCATCTGTAGAACAGTTCTGAAAATTTGATAGATAAAAAATGGTACCAACATCAAACCCTAAATTGACCCAATGCATCACAATGTGAAAGCGTAAAGCTGGTCAGAGCTCTCCTTGCGCCTTCGGAGGGGACGCTTCCCCATCGAGCGCAGAGGAGCGCCGACGGCCAGGTACCCGCCGAGCCTGCGCGCAGACAGCTTCCTCGTCGGGGGCGGGGCTGGCCCGCCGGCGGGGAGCAGCGAGCCCGCGCGCCCACGGCAGGCCACGACCACGCGGGCCCAGGGGCGCCCAGGACTGGGGGGCAGGCCCCTCCGGGGCTGTCTTCCCTCAGGTGTGCGGGGGCGGTGAGAGGAGGGAAGGGCAGACTCTCGGGCGTCTCCACGGCCTGCACCCCTCGGAGCCCGCATCTCCCGCTCCCCGGGCGGGTCTCCCGCGCGTCCCAGCTCCAGGCCCAGCCCGCGGCTCCGAGGGCCGACGCGGCGCGGACACCGCAGGCTGGCCCCGAGCCAGGGTCCGGGGTTCAAGCGCGCCTCCTCCCGGCCTGCGTCCGCACGTTCGCCCCACCGAGGCCGAGCGCAGCGCCCGCTCGGCCGCGCCCGGCCCCCGGCTTGACGGGCAAGGCCCACTCGCGGCCCCGGCCCGGTCGCTGGCCCCCGGCCCCTTCCCGCCGCCCCGCGCGCGCGGACGAGGCTGTGGGGGCCCCTGGAGGGGAGCGGCGCCGTTACCCGAACGCGGCCGCGGGTCCAGCCCGGGGCACTTGGATCCCGGGCTTCAGCGCTGAGAGCAGGAGCCTCAGCCGCCGCGCGGCCCGACTGCCCAGCGCTGCCGCCATGCTGCGTGCGGACGACGGCCCGGGGAGGGCGCACGCGCCGCGTCTCCCGGCAGCCGCGAGCGCGCACCGCCCCGAGCGCGCATGCGCCCGGCCATCGGCCGCCCCGAGCTCGCCCCTTCCGCCCCGAGCGCGCATGCGCCCGGCCATCGGCCGCCCCGAGCTCGCCCCTTCCGCCCCGAGCGCGCATGCGCCCGGCCTTCGGCCGCCCCGAGCTCGCCCCTTCCGCCCCGAGCGCGCATGCGCCCGGCCTTCGGCCGCCCCGAGCTCGCCCCTTCCGCCCCGAGCGCGCATGCGCCCGGCCTTCGGCCGCCCCGAGCTCGCCCCTTCCGCCCCGAGGGCGCATGCGCCCGGCCATCGGCCGCCCCGAGCTCGCCCCTTCCGCCCCGAGCGCGCATGCGCCCGGCCATCGGCCGCCCCGAGCTCGCCCCTTCCGCCCCGAGCGCGCATGCGCCCGGCCTTCGGCCGCCCCGAGCTCGCCCCTTCCGCCCCGAGCGCGCATGCGCCCGGCCTTCGGCCGCCCCGAGCTCGCCCCTTCCGCCCCGAGCGCGCATGCGCCCGGCCTTCGGCCGCCCCGAGCTCGCCCCTTCCGCCCCGAGGGCGCATGCGCCCGGCCATCGGCCGCCCCGAGCTCGCCCCTTCCGCCCCGAGCGCGCATGCGCCCGGCCATCGGCCGCCCCGAGCTCGCCCCTTCCGCCCCGAGCGCGCATGCGCCCGGCCTTCGGCCGCCCCGAGCTCGCCCCTTCCGCCCCGAGCGCGCATGCGCCCGGCCTTCGGCCGCCCCGAGCTCGCCCCTTCCGCCCCGAGGGCGCATGCGCCCGGCCGTCGGCCGCCCCGAGCTCGCCCCTTCCGCCCCGAGGGCGCATGCGCCCGGCCATCGGCCGCCCCGAGCTCGCCCCTTCCGCCCCGAGGGCGCATGCGCCCGGCCTTCGGCCGCCCCGAGCTCGCCCCTTCCGCCCCGAGGGCGCATGCGCCCGGCCTTCGGCCGCCCCGAGCTCGCCCCTTCCGCCCCGAGGGCGCATGCGCCCGGCCATCGGCCGCCCCGAGCTCGCCCCTTCCGCCCCGAGGGCGCATGCGCCCGGCCATCGGCCGCCCCGAGCTCGCCCCTTCCGCCCCGAGGGCGCATGCGCCCGGCCTTCGGCCGCCCCGAGCTCGCCCCTTCCGCCCCGAGGGCGCATGCGCCCGGCCTTCGGCCGCCCCGGGCTCGCCCCCTTTCGCCCCGAGGGCGCATGCGCCCGGCCTTCGGCCGCCCCGGGCTCGCCCCCTTTCGCCCCGAGCGCGCATGCGCGGGGCGGGCTGGGCGCTGAGCTGGAGACCCGGGGTTTCTAGGCGATCCCCAGCGGCACCTGTGCGCGCGGTTCCCGGGGACACCGGCACAGAGCGTCTCCCCTGGGTGTCAGCTGTAGCCTAACGGTGACCGGCGTCTCGCCCTCGCGGAGGGGTGGGCTCGGGGCCGCCAGCCTGACAGCTGGAGGGGACTGGGGCTTGCTTTGTGCGTTCTCACACCGGCCCACACCCGTGAGGGCCCCTGCTCTCGGGGATCCCGGAGATCAGGGAGGGCCAGCGGCGGCTGGAGAGCGGTGCGGGCGGGGGCCCGGGCCTCGAGAGCTGAGCCGGAGGGAGCCTTCGATGAATCCCGCAGGCAGGCCTGGGCTCCCGCTTCTCGGCGCTGTGGCGGGAGCAGAGGGGGGCGCCGGGTGCGGAGGATGGGGCCCGTGTCCGCGTGGGGTCCCTGGCCGCCCCCGGGGCGGGGGAGCGGCGAGGACGGCAGGCTCGGTCGTAAAAGGAGCCGCGTGTGAGTCCAGATCAGTGAGGCCCCTGCGGCCCAGGTGGGAAGCAGGTGGGTGTCGGGCTGGGCCGGGGGCAGGGTTAGTGTCTAATGGGGGCAGAGCCTCCGTTTTGCAGGAACGTGGCGGAAACAGTGTGAATGTGCTTAGGGCTGTACACTTAAAAGACAGTCAAGATGGCAAATTTTATGTGTATTTCAGCACTGTTGAGTGAGTGTGCTTCTTACGACCAGTTCAGCCTTTAAAGATTATAAACAGTATTTTCAGCTGAAGGTTCCATAGGGAAAATAAACAATACCCTTTGATTGTGGCTGTTCTCTCCCGTAACAGAAAACAACCGCACATCGGTGGCTGCTGTTTAGCCTTGTCTTCATTTGTGATTCCAGCAGCTTCCTTGCATTTTATGTTACTTCTCCTGGAAACCCTTCCATTGTAACAATCCTCTATGCACAGTGCTTCCTGGTGTTACAGCCATGGGATTGTATTACCCGCAGTGTCCTCCCTGACCCATGGGAGTTTCTTGGCAGTAAAGGGAGGTTTGATTTAAATACCAACTATGATAAAATGTTTTTTCAACATAAAGCTGTCACATCCGTTTCCTACACAGAAGGAATGAGAAATATGTAATGTTCTAGCTACTGTTGTTTGACTTTCAGAATCTTGGGTGGGGTCAACATTTCCTTATTTTTTTTATGAAACGTTGATTGGGATTTCTTGTCAGAGATGATGAGGGTTAAAAATAATTGTACAATTTTAACACCAGTTATCCTACTGGTCAGCAAAAATGGTACAATTATTTTTAACCCTCATCATCTCTGACAAATCCCAATCAATCCTAAGCCTGAGGTCTTAGGCTATTGGTGTCAACTAATAAAAACCTACTGTATAACACAGGGAACTTGACAGTCCATAATGACCTAAAGAATCTATAAAAGAATCTAAAAAAGAGTGGCTGTATGGTTAACATTCACTTTGCTGTACACCTGAAGCTAACGAAGCATTATAAATCAACTACTCCAATAAAAGCTAATTTTAAAAATACTATTTTTAGGGACTTCCCTGGTAGTTCAGTGGTTAAGACTTTGCCTTCCGGTGCAAAGGGGTGTGGGTTCAGCCTGTGATTGCAGATAGGATCCCACATGCCTCTACACCAAAACAAAAACAGAAGCAATATTGTAACAAATTCAATAAAGACTTTAAACATGGTCTACATCAAAAAACATCTTAAATAACTTTTTCGCGCCAGGCACCTAAAATGAGATGCATCATCTTATTTTAATCCTCACACCTACCTTATGTTCTAGCACCCTATTTACAGATGAGGAAACTGAGGCCAGGAAAGGTCAGGAATCAGGCCCCAGGGGCACGGCCAGAGTGGAACCTATGCCTGCTTGATTTCAGAGGCCTGTGTCTGGATTATACCATAGAACTAGTCCTTCAGTGATTTCTTTGTAATCAGATGCTTCTAACACCTTGACCGTATACAGACCTATTCTATTTACATGATTACTGTAACTAGAAAAGCTTTCTAAACTATTTTAAATGTGTTGTGAGAAATAACTCCTTTTCGTGTTGCTGAAGATCTAACTTCATCGTCTGGACCCACAGCAAAGATTATCGCAACAGCGCCAAGCGGGGACTCTGCTGAGCAGGGTCTGCGGTCTGGGAGAGGGTCTCACGAGTAACAACCTCAGGGTCTGACCTTTCTCAGAGCCAAGAACAGGTTGCCTCTTTCTCGTATTGTAGTCTGTGTCGTCCCACTTCGTTGATTCCTGCCCAAGACGAGTGTTTTTGTGGCGTTTGGGCCTAGTATGGAAACTCCTCAGATGTGAACTTGGCCCTCTTTGTCCAGTGTTTAGACCGTGGGGCTGAAGAAAAGGCCCCTGAACCCGGTGTGCGAGACAGCAGTGCTCAGACTCTCAGGCCCCTGGAAAGAGATTGACTTGAAAGTCAAATGCACCGTCAGGAAAGCTCCCCGAACTCTTGCCAGTAGCCGGGGTCAAAAGGAAACGCCGGCCCACGTGGTAAAGTCACCATGGAGAATCTCAACACTGTTTCATTTATACAAACACATAATTTCAGTGGTTTCTATTTGGGGTATGAAATTTTATTTTAATTAGCCCATTAAAATATTGTCTGCTTTTTGTCTCTAACACTGATTAGTTAACCTGTTTGGAATTCAGAAAACAGTGGTCACAGGATGCATCTGGGAAAGGAATCGCCCTGCCCACTCCCGCAGCTGGGGCCCATCTCCCCCTCCAGTTTTCCGCTATCCGACTGGATGAGAACTTTTTTTTTACTTTGGTTATAACAGGCACCTATGTGGAGAAGACAGTGTAAAATTAGAAAGCTGATTTAGGTTATGTTCTCCTAATTTTTTTTTTCCCTTGCTCAAACAAAACTCCCAGAAACCAGAATGAATAGCATGAAGATTATGGGATAGTATGAAAGAAAAAAAAAGATATTTCTCAACTCTCTCCTCTCCTTTTCAGAGCCCAGTTAGGCTTCTTGCTGGGCTGGGCCTTCGCCAGGAATAGGCCGTCCTGCGTCCTGCGCAGTGGGTGCTTGGCTGGCGGTTCCCTTTTCCATCCTCCAGCTGTGAAAGGCAGGAAGTGATTTTTACGCAGACACAGCACCCCCTGCATCAGGGAGAAAAGAAGTCCGAGTCGCAGGCAGCAAGCTCACCAGGGGAGGAGGCGCCCCGCTGCAGGAGCGCCTGTGGGCTCAGTTCTGGCTGATGCGGATCAGGCAGTTGACCAGGTCTATCCGCGAGCACAGGTAGAGTGCAGAGGCCAGCTTCCCCACGGTGGCCCCCTTGCTGCCTTCCCGCATCAGCCACTTCTGGAGCATCTGGTAAACCTTCTCTTTCAGCCCATCTCGCTCATAGTCGTGGTCGATTTCATCGATCTGAGACTCAGAGAAGCCCAGCTTACGGGCACAGATTTTCCACTGTTTCCCCAGATTCTCCCTGACTGGGTCCAGGTGTTTATCAGTCAGACTAGTAACATTATCTGCCGAACAGAAAAGAGGAGAAAGCGTTGAGCTGTGGCCATGGTGACCACTCTGGCTTCAAACACCTGCATAAAGTACAGAGTACCAGGAGTCAGTAAGAAAGGTTAGCTTCTCCGTGCTCTGGCTGCCTGCTCCCTGGACGGTCCCCACCTGTCTGCCAGCGCATGCGAGGGCCTGCTTCCTCCTGGGAGCCGCCCCCTTGGCTGCTGGGCTGCTCCGTACCAGCTGAGCCTAAGCCCCCGTTTACACTACACCTTCCTGACGTCAAGGGGGAAAACACCATTTTTGTTCCTTTGGGGCCTTTTTCTGCTTACATCTGGCCAGAGTTAAGGTCACTCATGCCGCCACCTAGCAGTGCGTGCTCCTCTCACTTGGTCTGGGACACAGCGACCACCACGTGGGGACTGACTGCACCGTCTCTTCACGGGTGCAGCATCTGGGCTCATCCCTCCCCTGCCCCACTCGGCCCTCCTTTCTCCTAGAGCCACAGCCTCTCTCTCCCTACTGGTTCCTTCCTCTCAGGCCTCCGCAAAAGTAACAAAATGAAGCAAATAAAGGGTAAAACCGCCACAAACAAGCCATGTTCCGCGATGCTCAGTAAGCGGGTAACAGAGACACCTCACCCCTCGGCAGAACGCCCATCTCTCCCTGGCTCCCACGGCGCAGCTCTGCCCGTCACTACCAGGTGTTAGCCTCCTGGCCAGGGTCCGCCAGCGCTTCACCAGGAGAGGGGCTCTGGGCTCCAGCAGGTTCTCAAAGGTACCCTGTCGGCCCAGACCTTAGGAACCTCTGCTGTACTGCATTAAAGACTGGCTTTGAGAGGGTTAGACGGGGCACCCCACTCCAGTACTCTTGCCTGGAGAATGTCATGGACGGAGGAGCCTGGCAGGCTACAGTCCATGGGGTCGCAGAGTCGGATACGACTGAGCGACTTCACTTTCACTTTGGCCAACTGGCCTGTGAGCCACACGTGGCCCGCTGCTTGTTATCAAAGTTCTATTAGAATGTGGCCACACCCATCCGTGCACATACTGCCTGTGGCTTCTGGTGTGCTGGGGGTCTGCTGTGCCGCGTGCTCCGCTCAGTTGCGTCCGACTCTGCGGCCCCAGGACTGCCGCCCACCAGGCTCCCCTGTCCATGGGGATTCCTCCAGGGAAGCAGACTGGAGTGGGTGGCCATGCCCTCCTCCAAGGGATCTTCCCAGCCCAGGGATCCAGCCCAGGTCTCCCACGCTGTGGGCGAATTCTTCACCGTCTGGGCCCCCGGGGAAGCTCACACGGAAGCGGTTTCGGCTGAGCAGCCACAGCAGAGACGGCAGGGCCAGCGGAGCCGAAAGCGCTTACTCTCTGGCCCTTGATTAAAAAAAGAGAATGCCAGTCCTGGGGTGGATTATAAAGCTGGGTTCTTAAATTGTACTGTTTTCCCCAGGTTGTGTTTTGGGATTCATGTTATGAGGCTGTATAGTGGAATCCCATAAGAGAAAGCCCTCTGATTTTTATTATGCAAGTGCTGCTGAGAGCATAGTCTTCTGTCCTTTACGGAATCTCTTTTGATGAGGACCTGATGAGCTCCTGGGTCCAGGTGGTCATACTGATGGTGATGATGTGTCTAGCACTTTCATAGATCTTACGATGTGCCAGACAGTGTACAAGCGCTTTGTCTGTATTGACTCATTTCACTTTCATAGCAGACCCATGACTTAGATATTCTAATTATGTCCTCAGTGAAAGCGTCTGCCTGGAATGCCGGAGACCCGGGTTTGATCCCTGGATCGGGAAGATCCCTTGGAGAAGGAAATGGCACCCCACTCCAGTACTCTTGCCTGGAGAATCCCATGGAGGGAGGAGCCTGGTAGGCTACTAGTCCATGGGGTTGCAAAAAGTCAGAAACACGACTGAGCGACTTCACTTTCACACATAAATAAGTTACAAAGCACTTCTATGGAAATTACATGAGGAGCACTAGGGCATCTTCAGGGAGAGTAATCAGAGAAATGATTAGGTGAGAAAGTTCAAGGTTGCTGTAGGATGAGTCCTTCAAGGGCAGCTTACCAAAGATGGCTTGGTACTTAGAAGCCAGTTCTTCTTTCAGGTTCATGTACATGCTGTCGAGTACGGATGCGCTCACCCCACCGATCTCCATGTAATTGCTGTCACCAATCTGAATGCCAGAGCTGTTGCGTATGGTGCACCTTGCAGACTCTTCTAATTAGAAAGAAGCACAGAGATAAGCAGTGTATCTAGACTGCAAGGCAGAGAAAAACGTAAAGCTTGGCAAAGGGGCAGGACTCTACTCCAAACGCTTAAGTTAAATGACTGATCCTACGCCACCACTTGAAATTTTCTTCCTTAAAAGTTGGCTGAATCATCTCACATCCATTAGGCTGGACACTATCAAAAATACAGAAAGCAGCCAGCGTCAGCGAGGATGTGGAGGAACGAGCCTCTGTGCGCTGCCAGTGGGAATATGGAAAGGTGTAGCCACTGTGGCAACCAGTGGTGGTTCCTCAAAAAGTTAAAAAAAACTGCCATGCGATGCAGGACTTCTACTTCTATACGCCCCAAAGAACTGAAAGCAGGGCCTTAATCCAGCATCTATACACACATTTGCAGCGTCATTCCTAACAGCCAAAAAGTGGGACCTACACAAGTGTCTGCCAACGGATGAACAGATAAACAAAATGTGGTCCATTCTGATGGACCACATAATAACAACGCAATCTCTTTAGCCTTAAAATAAGGGAATTCTGGCCCATGACGCAGCACGCATGAACCTTGAGGACACTGTCTCCAGTGAAGTAAAGGAAGTAAAGGGAAGTCGCTCCGTCGTGTCCGGCTCTGCGCGACCCCATGGACTGTAGCCGACCAGGCTCCTGCATCCATGGGATGTCCAGGCAAGAGTACTGGAGTGGGCTGCCATTTCCTTCTCCAGCACAGAAACACGACTGAGCGACTTCACTTTCACACATAAATAAGTTACAAAGCACTTCTATGGAAATTACATGAGGAGCACTAGGGCATCTTCAGGGAGAGTAATCAGAGAAATGATTAGGTGAGAAAGTTCAAGGTTGCTGTAGGATGAGTCCTTCAAGGGCAGCTTACCAAAGATGGCTTGGTACTTAGAAGCCAGTTCTTCTTTCAGGTTCATGTACATGCTGTCGAGTACGGATGCGCTCACCCCACCGATCTCCATGTAATTGCTGTCACCAATCTGAATGCCAGAGCTGTTGCGTATGGTGCACCTTGCAGACTCTTCTAATTAGAAAGAAGCACAGAGATAAGCAGTGTATCTAGACTGCAAGGCAGAGAAAAACGTAAAGCTTGGCAAAGGGGCAGGACTCTACTCCAAACGCTTAAGTTAAATGACTGATCCTACGCCACCACTTGAAATTTTCTTCCTTAAAAGTTGGCTGAATCATCTCACATCCATTAGGCTGGACACTATCAAAAATACAGAAAGCAGCCAGCGTCAGCGAGGATGTGGAGGAACGAGCCTCTGTGCGCTGCCAGTGGGAATATGGAAAGGTGTAGCCACTGTGGCAACCAGTGGTGGTTCCTCAAAAAGTTAAAAAAAACTGCCATGCGATGCAGGACTTCTACTTCTATACGCCCCAAAGAACTGAAAGCAGGGCCTTAATCCAGCATCTATACACACATTTGCAGCGTCATTCCTAACAGCCAAAAAGTGGGACCTACACAAGTGTCTGCCAACGGATGAACAGATAAACAAAATGTGGTCCATTCTGATGGACCACATAATAACAACGCAATCTCTTTAGCCTTAAAATAAGGGAATTCTGGCCCATGACGCAGCACGCATGAACCTTGAGGACACTGTCTCCAGTGAAGTAAAGGAAGTAAAGGGAAGTCGCTCCGTCGTGTCCGGCTCTGCGCGACCCCATGGACTGTAGCCGACCAGGCTCCTGCATCCATGGGATGTCCAGGCAAGAGTACTGGAGTGGGCTGCCATTTCCTTCTCCAGCGAAGGAAGCCATCACAACAGGACAAATGCCATGTAACCCGACTCATATGAGGCCCCTGGAGCCATCAAATTCGTAGAGAAAGAAAGCGGAGGCTTGACTGCCTGGGGCTGGGAAGGAGGGAGAAAGGGGAGTTAGTGTCTGACGGGGACAGGTTCAGGTTGGGAAGAAGGAAGAGTTCTGGAGGGGATGGGTGCCCAACAATGTGGTTCTCGTCACAAATGGTAGTCTCTGCCCTAGATGAGATAAAGAGTGAACGTGTCAGAGACTTACTTCTTACCTTCAGAAAAACAGCAAGGGCAAGTGAAAGAATACAGGCAGTTGCTTTCCCTTACATCAGAGCCGGGACACAGTGGGCTACTGAGGTTCGGCTTAGAGCGAAGGGTGCCTCCTGGAGGCCAGGCTCTGTCACCCCACACGTGCGGGCAGCTGCCTGAAGCCCACCTCAACAGCAGCCTAGGCTGAGGGGTCTGATGAGACTACTCTGGGGTGGCAAGGTGCGACTGGTAGCCTAAGACTCCAAACAGCTTGACCTTTGTTACCTTCTAGCTTATGACAGAGTAGTGGCTAGCTTTATTTTCAGGACAATTTAAAAAGAACAGTGTGATTCCAAGGCCCGTTTACCTCTTGACGGCAAGGAGGTGAATGGAATGGTGGGTGTGTTCCCCAGGAGGCTGGTCTCAGGCACCGGAGTCTTATACAGGCTTGGCATGTGGCCTGGGTTTGGCCCATACCAAACTCGTGGATTCGTGGCCCCCAGGTCCAGCGGTCTCACTCCAGGCCCAAGTGGAGGACACGATCCGTCTCTCCAGAGTGGTGGCTGGAGTTGGCTGCTTAGCCCTGCTGGCTGCTGGGCTGCACTGGTATGACTCATCACACCAGGGTAGGCGAAGCCTTTTAGCCCTGGGCTCTGAGCATTCTCATAAGGTCTCTGCTGTGCAAAAGGGTCATGGGAGACCCTGCGCCTCCTTTCCTCCTCACTGCTGTG
Organism: Litocranius walleri; assembly: GCA_006410535.1. Classification (NCBI taxonomy): domain Eukaryota; kingdom Metazoa; phylum Chordata; class Mammalia; order Artiodactyla; family Bovidae; genus Litocranius; species Litocranius walleri. Next base: position 718,511 of record SJYG01000646.1, read on the forward strand.
AGCCAGGTTCGGTCTGGGCTGCTCTTTGGTGCGCCTGTCCAGGCGGCTGCCGTAAAGGTGGTAGTTGGCCTCCTCCTGGAGTTTACTGTTCAGCAGAAAGTCATTCTCCTCCGGCTGGTGGTCTGGGGCGGGAGCAAACCAGGACTCCTCCACGGGACCCATCCCGAAGCCCTGTGAGCTGTGCAGTGAACTGGGCTGTTCTGTGGCTGGAAAGAAATGACCAGCATCGGAAAGAGCATCACGGAACACTCAGAAGTAAAACAGACCCCGAGCACCGTCGGGAATCTGCACCTCGGATAACAGACTGAAAACTCTGAGAACAAATAAAAAGCATTTACTAGTCGGTCTTCCTCCTGCAAGCTGCACAGGCAGCGAGGAGCTGTCCCTGCTGGGGGTGAGGGAGCACAGGAGGAGCTGTAACCAAGCAGCAGGAAAGCGGGTGCTGTGGGAATGGCTAAGGAAGAAAGGCACTCGTGCTGGAGCAGAGACAGTGTCTCCTTGGTGTGATGAGGGCTGGAAAATGAGAGCGGCAGCGGCTCTGGGCTAAGCATTTCCGTGGGTCCCTGTAAGACTAGGAGCGGGCTTCCTGGACGGTGCTGGTGATAAAGAACCCGCCGCCAGTGCAGGAGACGCAAGAGACCTGGGTTCGATCCCTGGGTCAGGAAGATCCCCTGGAGGAGGAAATGGCAACCCATTCCAGGATACTCGCCTGGAGAATCCCATGGACAGAGGAGCCCGGCAGACTACAGTCCACAGGGCTGCAGAGTCAGGCACAACTGAAGTGACTTAGTGCCGCAGACCAGGAGCAATTTTCACCATGATGATGGATGAGGCTCACAAGCTGAGTGATTTGCCCCAGAACAGACAACTGACGAGTAGCTTTAGTTTCTGAGACTCTGCTCTCCCTCTTGTCATAAGGAGAAAAGGACCCCTGCTTGACTCCGAGACCAGCCTCTCTGCACGTCCTCTGGATGCGCTCGTCCCTGACCTTCTCGAGGACTTTGCTCCTACCTGTGTTCCTTTCTCTTCATGAACTGCCACTTCCTCCCTATCAGGCATCTTGCATCCTTATCAGAGCGTGTGTCCAGGGCACTTCATGGCCCTGGTGACCTGCTCTCACCTAGTATCTGTCTTGAAAGTGAATGTTGCTCAGTCGTGTGCAGCTCTTTGCAGCCCCCAGACCATACCATCCATGGGACTCTCCAGGCCAGAACCCTGCAGTGGGCAGCCTTTCCCTTCTCCAGGGGATCTTCCCAACCCTGGGATCAAACCCAGGTCTCCCGCCTTGCAGGCAGATTCTTTACCAGCTGAGCCACAAGGGAAGCCCAAGAATACTGGAGCGGGTAACCTATCCCTTCTCCAGTGGATCTTCCCGACCCAGGAATCAAACCGGGGTCTCCTGCACTGCAGGCGGATTCTTTACCAACTGAGCTATCAGGGAAGCCCATATGTATCTTATGTACATAAGATATGTATCTTAACTCCAAATATACTATAAATTCCTTTAAGACAGGCGTTAAATTTTACAGCTTCTTTTTCTCATACAATTGTAAATAACATTTTACTCAGTTGTGTGAATGAACGAGCAAACAAGTAAATAAATAGATTTTCAATCACAATATAAGTTACCTGAATTTGACCTGCTTGGAGCTATTGCCACACAGTCAATTTGGAGAGACTTCATTCTCTTTACAATTTCATTTTGGCCTGGAAACTCTTTCTAAAATTAAGAGCATAGCAACATACTTTAGGTAAACAGTAGAAAATAGTTCCAATAAATTGTTACAAGAATGAATTTTTCAGAAGGTAGAAATATCACATAGTTCTTACAAGCAGCAAATATTAAAAAAAAAAAATGAACTTTTCCCCCTAAATAGCCACAACAATCTTGAAAAAGATTCCTGATTTCAAAACTCACTACATGGCTACAGTAATCAAAACAGTGTGGTACTGGACTAAGGAAAGAGACACAGAACAACGAATATAATGAAACCAAAATAAACCCTTGCATATACAGCCAACTGATTTAAAATTTTTTATTATTATTATTTACAATGACAGCAACTCAGTGCTCACATGCACAGAGTCACGCTCTGTGGTTTTGCGATTTATTTTTTCACTTACAATAAGTCTTGAAGATCTTTCCATTCCATTTGTTAGTTTCCACCACTCCTAAATGATTATATAGTTCCTAACCATAACTTCATGCAAAGATGGGCTCAATAAAGGACAGAAATGGCATGGACCTAACGAAGCAGAAGATATTAAGAAGTGGCAAGAATACACAGAAGAACTGTACCAAAAAGATTTTCACGACCCAGATAATCACGAAGGTGTGATCACTCACATTCACCTAAACTGGACATTCTGGAATGTGAAGTCAAGTGGGCCTTAAGAAGCATCATTATGAACAAAGCTAGTGGAGGTGATGGAATTCCAGTTGAGCTATTTCAAATTCTAAAGGATGATGCTGTGAAAGTGCTGCACTCAATATGCCAGCAAATTTGGAAAACTCAGCAGTGGCCACAGGACTGGAAAAGGTCAGTTTTCATTCCAATCCCAAAGAAAGGCAATGCCAAAGAATGCTCAGACTAGCGCACAACTGTACTCATCTCACACACTAGTAAAGTAATGCTCAAAATTCTCCAAGCCAGGCTTCAACAATACGTGAACCATGAACTTCCAGATGTTCAAGCTGGTTTTAGAAAAGGCAGAGGAACCAGAGATCAAATTGCCAACACCCGCTGGATCATGGAAAAAGCAAGAGAGTTCCAGAAAACATCTATTTCTGCTTTACTGACTATGCCAAAGCCTTTGACTGTGTGGATCACAAGGAACTGTGGAAAATTTTGAAAGAGATGGGAATACCAGACCACCTGACCTGCCTCTTGAGAAACCTATATGCAGGTCAGGAAGCAATAGTTAGAACTGGATATGGAACCACACACTGGTTCCAAATAGGAAAACGAGTACGTCAAGGCTGTATATTGTCACCCTGCTTATTTAACTTATATGCAGAGTACATCATGAGAAACGCTGGGCTGGAGGAAGCACAAATTGGAATCAAGATTGCCGGGAGAAATATCAATAACCTCAGATATGCAGATGACACCACCCTTGTAGCAGAAAGTGACGAAGAACTAAAGAGCCTCTTGATGAAAGTGAAAGAGGAGAGTGAAAATTGGCTTAAAGCTCAACATTCAGAAAACAAAGATCATGGCATCCGGTCCCATCACTTCATGGCAGATAGATGGAGAAACAGTGTCAGATTTTATTTTTCTGGGCTCCAAAATCACTGCAGATGGTGACTGTAGCCATGAAATTAAATGACACTTGCTCTTTGGAAGGAAAGTTATGACCAACCTAGACAGCATATTCAAAACCAGAGACATTATTTGCCAACAAAGGTCCGTCTAGTCAAGGCTATGGTTTTTCCAGTAGTCATGTATGGGTGTGAGAGTTGGAGTATAAAGAAAGCTGAGCACAGAATTGTTGCTTTTGAACTGTGGTGTTGGAGAAGACTCTTGAGAGTCCCTTCCTGCAAGGAGATCCAACCAGTCCATCCTAAAGGAGATTAGTCCTGGATGTCCACTGGAGGGGCTGATGTTGAAGCTGAAACTCCAACACTTTGGCCACCTAACGTGGAGAGCTGACTCATTTGAAAAGACCGTGATGCTGGGAAAGATTGAGGGCAGGAGGAGAAGGGGACGACAGAGGATGAGACAGTTGGATGGCATCACCGACATCGGTTTGGGTGGACTCCGGGAGTTGGTGATGGACAGGGAGGCCTGGCGTGCGGTGGTTCATGGGGTCACAAAGAGTCAGACACGACTGAATGACTGAACTGAACCATAACTTAGTACATCTACTTAGAAACATTTGGGTGATTTCCCAATTAATATATTTCCAAATTTTAAGGCTCACAAAAGTGCAGACATGTGGGCAGGAGAGATTAGTGTGAGAGCTGCAGGGAAAGCCCGTGCTTAGAAGACTGAGAGACGTCGCACATCTCCGCGGGCCCCACCAGCTCACGCTGCTGCCAATGCTACGCGACAGCGCCTGCTGCTTTGCATTTTCACCAACACTCGCTATGCCAATCTTTCAAAACTGCTGATCTAATGGATGAAAGATTATAACGAACTCACTGTGCTTCTCTGTTAGTGAGACCATAGATCTTTTCCAGTCTTTATCGTCCACTGGGGGATTCAGCTTGTCTGTATTTTATTCAGGATTTTCAAAATCATATTGTTAAGTGAAATCATTGTGTAGTTTCCCTTTCTTGTATCTGCCTTTCAGGTTTGGGCATCAAGGTTATGCTCATCTCATAAAATGAGCTTAGCAGAGTTCCCTCTTCTGTTATCCAGACAAGCTGTATAACATCGGGGTTACTTCTTCCCTGAACATCTGATAGAAATTGCTGATTAAGTTATGTGGTTGTGGAATTTTCTTGTAAGACTGCTTAACTCTCTTTTAATAGTTAGAGGAATATTCAGGTTTTCTGTCTCTAGTTGAGCTGGTTTCTCTAAATTACACACCTGATCCTTGAACAAGAGAGGAGTTGGGGCACTCACCTCTCTCACAGCTGAAAATCCAAATACATCTTTACAGCCGGCCCTTCGTATTTGTGCTTCCATGTCACAAATTCAACCAAGTGACGATCATGTAGTACGCATTTACTGAGAAAAATCTGAGTATAAGTGGGCCCATGTAGTTCAAGTCCGTGTTGTCTAAAGGCCGACAGACTTCAGGCTACTATGTTTTTGGTGAAATGAAGCTTAGATCATTGTGAGATACCCCTGAGCGCCGCACTCACGCTCTCCTGCTTTAGCAACTGTCTTCCTCGATGTCCTTGTGATTCCTTCCTTGGTTTGCACTGGGCACCTCTCTGTTACAGTGTAGGTGCCCCTCAGAAGTCTGGCAGTTCTCGACTGTCTGACTGTGTGTGTGTGTGTCTGTATGTATTTTAAAACCTCTGTTTCCTGCCTGTTTTATTTACCACACTCTCTCTCTCTCATGATTAGAGCAATATGTTAAGACTTAGGAGAAGGCAATGGCACCCACTCCAGTACTCTTGCCTGGAAAATCTCATGGACGGAGGAGTCTGGTGGGTTGCAGTCCATGGGGTCACTAAGAGTCAGACATGACTGAGCAACTTTACTTTCACTTTTCACTTTCATGCATTGGAGAAGGAAATGGCAACCCACTCCAGTGTTCTTGCCTGGAGAATCCCAGGGACGGGGGAGCCTGGTGGGCTGCCATCTCTGGGGTCCCACAGAGTCGGACACGACTGACGTGACTTAGCAGCAGCAGCAGCAGCAGGACAATAGCTTGTTTCCCGAGCATGTGAGTGGGGAAGGTCTCTGCTCCTCTTGGCTGGTTAGCTGGCTACGGTCTCTGACAAACCTGTGATCCCGGGCAGGGTCTGCTCCCATCTGCTGTTCAGCATGGAGTTGGGGGAAGAGCCAACTTGTAAAACAGACACAAGCATGGCTCCCGGTGACTGTGCCCGCCAACATGCCAGGGACATCTGTCCTTCCCCACGTTGACCCAAGACTTCCTCCTCTAGTCCTTCCTGAGTATTATGTTTGGGTTGGCCTTTTAAAACTTTTTTTCCTGGTATATGTCTCAAAGATAATCCTGTTGACTTTTTAATCTTTCAAGAATTCTTCAAAATGACTGATCCACCTGTGGTTACGTTCCATCCTATTCCAGTAATGCTGTGCTTATCTTTATCCATATTGCTAGATATATTTTTCTCTCACTTCATTTGTTTTGACAGAGGAATGGGTCCAGTTATGCTAACTTGATGATATCTGCATAAAACTGCTAATTTTGTTTTTTTGTGGTTACCAAGCTGTGCTGCGTGTTGTTCTTAGTCACTCAGTCGCGTCCGACTCTGGAACCACCAGGCGCCTCTGTCCATGAGGATTCTCCAGGTAGGAGTACTGAAGCGGGTTGCCATGCCCTCCTCCAAGGGATCTTCCCAGCTCCCCAGCTGCTTAGCTCGAATCTCAGGAGTGAAGTGTAATGCTTTGGTTTTCATGACTGATACTGTATTTGCTTTAACGCACCTGGTATGTCACCCACCTTTAAACTCTTCACATCCTCTTCTACATACTTTTCCAATTGATTTGAATAAAAAGGCCTAAATTTTTCTTCAATGCCTATATGGAAAAAAAAAACCACTTTAAAATTTCTTATGTATTTTCTAAAGATTTAAATATTAACAGTCTATTATCTTTGAATTACGTGCCTTAATCTGTGGGCAAAGCAAGGGAATAAAACTTTAAATCACTTTCATAAATAGACTGACAAGAGTAATTTCTCTGTAGACAGAACGCAGGCGGGGATACCACTGGAAAGAAACCAAGGGCTCCTGTCTAGCAGAATGCAGCTTTAGGCAGCTGCTCTGCTGCAGCACAGGGCCCTGCCTGAGAGGGCCAATATCCAGATGAAAGAGGACGGTGGGCTCCTTGTTTCGGTCCCTCTGGCATCAGAGGTGATCCAGGATGGAACACGCAGGGTAGGAATCTGGTATAAAGAGTCAGAGAGACAAGGTAACGGAGGAGAGACAGCCGTTCAGCAAATGGAGGTGGAACGGGGCAAGAAGGAAAAAACAGATGCAGCCTAAATCTCACACCTCATACAAAAATTAACTCGACGAGGATCACGGTATTTTCCCCATAAGACATAAACGAAATAAATGGCAAAGAAAGACAACCAAATATTTAGTTCTGTGCTATCATTCTTTTGCTCGCAATAATGAATTTTCCTTGACAATCATTAAAAAAAAAGAACAACACAGACTTAAATGTCAAACTCTAAGATTTTCAGAAAAAAAGGGAAGAAAGTATTTTGGATCTAATCCTGAGTGTCCTCGGACTTGACACCAATATTATCCTCCACAACAGGAGAAATTAATGAATAAGACTTCATCAAAATAAAAAGCTTCAGTCTGTGAAAGATCCTGAGAAGAGAATGGGGAAAAAAAAAAAAAACCACCCAAGCTCCAGACCGGAAGAAGCTAAGTGAAAATCACATGCCGAGAAAGGAATACTATATGGTATATACAAAGAACACTCTGCCTTCAACAGCGAGAAGACAAAATCCAATTAGAAAGCGGGTAAAAGACACAGAGCAACACTGCACCGTGGAAGAGACACAGACGGCAAAGACACCCGCCAGAAGATGCCCAGCATCACCAGCCACTGGGGAGATGAAGCCAGCACCACTCTGAGCTGTCACTACATACCTATCAGAGTGGCTAAGTTAAAAAGCAGCAACACCACCAAGCGCTGGCAAGGGTGCAGAGAAACTGGATCACTTGCACGTAGCTGGTGAGAATATAAAACGGTACAGCCACTCTGGAAAGCAGTTTGGTAGGGTTTTGTTTTGTTTTGTTTTTGGCCACACTGCACAGCCTTTGGGATCTTACTTAGTTCCCCAGCCGGGGATTGAACCTGGGTCTCCTCTGGCAGTGACGGCATAGAGCCCTAACACTGGACAGCCAGGGAATGCCGAGATTGGTAGTTTCTTTAAAACAAAACAAAACAAAACAAAAACGGAACTAAATGTGAAACTACCGATGACTCACTGATTTAACTCCTGGGTACTCACTCTAGAGAAATGCTTGCATTCACACAAAAACCTGTAACGTGAGCGTCCACAGCAGCTTCTCTCCTGTGAATAGCAGCAGGAGGGGCCCTTGTAGAGACGGTGGTGTGTTGGATCTGACTGTGTCAGGGTCAGTATTCCAGCTATGGTATGTACTGAGTCTGGCCAGATGTGATCCTTGGAGGAGGCTAGGTAAAGGGCACATGGGATGTCTGCATTATTTCTTACAACTGCATATAGGGCTACAATTATCTCAGAAGCAGAATTTTAGTTTAAAAAGGTGGAAAAGGCATGAGAAGAAACCAAGCCGGGACGAGATTAAGGCTGAGTGAGTAAGAAAGCAGGCAACTGAATCAATCACCCCTATAGCCTGTCATGGGAGTGGCTGGTGGGGTTTCAGTTCTGCTTCCTCAAAGCAGAAATACGAGCGCAGAAGCCCTGCAGGCTCCTAAGTCCCTTCCTGCTCTTTATTTCTTCCTGGCCCGGTTTTCTCTTTCCCGCTGTCTCCAGGGAGGCCTTAGCAAGGTCCTCGGTGACACAGGGGCATGAGAAGAGGCACACGGATGTGGCAAACTCCAGTCCCTTTCCTCCTCCTCTTGCTCTCAGCCCGATGCAGATGGCAAATAACGCTTCCAGAGACGCCAGCTACACAGGGAGGAACTGAGATCAAAGAAGCTAAGAAGTCCCACGGCCGGGAAGCACCCCAGCATCCGGCAGCAGGTGACTGGACAGACACGGCGCGGTCCTCATGCTGTGGAACACCGCTCAGCGGGAAACAGGGAGGAGATCCAACGGGGTATGACCTGGAAGAACCCTGGACGCTGTGCTCAGTGAACCAGGCCAGTCACGACAGGACGACACTGTAGGATCCTGCCTGCCCGGGGGACCCTGAGAAGCCAGGTTCACAGAGACAGACAGGAGGGTGGCAGCTGCCAGGGGCTGGGGGCGGTGGGGAGTCAGTGTTGAATGGGTACGGTTTCAGGTGGGGAAGGTGAAGACACTGTGAATGTGCGAAATGCCGCTGAACTGTGGTGTTGGAGAAGACTCCCGAGAGTCCCTTGGACTGCAAGGAGATCAAACCAATCCTAAAGGAAATCAGTCCTGAATATTCACTGGAAGGACTGATGCTGAAGCTGAAGCTCCAGTACTTCAGCCACCTGATGCGAAGAACTCACTCACTGGAAAAGACCCTGGTGTTGAGAAAGACTGAAGGCAGGAGGAGAAGGGGACGGCAGAGGATGGCATCACCAACTCGATGGACATGAGTTTGAGCGAGCTCTGGGAGCTGGTGATGGGCAGTGCCACCTGGCACGCTACAGTCTGTGGGGCTGCAGAAGTGGGGCAGAACTGAACTGAACCGAACACCTAACATGATTACAGGGGCAAATTATGCGTCACGGATATTCTAATACAATTTAAAAAATTTAACTGTGGGGAAAAATACCACCAAGAAACAAAAGGACCTTATATGCCTTCATGCTCGGGAGAGGGATGGCAACTTTTCTTCGAACAAAGCCTTTGGAATCTAGAAAATCAGTTTGAAATCAGGAGTGGAACTTGGTTTCCTAAAAACTTCAAGTACGCCTGTCAGCCTCTCACTAGGAAGACGGCCATGTGGGAGGGAGGCGGTGCCCGCACGGAGGGGACTCACCCGCGAACGTGGGCCGGTCATCCGGGTTCACCTCCCAACACTGCCTCATGATGTCAATGACCTCCCGCGGGCAGAACTCAATGATGTCCTCCACGTCCGGCCTGTTTCCAGACTTGATGCACAGTATCAGCTGCTGCTCACAGATGGCGTCTACAGAGCAAACGGGAAGGGGAGCTGAGACGTTCGGTTCCACTCGTCTCGGGCAGGGAGGTGACAGAACCTGGACCAGGCCACTGATCTCTCACGGTTATACCAAGGAGGGGCAGAATGCCCTGGGACATGAGTGGACCTGTTCCTCTGCAGAGATGATCTAACAGAGGAAAGACAGGTTACTGGCAAAGCTGTCTCTTGGCAGATGACTGAATATGTGAATAAAGCCGGTGCCAAACTCCAGATTTTAGCACAGAGACAAAAGGCAGACAGCGGTGTGTTGAAGGAGCTCAGTTGAATAAGAATGACTTAAAATCCAGAGCAATACTGGCGATTCAAGAAGTAAGCGCAAAGGTCTCTGGTGACAGGATCACTACTGGAAGGCCAGAAAAGGCTTTGTTGAGTCCAAGAGAATAAACAGGAGTTATCCAAGTAAAGAACTGGAAAGGAAAATTCAGAGAGGAAGATTCCAGGCCAAGAAAGCAGGATCTGAATAGATTGGCAGCTGCAGAAATCAAGATGTGTCTGGAAATTATGACCAGCTCAGTGTAACTGGGCATGTTGGCTGAGGCGAGGGAGGGAAGGAACAGCTTAGCCCAATCAGAGAGGGCCCTGTGCTCCATACTGAAGGGTTTGAACTTGATCCTGAATGTCAACGGTGTCTTGGAAGGATTTTAAACAGATGATTGAGAGGTCTGATCAGCCTGTTTGACGGCAGTGTGAACTGCGGTGGCACGAGGAGCCTGCCACAGAGGGTGTGAACCGGACAGGGTCCTCTGGAGACAGAGAGACGCCGATGCATCTTGAATCTGATACACCTGGAGGCCACAGTCTCCAGCCATGCTGTGCGGCTTGTAGGATCTTAGTTCCCTGACCAGGGACTGAATCCCAGCCCTCGGCAATGGAAGTGTGAGTTCCAACCAGCGGACTGCCAGAGATTCCCAAATTCACAGGTTTCGATGTCTGATTGGATGTGGGAGGGCAAGGCTGAGTCTGGAAAGTGAGGTTCTTGGTTGGGCAGCTTGGTCGGTGGACGGTAACACCATTTTCTGGATGTAAGAGCAGAGCTGAGTGAGCCACTCGGGCAGCATGGAGAACATGGATTTGTTTTAGGGGATACTGCTTTGGGGGGTCCTCTGGTACGTGGACTGGATCTAACAGATAGGAGGATATCCAGGCCTCCACTGGAGGTTTGAGCAACATCAGCAAAGGGGACTGAACCCTGGGAGCTGATAATCACCCAGGAAGAGCAGGCAGGAGAAGGGCCATTAGTTCAGGTTCTTAACACACTTACCTGGAGAATGAAATGGCAACCCACTCCAGTACTGCCTGGAAAACCCTGGATGGAGGAGCCTGGTAGGCTACAGTCCATGGGGTCGCGAGTGGATGGGTGAAAGTATGGAGTGTATGCCCTGAAAGTCCTCATAAGGAGAACCAAGCAAGGCTTCCTGTCCAGGAGGAAGCCTGGATCGTTGAGCACCCTGCAAGCTGAGAGGCACTATCCAAGCTCCAATCTGTCCTATGACCCCCGATTCCTAAATCGAGATTACTACCCATTCCACAAACGCTTGCCGAGTACCCACTACATTCTGTGTGTAGATACCGGGGGAAGAGCAGTGAATGGATGAGGTGCGGTCCCGGCCTCCGTGGAGCTCACAGTCCGGTGGGTGAGACAGACATTGAACCAACAGTGATAAACCTCCACAATCTCACTGCACACCGTTACCCCACCGAACAACTCCCATCGGCCCCCAGCCCCCTTCCTCTATTGAAGCCTTACTCTCGTACGGCTCCTTGTTGGCGAAGATCGCCCAGAGCACGATGGCAAAGCTGAACACGTCGGACTTCTCGGAGGGCCTGGAGTTGACGTCGTTCAGGTGCTCGGGGGCCATGTAGTGCAGCGTGCCGCCGCTCTTCCCTGCGCCGATGCCCGCCTTCCTCTGCTCGTTGTGCTCCTCCTTCGTCAGCTTGCTCCAGGTCTTGAAGGAAGCGACGCCGAGGTCAGCTATCTGCAGGAGACCAAACCAACGGGATGCTTCTGTGACAGCAGCAAGCAAATCAGAGCTGTCTTTAAATCGGGGGCTTATCCAGTAGATGAAGGGACTCTAACATTTGCAGAAACAGCTGCACTGGACAGGTTTAAAACAGCTACCTCTGAACAAACTAGTAGAAAACATCTGTCCTCAGCCATCTGGAAAATCTCCCCTAAGAAAAGTCTGTGTGAAATTCTGGTGTCTTGATTCTTACGCAATATCTGGGGGTGGGGGGTGGTGGCTGATGGGGAGAAAAGCAGAAGATATTCCTGAGAACAACTAGCCGTGCTTGTTCTAGCTCGCCATTCACTCTGCATGTTTTCTGTTGCTTCTGAGGCTAGGGGAAACAGGTACTTTCTTTTCAGCAGGTTGCATAGCACACGGTACTGCACCTTCCGTTTTCCCAAAAGGTGTCCAGAAGCCCATGGATGTGAATTTCCAAGGATCCCAAAGACACACTGAGGATAAGGACGGCAGCGCCGCTGGTGCTGAGTTGGGAGCCTGAACCTGAGAGAAGATGGGACGCGGAAGAGGGGAAAGACAGACACAAGGGCAAAGAAGAAAACACCAAATTCAGACACAGAACACAGAAGGAGGTGGCAGGGCAGGATGACAGAGCTATACAGTGGAGACACCAGAGGCGGCAGCTCCACCTTTGCTTCAGGGAATCCACGCTTTTGGGGATGATTTCTGGCATGTGATTGTCTAAAATCCTCAAATTCTAACCCAGATCATAAAAGATAAGTTATTAACGTAAAGAGCGTTCTTTTAAAGACACAGGAAAAAAGAAAAACCCTGCCCAGGGCTGGAACAGAGCGCTAGAAGCAGAGTCTTCCGGTAAATGGGCGCCTGGGTAAGCAGTTCCTGCGTCCATCCGCAGCCCCACTTCCCCTTTCAGACCCCTGCGCTCGGCTGGGGTTCCTGCCGCCAAAGCCGACGTGCTTGACAGTCCACCGAGAGGAGCAGAGAAGAGCCTTCCTCTCTTTCCTTTGACTGCAGTGCACAGAGCTCTCAGAAGGAGACGGAGCTCTTAAAGGAGCCGCAAGTGAAGGAGCGAATGAGGTCGCTGCCTCCAGCAAGCCTCTCCCTCGCTGCTCCTTGGCAGAGCTTTCCAGCACCACCGGCACCAGGGAGGGGCTGGGCTAGCTCTGCTCTCAGCACACATCATGTCCGGAAGGGGGACTCAGGCTGAGAACCACGCCGATCCCCCAGAAGCCCTGACTGTGGTTTACCTTGATGTGGAAGTCACTGTCAACGAGGATGTTTTCTGGCTTGAGGTCCTTGTGTATCACCCCTTCTCCATGTAGGTAGCGCATTCCTTCGATGGTCTCCATAATGATCCTCCCTTTCACAGACAGGGGGATGCTGACCTGAAATGAGTGCTAGTCAGTCCAGGAGACGGAAAGGGACTCAAAGAGGCCAAAGCACCAGCTTCCTTCAAGAGCAGTGGATCCGGACCTGAGGACAGAGACAGCAGCTTCCCTCCGGCAGGCCCCGAAGATGCGTCCCGACCACCTTGCAGGGTGAGGGCCCTCCGCTGTGTTCCCACAGCTCGCTAAGGGCGTGTCTGTCAACACACCACCACACCAGACACCCACATCCCGACCTGCGCCCCGTCACCTATCTCTGTCACACTTGCTACTGCTTGCTGAGCAAACAGCACCGGCCTTGCTCTTAACAGGCGCATTCGCTTGTTTTTTGACCGCCCCTCAGGGCAAGCAGGGATCTTAGTGCCCCGCACGGGGATCAAACCCGTGCCCCCTGGAAGTGGAAGCAGGGGGTCTCAACCACTGGGCCACCGGGAAAGTCCAGGTACCTACACTTTTAAAAAATGCATGAAAATTACTTGGCTTCGGTAAACAGGGTGAATCTTGCTGTTGGAAACCTTCCTCATTCAGTGTTGTTATTCTTGAGAAAATCCTAACCCCCAGCCATTCGCACTGGAGTCTGAGGCCCGGGGGCTGGTGGGCTGGGCGCGGCGTACCTGGGCCTTGAGCACGTGCATGAGGTCGCCCTGCTCCATGTACTCCATCACCAGCGAGTAGCTGCCCTCCTCCATGATGACGCCCAGCAGCTTGACCACGCGGCGGTGCCGCAGCCGGTGCATCATCCTGCCCTCCTCCAGCAGGGCCTCGTTGTACCTGGGGGCGGGGCG
>SJYG01000646.1:733069-753999 GCA_006410535.1 Litocranius walleri
CTCACAGCCACTCCGGCGAGAAGGGAGGGAAATACAGCAGCTTCCCGACTGCCTCTGAGAGAGGGTCCTGGACGCTGTGACCCGTGGACCAGGGCTTTGTCCCCATGCTCGGGGCTGGTCCTCACCCGCCGCGGAGCAGGCCCTCGCCCCCTCCCGCCTGCTCCCCCCTTCCTCTCCCCAGCGCCCCCACATCGCCCTGGGCCGCCTCCTCTTCCTCCTCTTCAGTTTTCTTATTTACCAGCTCGGAGCTCTCCCTAGCCGGCATCTGAATCCTCCTGAGTCAGGGATGTCAATGACCGCCCTGCAGGGCCATCCGACATGAAGCCTCAGGGCTGACCCTTGCACCCAGGTCTGTCTCATACAGGCTCCGCCACCCGATCCCACCGCCCGGGCACAGCACGTGGCCCGCCCAACTCTGCCCTGACTCACTCGGTGCGCTTGGGGCCCGTGTACACCTTCTTCAGGATCACCAGCCCGTGGGATCTGTGTAAACACAGACACACCTTCCCGAAGCCCCCACTGTCCAGGTCAGCCTGCTCCAGGAAGTCCGTGGGGCTCATCTTGATGTCGTCCAAGGACATGGCCGCTTTCCTTCTGAAGCGTCAGAATGCCTCCAAAACACACAGCCCTGCGAAGAAGAGAGGACACGCCAGCGCAGGCAAGTAGTCACTCAAACCGCCTATAAACGCTCGGCCGCGCGCTTGGTGTGCCTTTATTTTTTGAAGATAGATTTATAGTCTCTAAGATGAATGTTTTTCCTATTTCCAGGAATCACAGGAGACCACAATCTTTCTTCCTTAGACTTTCATTTCTACAAACACGGAAGATTAGGAAAATCTAAAAACCCCTCTTGTAAAGGGCCCGTATATATTGGGTAAGGTAACGCAAACATCCACTCAAATGCAGATAGGCTCAGCAGAAAGGAAAAGGGCCCTAGGGACTGAAGGCAAGCAGGCAGTGGGGGGCCACGTGACCGCTGCTGTGGACTGGGTGTGTCTCCTCAGATTCCTACGCTAAAGCCCAAATTCCAGTGTGATGGTGTTAGGGCGATGTGGGGCCAGGCAATGATTAGGCTATGAAGGCGGCCTCATGAATGAGATTTGAGTCCTTAGACACAAGAGGGGCAGTCTCTGCCTCTCCACCCAGTAAGAGTACAACAAGAGGACAGCCAGCATCTGCAAACCAGCAAGCGGGCCGGCACCAGACACAGGACTTGCTGGACTTCCAGACTCCAGAAGAGTGAGGTTTCACTGTCTGGTGTAAGGCACCCCGTCTATGGTAATTTGTTACAGGAGCCAAACTGACCACAACAGAGGCCTGGTGGGGCACCGTCATCCTCAGCGTCCAAAGGTCAGGGTTTAAACTCAGCCAGAGGCCGGAGCTGAGGTCAGGACATGCAAGAAGAGAGGGCTGCAACAAAGACTCCCCCCGTAACACCGTGCTTCTCAGTGTGCCCCCTACCCCACAGTGAAAGGGTAGACAACAGAAAAAGCAACTCACCAGCAAAAGAACTTGTCTTAGACTGGGATTGGGGAATGAAAAAAATATTCTGTGTCAGTCCATAACCTCGGGCCTGTCTTCTAATAGATTTGGGCTTTATACTCCTCTTATCTCTCATGGTCAAGACCCCCCAAATTAAGAACTTTTATATAGAAAATGGTCACAGGCTGATGTCATCTCTGGGTTATAAGGCTAAAGAAAACAAAACACCTCCAAGCCAGACAAGAGTCCCACAAATAAAGCCTAACTCAACATGAGCTCCCTTTACAAAATTATAAAACAAAAAACGCAAAAGAAAAAAGTTCACAATGAGTCAAGTCCCCCAGATATTACGAAAAGCTGTATTAGGCACCAAAGAAGTTCAGGTAATTAAACTACTGAATAGCTTTAGAAATAAACAGGCTTAAAAGTAATTATGAGCAACAAAAATAAATTTGAAGGCTATGAAAAGAACAATGCATGACCTAAAAAGGACAGGAAGATGTGGAAAGGTGAGAAACTGGCCATGAAGTATACGATATATACACAAACACAACTGTTTGCTTCCTCCTTCTCCCCTTCGATTCATTTATTTTCCCCAGACTGAAACGAAGAATGGAAACCCTTGGGGTCCACCATGTGACAGCCGTGCACACCCACCAGTGACAAGTGAACAAGGTCACTGTGTGCTGGTGAGCAGGGATTTTACACGTCTGTGGCAGGAACACAGAATGGTACCATCACTTGGAGAAAAGCCCCGGCAGTTTCTTATACAACATGTGCCTACACGATGATCAAGCAAGCCATCGTAAAGCTGGGGACCATCTGCCTTCTTGGCTCCTTTGTAAGTTAACTGACCATGTATATGTGGGTTTCTCTGGGCTCTGTTCTTTTCCCCTGATCTACACGTATGTGTTTCTGCTGGAACCACACTGTTTGGCTCACTATAGCTTTGTAACATGGTTTGAAACTGTGAAGTGTAATATCTCTAGCTTTGTTCTTTCTCAAGATTGCTTTCATGACTTGGGGTCTTTGTGGTTCCATACAAATTTTAGGATTGTATGTTCAATTTCTGTGAAAAATGTCATTGGAATTTTTACAGGAACTGCACTCAGTAGCATGGAGTCTATAACAATATTAATTCTCCCAATCCATGAGACTGGACAATTTTTATTTGTGTCTCCAGTTTCTTTCCTAAATATGTGACAGTTTTCAATTACATGTCTTTTACTTCTCTGGTTAAATTTATTCTGAGGTATTTTATTCTTTTTGATGCAATTATAAATGGAATTGTTTTCTTAATTTCTCTGTTAGCACATTTTATTAGTATATAGAAATGCAAAATACTTTTGTATACTGATTTCCCTGGTGGCTTATATGGTAAACAACCTGTTTGCAATGTGGGAAACCCAGGTTCAATCGCTGGGTTGGAAAGATCCCCTGGAGGAGAATGGCAACCCACTCCAATATTCTCGCCTGGAGAATCCCATGGATAGATCCTGGTGGGCTACAGCCGATGGGGTTGCAGAGAGACAAGCGACTAACATCTACTTAGTGACTTTGTATCCTACAACATTGCTGAAATTGTTCCTCAGTTCTGTTTTCTGATGGAATGTTTTAGCTTTCTGTTATCTCACATGATCTGCAAACAGTGACAGCTTTATTTCTTCCTTTCCCATTCACATGCCTTTTCTTGCCTCATGGATCTGGCTAGAACTTCTAATACTATGTTGGATAAAGAGGCAAGAGTGGGCACCCTGGTCTCGTTCCTGATTTGTTGTTTTGTTTGGCAGCACCACACATGTGGTTTGTGGGATCTTAGTTCCTGGACCAGGGATCCTACTCAGGCCCTCAACAGTGGGAGCACAGAGTCCTAACCACTGGGCCACCAAGGAATTCCCCTTTTATTCCTGATCTTAAGAAGCTTTCAGTTTTTGTTAGTATGATGTTAGCTGCGGGTGTAAAACCTAACTTTGCACTTTGAAATTTTTAATAAAATGTTGGGATGGGAAGCTTTTAAGTGGCCGAAGGGGTTTCTGGAAATGCCTAAGCTGAGAGCAGCGCTGTCAGTGGCCTGCCATAGTCTGGCTCCGGTACCCAACCTTCTATATCTTGCACAGAGTCTTCGGCGGGCCCTACTACTCCAACAAAGCTCACATATCAGCACGGCAGATGACACTATGAGCCATTTTCCCGTAACATGAGACATTTCCAAGTAAGAGGAAGTGCCCTCTGGAAAGCAGCGCATCTTTGGGGCAGAGACATGGGGTGTGGGGAGGCTGCCCAGTAAAGGGCGTGACCGTGGTCGGGGCGGGGGAGGCAGGGCCGAAGGTGAGCTCCCAGAAGCTGTCGCGACGGTGAGGAGCACACAGGCTTTGCTCCTGCGTGAACTCTAGCTCTAATTTATCAGCCCTTGGGTAACTGACCTAAGCCCTGATTTCCTCATTTGCAAAAGGAAACAATGATGACTGCCTCGCAGACTGGCGAGAAGTGTACGAGAAGAACACGGGAACGCACACTGTTGCCTGCCTTGTGGTTCTGGCTATGTCTGGCGCACCCGTCTACCCCTACTCGTCACGTTCACGCTGTTCCCCAGGCTGCGAGAATGGGGATGTGCCGCTGGGACCCACTTTTCTCAGCAGCTCTCTATGGACCAGTCCCTGTGAAGCGGGGTGGGGGTGTCCACTCTCCCCTACAAGCTTCTGAGGGCACATTCTTCTCCTGGCTAAAAATTGCTCCTCCTTGAGGTCTCAGAGCTGCTGTTTCTTCAGGGAAGCCATCCTTGTATCTTCCCATTAGACATTTTCACAGCAGCCAGCACTCTGAAACAGTTAGACAGCTATAGTTTGGGAGTTACTTCAATTAAGCTCACAGAAGGCAGGAAACTGTCTCATGCGCTATCTAGAGTGCCCAGCACATAACCTGGCATAAGGCAAGTGGCCACTGAATGCATATTAAAAACAAACAAAAAAAAAGAAAACTATTTAATCATCCAAAAACAAAGTGAATTATAGCACAATCATAAAATGCAGTCTTATATAGTTAATACGTTAACAGGTAGATGGCTAGGTACATATATAGCTGTATGTGCAGGAAAAAGAGACACAGTGAAAGACACCTGAATGTTAGAAGGATATCTGGGTGGTCAGGTGACTTTTACTTCTTCTTTACACATTTATTACATTTTGCAATTTTTACACAAGTTACCTTTATAATAAAATTTCTTTTTTAAAAGGGAGTTAAGTTCCTCACTCAGTAATTCTTTATCCTAAGGAATCACATCAGAGACACTGATATAGATTATGCACAAGGACATTCCCAGTGACGCTAGAGACAGCAGCAGAAGCACATACTGAGGCTGGCACACGCGCAGCACGGAGAGCGGGCTCGGGCTCAGCCACGCGATGAGCGCCGCCCACAGCTTTCAGAGTGGTGCTATATGTGAATGTTTAATGGGCTTCCCCAGTAGCTCAGCTGGTAAAGAATCTGCCTGCAATGCGGAGACCCTGGTTCGACTGCTGGGTCAGGAAGTTCCCCTGGAGAAGGGATAGGCTACCCACTCCAGTATTCTTAGGCTTCCCTGGTGACTTAGCTGGTAAAAAATCTGCCTGCAATGCGGAAGACCTAGGTTCAATCCCTGGGTCGGGAAGATCCCCTGGAGGAGGGCGTGGCAAACACTTCAGTATTCTTGCCTGGACAATCCCATGGATAGAGGAGCCTGGTGGGCTACAGTCCATGGGGTGGCAAAGAGTCGCACACATCTGGGTGACTACGCACAGCATGAATGTCTAGTAACATTAAAAACGGCTCCCAGACAGTACACAACAGGAAGGAGTTATGACCATGCCCTGAACTATGACCGTAGGGTACTAAGACTCAGCCAGATGAGCACTCTGCCTACTCTCTGTCCTTCCGCCAGGGCTCCTCTCTTGGGAGCTGCCAAGACCGACTAGGACCTGCCCTGCGTCCTGCAGGAGAGGGGCCTCCAGGCAGGCCCGCGGCCTCTGAGGCTGGCTCCTGGCCCCAGCCGGCCCTCCTCATCTGCGGTTTGCTGGGCTAACCTGGTCCCACTTCAGCTCGCGCACCTTTGGCACGGTTTCCAACGACTTCTTTTGTTTTTCTTGCTCCCCCCCTTACCCGGCCATTCCCCCATGAATGACTCAACTCTGTAAGTACTGAATATCTTAGGAGGGACTGGTGAGTGGCTTAGATACCCACGAGTCACAGAAACTCTGAAAGTAGGCAAGGAGAAAGTCACACCGTAAAGTCATGTTACAGAGTAATTAATGAACACGCACTAACCTGTCATATCATCTTATGACCAAGTACTTTCAACAGAGAATATAACGGTCTATTTTAATGGATTTTCAAAATGTTTTTTGCATAAGTGTACTTAATTCAGGGATTTAAGGAAGCAAATCTCCACTGAAATTAACTGGAAATTCCAAGAAACTTCACAAATCATCTGTCTCTATAAAAATATGCATATTCACATTTAGCTTTGTCAACTATACTTCAGTGAAACTGGGGGTGAATACAGATGACAATACACACCATCAAAAAGCCAGGGAAAATTGATCTATGCTACTAGCAGTCAGGGTAGTAGTCACTATGAGGTGGAAGCAGGAGGCAGGGAAGGAAAGGAAGTGTCAGGGAGTGATGGCAATACTTGTTTCTTCTTAATGTTCACTTCAGGACAATTAAGAGAGTCAAATAGTTATGATGTGTGTTCTTTTCTGTGTATCGCAATAAATAATTTTTTTTTAGGTTAAAAAAACTTCATATTTACCTTTAAGTGGTTGAGGGCGATTTCTTTCAATGTTTCAGCGAGGACCATACATGATGAGTCTGACAGAAAATGCTGGCTACCCAACTATCATGAGCCCCTTTTCCTCTGCAGATGGACCTCTATTTTTACTCAGGCATCCAATGGGAATTTCTTAAGGTTCTTTGATTTTAATTGCTTGATGCTTTGCCTCAGATAAACAAGAGCTCTGAGCAAGAGAGAAAACTGCAAGAGTTCAACCCAGTGTTATCTTGCACATGATGACCCTCTGAAGTACCAGCTTATTAATACATCGGCTCCAAGTTACAAATTAAGAAACTAAAATTTGGAGTTTAATGATTCACCTAGAGTAACAGATCCCAGAATTGAGTCTTAATGTCTTCACTCAAATTTCCACTATCAGTTCACTAACACATGCTACTTCTCCAGAGAGCAAACAATAATTTGTCTTCGTTAAAATCAGATTCAAAGACCTATGTCACAATTCTGCTCACCTATACTAAATAAGTATGCTACATTCAGAAACATAAGGAAAGTACAGACTAAATTTTAAAAACGTATGAGAATATGTGGTTAAAAATCAATATGCTACCAGTTAACATGATCATTTTTGCCGAAGTATAACATCCAGCCATAGCGTGGGAAGCTGTGCTCTTTCAGATTCCCAGCTCATACTGGTGGTATTACCATGCTGTTGATTAAAAGGATCCAAGAGAAATTTTCAAATGTGGAAACTGTCATTTAGGGATTTTCCTTTATTCTCGTGAATATTCACAATCCTGAAAGGGCAATTTATCTGTGGTGCTCAATACAGCTCAGTGAAACATGCAAACCAGTTAATCATTATAGTCGTTTCACCAGTAATAATAATTAGTGATGAGATACCTCAAATGTTTTAAACAAGCTTCCTCTTTACCTTGTGTGTTTAGAAGGGGGCAGGGTCCCAAATTTATAACTGACTACAATTTCCTCCGCACTCCGGCACCTACCTACCTGATGGTTACAAAATGCAGATCAAGTAAGCAGCCACTCCTGCCTTGATTTCCTCGCGTGTGGATGGAGGGAGAACGGCGGGCCTATCGCGACGTCGCTGGCGCGCGCGGGCCTCGGGCTTCGTCCGCGACACACAGGCGCGCCGAGCAAGGGCGCGCCGAGGGCGCAGCGAGCGCGGCGGAGAGCAGCCCAGCCCGCCTGCCCGAGGCTGAGCGGCGTGCGGAGCGGGCTGGCGCTGGCCTCCTCGAGCTCCGAAGGCGCCACGAAAGCGCGGGTGCGCTCAGTCACTCCGTGACAGCACGCGCCATCGGCGACAGCGCCCTCCCCGCCCTGCCCGTCGACCACCTTTCCCAGCCCTCGTCGAAGCCGGCGCGGGAAGGCGTCTGGCGGCGCCGCGAGCAGCGGCGGCCCCGGCGCCCCCGTCAGAGGCCCCGCCCCAGGGCGCCCGCGCGACCCGGGGCGGCGAGAGCTCGGAACGACATCGCAGGGGAGGCCCGCCACCTCCCCCGACACCGCGGCGCAAACCGCGAGGCGGGCCGCCTCCACGTCACGCAGTTATCGCGCCGGAGCCAAACCTCCGCCCGGTCCCGCCAGACCCAGACTCCCGGCGAGGCCAGACGCCGCCGGGACCGCCGACGGCCGGCAGCTGGGCGCCCGACGTCCCGGAGCTCGCGGGCCACGCCCACCCCTTCCGGCCCACCGCCTGACTTCCGGGAGCTCGCGGGCCACGCCCACCCCTTCCGGCCCACCGCCTGACTTCCGGGAGCTCGCGGGCCACGCCCCCCATCCTACAGGCCCACCGTCCGCCTTCCCGGAATCCGCGGGCCACGCCCACCGCCCTACGGTCCCGCCGCCCGACCTCCAGGAACGCCGCGGGCCACGCCCACCGCCCGAACTCCGGGAGACGCGCCGCCCGCCCGCACCCGCCGGAAGCAGGAGCCCCGCCCCTACCGGAAGCCTGTCCCGGAGACGGGCTGGGCCGGCGGTCCCGCGCTGACGCACCGAGAGGTTCGGTTTCGCTTTCGCGGGAGACTTCCTGAGGCCCCAGGCCGGGTGAGGAAGGAGGCGGCGGGGCAGCCTGGAGTTGCTCCGGCGCAGGCCGGGGCGGCACGCCGGCCGAGGAGGGGTCTCCGGGGCGGAGCCGTCGGCTGGCGGGCGGGCGGGGGCCCCGCCCGGCCCTGCGCTCACCGCGCCCGGCTCCGCGCGCCAGCCGTCCGTCGCGTGCTGTCCAGTGGTCGGCGCGCTCGGTTCGCGGAGTGGGCCCGCTGGCCCCCCGCGCTCCGGGGTCGGCGCTCCGAGACACCGACCCGGTGTCCGCGCCGCCCGCGCTCCGACTGCGGGAGCCCGGCCGGCGGAGGGCGTGGACTGCTCGCTCCGCCTCCGCCCCTGCCCCGGAGGAGGGTGGGGAGAGCGCCCGCCCCGCGGCTGGAGAGGCCTCCGGGCCGGGTCTGAAACCCCGGGACGCGCTCAGACTGAGGATCGTGCTCTCAGAGCGGTTTGGGAGGCCGAGAGGACAGAGGAAACGCCGAGTCAGAGAAACCACTCAGAAACCTGCCGGGCGCGGCAGGCAGGGCCGGAGGCGATGGGCTGCTGCCCCGGGGGCTTCTGAGCTCTGCATGTCAGCAGCGCGGGAACCCTAGACAGCAAGCTCCCAGGCATTTATCTCCTTCACCTGCAAAGTGGGAATAATCTTTTCCGTGGGGCTGCGAAGGAAGCAGCATCATACGAGGATGGTTGGGAAGTCTGAAGCAAAATGGGAAATGGTTGCTATACTGCTATGATGAAAAGTTAATTATATATATAGCATGATTACGCACTATGAAAAGATATCTGGAGATAATGAGATGCCACAAACTGAGAAAATATTTGCAGAAAACATAGCTGATAAAATATTGCTCTCCAAAATATACTAAAAATGCAAGAGAAGGAAAAATGCAATTGAGAATGGGCAAAAGATCTCAACAGACACCTCACGATACAAATGACAAGTAAGTATATGAAAAGATGCTCAGTATTATAGGATGTTAGGAAACTCTAACTGAAAAACCAATGAGATGCCACCACGTATTGTCTGCCTAAAATAAATTGACTGCCAACTATTTCTCTAGCATAAACAAGTTTATTATGGAAAGAATTGCAATTTGAGGTCTGCCACCCTGGGAATTTGCATGCAAGTTCCCAACAAAAATGGAGAGGACACCTTTATGGGGGAAAAGGAAGTTGGAGAGATGTTTTAAAAGTCCATTGCTTTTCATTGGCTGAATCGTTGCCAGGGGGGAAAAAAAAGATTTCTGCTAGAAAAGATTCTCCAGCCTTTCTGATCTCCTGACTCTTTGAGATTTGTTTTTTCTGTTTTTGTTTTTTACATTTCCCCCTTTTGACCAGGATCTCTCAGAAAGCAGTGCTGATCCAAGTGTGAGATTTGTGTGTGTGTGTCAGTGACTTTGTATCTCAGTGCCAGGGAGGACCTTTCCTTTGTACAATTTTGCATCCAAGGGAAAGTGTGGATTGCAAACCTATTGAGGTTACATTTGAGTAACAAGGAGTAGCAGAACTGTGAAACACTTTTTGCCTAAAGTTCATACATTTCCAGGATAATAGACAGTGGCGATCATCTGAAGTGTCATCATCAAAGGTGTGGTGACAAACTCTAACAGGCTTGTTCTGAATGTTTTGGGAAAGCTGTCTCAGTAGAAGTCATCTGCTTCAGTTCTGCACAGTCCTTACTCTCAGGTCGCCAGATGATGTGCAGGTCTAGTGAGGGTGGCGCTCTCTTTAAGTGTGTCATGTGAATCCAAGAGTCAGTTCCTTAGAATCTGGTGTCACACAAGTTGGTTAGGAGTACTTGATAGGGGCCTTTCCAGAAAGGCTGAAGAGAGTTTTTCTGGAGGTATCTATTCTAGTAGATAAAATCTCCAGGTTGCAAGGTGTGATGCTTTAGGTTTTCATTTTCTGAGAGACACTGAAAAAACACTGAAAAGACTGCTCTACCAAAACACAGTTCAGTTCAGTTCATTTCATTCACTCAGTCGTGTCCCAAGACTGCGATCCCATGAATCGCAGCATGCCAGGCCTCTGAGTCCATCACCATCTCCTGGAGTTTACTCAAACTCATGTCCATCGAGTTGGTGTTGCCATCCAGCCATCTCATCCTCTGTCGTCCCCTTCTCCTCCTGCCCCCAATCCCTCCCAGCATCAGGGTCTTTTCCAATGAATAACTCTTCACACGAGGTGGCCAAAGTATTGGAGTTTCAGCTTTTAGCATCATTACTTCCAATGAACACCCAGGACTGATCTCCTTTAGGATGGACTGGTTGGATCTCCTTGCAGTCCAAGGGACTCTCAAGAGTCTTCTCCAGCACCACAGTTCAAAAGCATCGATTCTTCCGTGCTCAGCTTTCTTCACAGTCCAACTCTCACATCCATACAGGACCACTGGAAAAACCATAGCCTTGACTAGACGGGCCTTTGTTGGCAAAGTAATGTCTCTGCTTTTGAATATGCTGTTTAGGTTGATCATAACTTTTCTTCCAAGGAGTAAATGTCTTTTAATTTCATGACTAAATAAATAAGTGGGGAAGAAATAAACCTATGCAGAAGAATTCCAAATAAATTATAAATGTATTTATAATTATAAATTAAAAATTACAAATGAATTATTTACAAACTTGCTGTATTTACATATATTAGCCCCTTAGGCTAGCCAAGGGGGAGCATGACTCCCACTCTTTTAAGTGTAGCCTCCACAAGGTGACTTCTTTCCAAAGCACACACCATGGAAAGGTGGGGTACAGAATACAATGGCTTCAGCCAGCTGATCAGATCAAGTTCAACACCAGTCATCATAAATCCTATTGCGAGTATGTACCCTCAACATGATGAGATGAAAATGGCACTATCCCTCTGATCTTCCCCACATCATAACTCCAGCCCAGTGACGAGGAAAAAAAAAAATCAGGCACATTTGATTAGAAGAACATCCAATATAGCTGACCAACATTCTTCAAAACCCTTAAGGTCATTGAAAGTGAGAATCTCAGCATTCTCACAGATAAAAGAAGCCTAAGAAGACATGACAACTAAATACAACATGGTATCAAGAAGGGAACCCTCGAACAGAAGAAAAGACATTAGATAAAAACCAAGATCATCTGAATAAACTATGGACTTTTAAAAATAATAAGGTATCACTATTAGTTCATTAACTGTAACAAACATGCCATATTAATGTAAGATAATAAAAGTGAGAATGCCAGGCTGCGATGGTGCAGGAGCTGCCAAGAGGAGCTATCCCACATCCAAGGTCAGGGGCGATGGCTGAGAGGAGCTACCCCACGTCTGAGGTCAGGGGCAGTGGCTGAGAGGAGCTACCCCATGCCCGAGGTCAGGGGCAGCAGCCAAGAAGAGCAAACGTGCTCAGCTTTCTTCACAGTCCAACTCTCACATCCATACAGGACCACTGGAAAAACCATAGCCTTGACTAGACGGGCCTTTGTTGGCAAAGTAATGTCTCTGCTTTTGAATATGCTGTTTAGGTTGATCATAACTTTTCTTCCAAGGAGTAAATGTCTTTTAATTTCATGACTAAATAAATAAGTGGGGAAGAAATAAACCTATGCAGAAGAATTCCAAATAAATTATAAATGTATTTATAATTATAAATTAAAAATTACAAATGAATTATTTACAAACTTGCTGTATTTACATATATTAGCCCCTTAGGCTAGCCAAGGGGGAGCATGACTCCCACTCTTTTAAGTGTAGCCTCCACAAGGTGACTTCTTTCCAAAGCACACACCATGGAAAGGTGGGGTACAGAATACAATGGCTTCAGCCAGCTGATCAGATCAAGTTCAACACCAGTCATCATAAATCCTATTGCGAGTATGTACCCTCAACATGATGAGATGAAAATGGCACTATCCCTCTGATCTTCCCCACATCATAACTCCAGCCCAGTGACGAGGAAAAAAAAAAATCAGGCACATTTGATTAGAAGAACATCCAATATAGCTGACCAACATTCTTCAAAACCCTTAAGGTCATTGAAAGTGAGAATCTCAGCATTCTCACAGATAAAAGAAGCCTAAGAAGACATGACAACTAAATACAACATGGTATCAAGAAGGGAACCCTCGAACAGAAGAAAAGACATTAGATAAAAACCAAGATCATCTGAATAAACTATGGACTTTTAAAAATAATAAGGTATCACTATTAGTTCATTAACTGTAACAAACATGCCATATTAATGTAAGATAATAAAAGTGAGAATGCCAGGCTGCGATGGTGCAGGAGCTGCCAAGAGGAGCTATCCCACATCCAAGGTCAGGGGCGATGGCTGAGAGGAGCTACCCCACGTCTGAGGTCAGGGGCAGTGGCTGAGAGGAGCTACCCCATGCCCGAGGTCAGGGGCAGCAGCCAAGAAGAGCAACCCCACGTCTGAGGTCAGGGGCAGCTGCTGAGAGGAGCAACCCCATGTCCAAGGAGTGGCGGCTGTGTGGATGCAGGAAGGCTGAGAGGAGCTACTCCACGTTCAAGGTCAGGAGGAGTGGTGGTGAGGAGTTACCCCTCGTCCAAGTTAAGAGAAAATCAAGTAAGACAGTAGGTGTTGTGAGAGGGCATCAGATGGCAGACACACTGAAACCATACTCACAGAAAACTAGTCAATCTGCTCACACAGACCATGGCCTTGCCTAACTCAATGAAACTAAGCCATGCCATGTGAGGCCACCCAAGACAGACGGGCCATGGTGGAGAGGTTTGACAGAATGTGGTCCACTGGAGAAGGGAATGGCAAACCACTTCAGTATCCTTGTCTGGAGAACCCCATGAAGAGTATGAAAAGGCAAAATGATAGGATACTGAAAGAGGAATTCCCCAGGTCAGTAAGTGCCCAATATGCTACTGGAGATCAGTGGAGAAATAACTCCAGAAAGAATGAAGGGATGGAGCCAAAGCAAAAACAATACCCAGTTGTGGATATGACTGGTGATAGAAGCAAGGTCTGATGCTGTAAAGAACAATATTGTATAGGAACCTACAATGTTAGGTCCATGAATCAAGGCAAATTAGAAGTGGTCAAACAGGAGATGGCAAGAGTGAACGTTGACATTCTAGGAATCAGCAAACTAAAATGGACTGGAATGGGTGAATTTAACTCAGAGGACCATTATATCTACTACTGTGGGCAGGAATCGCTTACAAGAAATGGAGTAGCCATCATAGTCAATGAAAGAGTCCAAAATGCAGTACTTGGATGCAGTCTCAAAAAGGACAAAATGATCTCTGTTCGTTTCCAAGGCAGACAATTCAATCTCATGGTAATCCAAGCCTATTCCCCAACCAGTAACACTGCAGAAGCTGAAGCTGAACGGTTCTATGAAGACCTACAAGACCTTTTAGAACTAACACCCAAAAAAGATGTCCTTTTCATTATAGGGGACTAGAATGCAAAAGTAGGAAGTCAAGAAACTCCTGGAGTAATGGGCAAATTTGGCCTTGGAGTACGGAATGAAGCAGGGCAAAGGCTAATAGAATTTTGCCAAGAGAACTCACTAGTCATAGCAAACACCCTCTTCCAACAACACAAGACAAGACTCTACACATGGACATCACCAGATGGTCAACACCAAAATCAGATTGATTATATTCTTTGCAGCCAAAGATGGAGAAGCTCTATACAGCAAAAACAAGACCAGGAGCTGACTGTGGCTCATATCATGAACTCCTTATTGCCAAATTCATACTTAAATTGAAGAAAGTAGGGAAAACCGCTTGACCATTCATGTATGATCTAAATCAAATCCCTTACAATTATACAGTGGAAGTGAGAAATAGATTTAAGGGACTAGATCTGATAGAGTGCCTGATGAACTATGGACTGAGATTCATGACACTGTACAGAAGACAGGGATCAAGGCCATACCCAAGGGGAAAAAATGCAAAAAAGCAAAATGGCTATCTGAGGAGGCCTTACAAAAAGCTGTGAAAAGAGAAGTGAAAAGCAAAGGAGAAAAGGAAAGCTATTCCTATTTGAATGCAGAGTTCCAAAGAATAGCAAGGAGAGATAAGAAAGCCTTCCTCAGTGATCAATGCAAAGAAATAAAGGAAAACAATGGAATGGGAAAGACTAGAGATCTCTTCAAGAACATTAGCGATACCAAGGGAACATATCATGCTAGGATGGGCTTGATAAAGGACAGAAATGGTCTGGACCTAACAGAAGCAGAAGATATTAAGAAGAAGTGGCAAGAATACACGAAAGAACTGTACAAAAAAGAGCTTTGTGATCCAGATAATGACGATGGTGTGATCACTCACCTAGAGCCAGACATCCTGGAATGTGAAGTCAAGTAGGCCTTAGAAAGCATCACTACGAACAAAGCTAGTGGAGGTGATGGAATTCCAGTAGAGCTATTTCAAATCCTTAATGATGATGCTGTGAAAGTGCTGCATTCAATATGCCAACAAATTTGGAAAACTCAGCAGTGGCCACAGGACTGGAAAAGGTCAGTCTTTATTTCAATCCAAAAGAAAGGCAATGCCAGTGAAGGCTCAAACTACCCCACAATTGCACTCATCTCACACGCTAGTAAAGTAATGCTCAAAATTCTCCAAGCCAGGCTTCAGCAATACATGAACCGTAAACTTCCAGATGTTCAAGCTGGATTTAGAAAAGGCAGAGGAACCAGAGATCAAACTGCCAACATCCGCTGGATCATGGAAAAAGAAAGAGAGTTCCAGAAAAACATCTATTTCTGCTTTATTGACTATGCTAAAGCCTTTGACTGTGTGGATCACGATAAACTGTGGAAAATTCTGAAAGAGATGGGAATACCAGAGCACCTGACCTGCCTCTTGAGAAACCTATATGCAGGTCAGGAAGCAGCAGAACTGGATATGGAACAACAGACTGGTTCCAAATAGGAAAAGGAATACTTTAAGGCTGTATATTGTCACTCTGCTTATTTAACTTCTGTGCAGAGTACATCATGAGAAACGCTGGGCTGGAAGAAGCACAAGCTGGAATCAAGATTGCCAGGGGAAATATCAATAACCTCAGATATGCAGACGACATCACGCTTATGGCAGAAAGTGAAGAGGAGCTAAAGGGCCTCTTGATGAAAGTGAAAGAGGAGAGTGAAAAAGTTGGCTTAAAGCTCAACATTCAGAAAGCAAAGATCATGACGTCCAGTCCCATCACTTCATGGGAAGTAGATGGGGAAACAGTGGAAACAGTGTCAGACTATTTTTGGGGGCTCCAAAATCACTGTAGATGGTGACTACAGCCATGAAATTAAAGACACTTACTCCTTGGAAGAAAAGTTATGACCAACCTAAACAGCATATTCAAAAGCAGAGACATTACTTTGCCAACAAAGGTCAGCTAGTCAAGGCTATGGTTTTTCCAGTGGTCATGTATGGATGTGAGAGTTGGACTGAAGAAAGCTGAGCACCGAAGAATTGATGCTTTTGAATTGTGGTGTTGGAGAAGACTCTTGAGAGTCCCTTGGACTGCAAGGAGATCCAACCAGTCCATCCTAAAGGAGATCAGTCCTGGGTGTTTACTGGAAGGAATGATGCTAAAGCTGAAACTCCAATACTATGAAGTGGTCATGTATGGATGTGAGAGTTGGACTGAAGAAAGCTGAGCACCGAAGAATTGATGCTTTTGAATTGTGGTGTTGGAGAAGACTCTTGAGAGTCCCTTGGACTGCAAGGAGATCCAACCAGTCCATCCTAAAGGAGATCAGTCCTGGGTGTTTACTGGAAGGAATGATGCTAAAGCTGAAACTCCAATACTATGGCCACCTCATGCGAAGAGTTGACTCATTGGAAAAGATCCTGATGCTCAGAGGGATTGGGGGCAGGAGGAGAAGGGGATGACAGAGGATGAGATGGCTGGATGGCAACACCAACTCGATGGACATGAGTCTGAGTAAACTCTGGGAGTTGGTGATGGACAAGGAGGCCTGGCGTGATACAATTCATGGGGCCGCAAAGAGTCAGACATGACTGAAGGACTGAACTGAATAAAGGGGAGACTATATCCATAGGCATGCAGAAATTCCGCCCTATCTCTCAGTTAGTCTATACAGCTGAACTGTTCTTCGAAATGTCTATTAATTTTTAAAATGCTAAAAAAACATCAGTTGGCTGCGCTTGTGTGGGTCTATCCCTCTCTCCTCCTTAGTGGATCTGGTGCTCATCACTGTAGCTTTAGGATCTGGTGCTCATCACTGTAGCTTTAGGATCTGGTGCTCATCACTGTAGCTTTAGGATCTGGTGCTCATCACTGTAGCTTTAGGATCTGGTGCTCATCACTGTAGCTTTAGGGCACGTCTTCAAGCTGGGCAGCGTGGATCCGAATGTATGCTTTCTCAGAACTGTTTTAACTATTCCAGCTTTTTTGCCTTTTTCTATACATTTGAGCATCAACTTCTCTGTATTTACCAAAAATCCTCTAGGATTTTGACTGGAACTGTATTAAATGGATGTATATGGGAATGTGTAAGGGGGTGGCTGGGGAGAATTGACTTACTATTGATGCTTCCAATCCACAATTACAGTGTGTTTCTGTATTTAAGGATCTACTCTGATTTTTTATTATGGGTGTGTAGTTTTCAGCATAGAGATAGTGTACGTGTTTTGTTAGATTATTTCATTTTTCTCTCATAAATATTTTAGTTTCAGTTTCCAACTGTACATTGCTAGTATATAGAAATACAGCTTGCTATTATTGTATCTTGTGACCTCACTAAACTCTCTAATTTGTTCTAGAAGTTTCTTTTGTATAAAGTTTTTCATGTAAGCTATCATATAATCTGCAAACAGGGACAGTTTAGTTTTCCCTTTGCTGTGTGTGCACTTCCGTGTCTCGTCCTTGTTGCCCTGACTAGGTCTTCCAGGGTGATGTAGAATAGGAGTGGTGGGTGGACACCCTTGCCCTAGTCTTTATCAGAAAGAGGTTAACATTAGCTGTAGGTTTCTGTGAAAGTCACCCAGCCGTGACTCTTTGCGACCCCATGGACTATACATATACAGTCCATGGAACTCTCCAGGCCAGAGTCCTGGAGTAGGTAGCCTTTCCCTCTTCAGGGCATCTTCCCAAACCAGGGATGGAGCCCAGGTCTCCTGAATGCTCTGTATCAGCTTAGGGACGTTTCTTTCTACCGAAGTTTGCTGAGAAAGTCTTGCTTTTGTTTGTCATGAAGGCTTCTGCTGTACTAGTTAACATGATTGTTTACTTTTTCTGCATTAATGTATGATGGATTACATTGCTTTTTAATTACTAAACTGCCTTGCATGTCTGAGATATATACCCACATTATCATGCCATTTATAAATTTGGCCTTGGAGTACAAAATGAAGCAGGTCAAAGGCTAACAGAGCTTTGCAAAGAGAATGCACTGGTCAGAGCAAACATCCTCTTCCAACACAAGAGAAGACTCTACACATGGACATCACCAGATGGTCAACACCGAAGTCAGATTGATTATATTCTTTGCAGCCAAGGGTGGAGAAGCTCTATACAGTCAGCAAAAACAAAACCGGGAGCTGTCTGTAGTTCAGATCATGAACTCCTTATTTCCAAATTCAGACTTCACTGAAGAAAATAGGGAAAACCACTAGACCATTCATGTACGACCTAAATCAAATTCCTCGTGATTATACAATGGAAGTGACAAATAGATTCACAGGATTAGATCTGATAAACACAGTGCCTGAAGAACTATGGATGGAGGTTCGTGACATTGTACAGGAGGCAGGGATCAAGACCATCCTAAGAAAAAGAAATGCAAAAAGGCAAAATGGTTGTCTGAGGAGGCCTTACAAATAGCTGAGAAAAGAAGAGATGCGAAAGGCAAAGGAGAAAAGGAAAGATAAACCCATTTGAATGCAGAGTTCCAAAGAATAGCAAGGAGAGAGAAGAAAGCCTTCCTCAGTGACCAATGCAAAGAAATAGAGGAAAACAATAGAGTGGGAAAGACTAGACATCTCTTAAAGGAAGTTAGAGATACCAAAGGAACATTTCATGCAAAGATGAGCACATTAAAGGACAGAAATGGTATGGACCTAATAGAAGCAGAAGATATTAAGAAGTGGCAAGAATACACAGAAGAACTATACAAAAAAAGATCTTCATGACCCAGATAAACACGATGGTGTGATCACTCACCTAGAGCCAGACATCCTGGAATGTGAAGTCAAGTGGGTCTTAGGAAGCATCACTACCAGCAAAGGTAGTGGAGGTGATGGAATTCCAGTTGAGCTATTTCAAATCTTAAAAGATGATGCTGTGAAAGTGCTGCACTCAATGCCAGCAAATCTGGAAAACTCAGCAGTGGCCACAGGACTGGAAAAGGTCAGTTTTCATTTCAATCTCAAAGAAAGGCAATGCCAAAGAATGTTCAGACTACTGCACAATTGCACTTATCTCACATGCTAGAAAAGTAATGCTCAAAATTCTCCAAGCCAGGCTTCAACAGTATTTGAACTGTGAACGTCCAGATGTTCAAGCTGGATTTAGAAAAAGCAGAGGAACCAGAGATCAAATTGCTAACATCCATTGGGTCATCGAAAAAGCAAGAGTTCCAGAAAAACATGAACTTCTGCTTTATTCACTATGTTGAAGCCTTGACTGTGTGGATCACAACAAACTGTGGAAAATTCTTTAAGAGATGGGAATACCAGACCACCTGACCTGCCTCTTAA
The DNA here is from genome assembly GCA_006410535.1 of Litocranius walleri. NCBI lineage: Eukaryota > Metazoa > Chordata > Mammalia > Artiodactyla > Bovidae > Litocranius > Litocranius walleri. Next base: position 752,046 of record SJYG01000646.1, read on the forward strand.
GAAATCTGTATGCAGGTCAAGAAGCAACAGTTAGAATTGGACATGAAACAACAGACTGGTTCCAAATAGGAAAAGGAGTACATCAAGGTTTATATATTATCACCCCGCTTATTTAACTTACATGCAGAATGCATCATGAGAAACACTGGTCTGGATGAAACAAGGTGGAATAAGGAGTGCTGGGAGAAACAGCAATAACCTCAGATATGCCAGGAGAAGGATGTGGCCACTCCATTATTCTTGCCTGGAGAATCCCATGGGCAGAGGAGCCTGGCAGGCCATGGTCCATAGGGTCACCGAGAGTCAAACACCACTGAAGTGACTAAGCATGTGCGCAGATGCACAGATGACAGCACCTTTATGGCAGAAAGCAAAGAAGAACTAAGTCTCTTAATGAAAGTGAGAGAGGAGAGTGAAAGAGTTGGCTTAAAACTCAACCTTCAGAAAACGAAGATCATGACATCCGGTCCCATCACTTCATGGCAAATGGATGGGGAAACAGTGGAAACAGTGACAGACTATTTTCTTAGGCTCCAGAATCACTGCAGTGATGAAATTAAGAGACACTTGCTCCTTAGAAGGAAAGTGATGACCAACCTAGTCAGTATATTCAAAAGCAGAGACATTACTTTGCTAACAAAGGTCGGGCTAGTCAAGGCTGTGGTTTTTCCAGTGGTCATGTATGGGTGTGAGAGTTGGACTATAAAAAAACTGAGCACTGAAGAACTGATGCTTTTGAACTGTGGTGTTGGAGAAGACTCTTGAGAGTTCCTTGGACTGCAAGATCCAACCAGTCCATCCTAAAGGAAATCCGTCTTGAATATTCATTGGAAGGACTGATGCTGAAGCTGAAACTCCAATACTTTGGCTTCCTGATACAAAGAACTGACTCATTTGAAAAGATCCTGATGGTGGAAAAGATTGAAGCCAGGAGGAGAAGGGGACAACAGAGGATGAGATGGTTGGATGGCATCACTGACTCAATGGACATGAGTTTGAGTAAGCTCCGGGAGTTGCTGATGGACAGGGAAGCCTGGTGTGCTACCGTCCATGAGGTGGCAAAGAGTTGGACATGACTGAAAGACTGAACTGAAACGTCACTGAGTCTGATTTTCAAACTTTTTGCTGAGAATTTTTGCTTTTATGTTAAAAACACACAGTAGTATAGTGATATGCCACAGGTAAGGTGAGATAGAATTATTATTTACTTACTTAACTGATGTTATGGCAATGTCAGCTTTGTAAAAGGAGTTGGGAAATATTCTCTCTTTTATTTTCTGTATCAGATTGTATAGAATTGATTTTTTCCTCATTTAAATAGTTGGTAGAGCTCACCAGTAAAACTCTGTGGACTTAGAGACTTCTTTTTTGGAAGGTTACACATTCAGTTTCTTCAGTGATGACAGGACTCTTTTTTTTTTTTTTTCAGAGCCTATGCTTTTATTATTATTTTTTTTAATTAATTAATTTATTTTTTAAATTACAATACTGTATTTGTTTTGCCATACGTTGACATGTATTAGCCACAGGTGAACACAATCTCCCAATGCCGAAGCCCCCTCCCACCTCCTACCCCACACCATCTACCTGAATCATCCTGTGCACCAGCCCCATGCATCCTGCATCCTGCATTGAACATAGACTGGCGCTTCGTTTCTTACAAGATAGTATACGTTTCAATGCCATTCTCCCAAACCATCCCACCCTTTTCCTCTCCCCCAGAGTCCAAAAGTCCGTTCTATACCTCTGTGTCTCTTTTGTTGTCTCACATATAGGGTCATCATTACTATCTTCTAAATTCCATATATATGTGTCAGTATACTGTATTGGTGTTTTTCTTTCTGGCTTACTTCACTCTGTATAATTGGCTCCAGTTTCATCCATCTCATTAGAACTGAGTCAAATTTATTCTTTTTAAGGGCTGAGTAGTACTCCATTGTGTATATGTACCACA
>SJYG01000646.1:760129-817966 GCA_006410535.1 Litocranius walleri
TTATTTATTTATTCTTCCTTCCTGTTATGTTGCCCTCTGTGCTTCCAGGGCTAGCCCCATGCACAGCTGTGAGAAAGTTCCCGAATTTTAGGGAACCTCTCTTTTTAAGAGTCTCTTCCTGGGATGAGATTCCCTTCCCGTGCTGGGGTTCCCTCCCTACCTCCTTTGTCTCTATCTTCGTCCTTTAAAATAATTCCTACCTGGTTTTGAAGCCAATGATTTGCTTTGCTGGATGCCTGATGTCCTCTGCCAGCATTCAGAAGATATTTTGTGGAATTTACTCAGCGTTGAAATGTTCTTTTGATGAGGTAGAGAGGGAGAAAGTGTTCCTCCCTTCCTATTCCTCCGCCATCTTTTCCGCCTCCCTGACAGGACTCTTCATTCTGTCTATTGCAGCTTGGGTGCATTTTAGTGGTTTGCAGTTTTCAAGGAACTGGTCCATTTCCTCTGAAGTTCATGTGTGTAAAGATGTTTATAGTGTTGTGGGCGTCTTAGTTTTTCATTGTCTGCAGGTCTGTAGTGACAGCCTGTCTCTAATGATCACATCAGTGACCTGTGTCTTCCCTGTGCCGCTTTCTGGAGGCCCATCAGCCTCACTGTTGTTTCAGAGAGCCAGCTTTGGACTTAGCTGATTTTCTCCACTGGTTTTGGATTTTTTATGTCACTTCTAGTCTGTCTTTATTACTTCCTTCCTTTTGTTTCTGTTGGGTGTATGTAGCTCTTTTTATTACTGCTTCTGAAGGTGGACGCTTAGATTGATTCAAGACCTTCTTTTCTAATATGAGCACTGAGTGCTAGGGATGTCTCTCTAGGCACTTCTCTAGCCGGATCTCACAGGTCTTCATGCTGTATTTTCATTTTCACTTAGTTCAAAAATACCTTCTAGTTTCTCTCTAGTCCTCCTCTTTGACTCGTGAATCACTGCTGTATTCATTCGTTTTGGGCTGCTCTGGGTCTCTTGCTTTGCACGGCCAGTCTCCAGTTGTGTCGCGGGGCCTCCTCTTCATCACAGCCCGCAGGCTTCTCACTGTGGTGGCTGCTCCCGCTGCGGGCCACAGGCTCTGGGGCCGGGGGCCTTCGGCAGCTGCGGCTCCGGGCCCAGAGCAGAGGCTCAGTGGTTGCGGCGCGTGGGGTTAGTTGCCCTGCGGCGTGTGGGGTCTGCCCCGTGTGCAGTCTCGGCACCAGCCCACCCTCACACCTGTGTCCCCTTGGGGTCTGCATCTCTTGATCTTCTTTTCCTGCAATTTGAGATCTTCCTGGTTCTTTGAATGCCAAGCAGTCAGCTTGGAACTGTGTTCTAGCTATGTTTCATATTACGTCAGGAAACCCTGGGTCTTACTGAAATCCCATGGAGAATTGTTTTTTTTTTTTAAGCAGGTAACCAACCTGCAATGAGGGAGACCTGGGTTTGATCCCTGGATTGGGAAGATCCTCTGGGGAAGGGAAAGGCTACTCACTCCAGTACTCTCGCCTGGAGAAGTCGGTGGACTGTGTAGTCCATGGGGTTGCAAAGAGTCAGACTGAGTGACTTTCCCTTTCCCTTTATTTTTTAATTTTATTTTTTGAGGTAGAAATTCTTTTTTTTTTTAATACTTTATTCTACATTACAATACTATATTTGTTTTGCCATACATTGATATGAATCGTTCAGCCCGGCAGTCCCAGAGGCTGTGGTTCCAGGCGGTGCGGGCCTAACACCTCGGCCGGGCTGTTCCGACCCAGCGCATGTGCGCCCCATAGTGCCCAGTCTGGAACCCGAGCTGTGCTCGGCTGTGCGTCCTGGGTCAGCGGTCAGGAGTCACAGCTACAGGGTGGGAGCTCGCAGGTGAGCCCAGGAGCTCACAGGCAGCCTGAGGGCGGGAGTTTCCTGTGCGCCACTCTCTGCCTCTCCATGGTCTCGCCAGTACTCTGTGGTACTCTGGGACCTGATTTCCAGCTGCAGACAGAAAGCCAGGACTTTAATTCTCAGACTCTGACACGTGCCCCACTAAGTGCACCCCTGGCTGGAGTCAAGAGACAGGAGGAGACAAATGGGAAGAGTCACGGGATCTGATCCCAGCGTCTCGGGGCCATGGTGTCCCTGACTGGAGAGGAAGGCTTTGGGATGTCACAGGCTTCATTAATTGCCATGGCAGGATTACTTGCAAGCTGGATTGCCAAAGAAAAAGAAGAGAATATTTCACACTCTCCCTGAGAAGGAGCAATTCTCATTCTTGCCATTCAAACCGGAACCAGAGGGCTTCTCCTGGAGATGTTCTGTCTTCAACCTACGCCTACTTCAGGGTCTGGGGCTGAGCGAGCTCAGGGGGCTCTGCAGGGAAGCAGCGGTGACTCCGTTGCCAGGCTGGCAGGGCTCCGAGCGCTGGCCGGCCCCGTCCGTCGGCAGCTTCACTCGCTACGCTCCTGTGATAGCTTCTCTGAGCACCTCTCCCTGGGGGCTCGGAGGTTAAGGCATCTGCCCGCAATGCGGGAGACCCGGGTTCGAGTCCTGGGTCAGGAAGATCCCCTGGAGAAGGAAATGGCAACCCACTCCATATTCTTGCCTGGACAGTCCCATGGTCGGAGGAGCCTGGTGGGCTACAGTGCACGGAGTGGCAGTCAGTCGGACACAAGTGAGCGACTTCACTTCAAGCATCTCTCCAGGCTTAACAGCTGCACTCAGCAGGAGAGGCTGGGTAGAAGACTGCTTTCCCTACCCAATTCAGAGCCACACGAGCAAGTCAGAACGCCACATCCAGATGGCTCTACAGGACAGTCCTGCCGGACATTCAGGGAACAAACAATTCCACTCTGAATCAAGTTAATCCAGGATACAGAGAGAGAGGCTGCACTCCCAACTCATTTTTTGAGAAGTTTCATGTTAAAATCTGACAAGGAAAGAGGAGAGAAAATTACAGGCTAATCTTAACTCATCAGCATAAATGCAAAATCCACTCTTAGCAAACATAATTCATGGAGATATAAAAAAGATAATACACAATGGCCCAAGTAGGTTTCCCAAGAAAGCATGGTTAGTTTACAGTCAGGAAAGCAATTCCTAAAATTTACTGAGTCAACAGATTGAAGTTTAAAACATGCTTACCTTAATACTTGCATACAAATGGAGAAGTTCCTCAGTGGTCCCTCATGCTAATGGTGAATCCGTAAAAGCATTCACGTTAAGATTAGTGATGAGATAAGGATGTCCAGCTATGGTATAGGAAGTTCCCCTAGAAACACAAGAAGGCAAAAGGGGACAAGAGTTGGAAAAGAAGAAACAAAGCCATCCTGTCCGTGGATGAACGATGCCTCGGGGCGGGGGCGGGGGCAGCTCGGAGCCGGCGCTCACAGGGGCCCCGGGAGGTGCAGAGCTGTGCGCCGCGGGGGACGTGGGGAGACGGCGTGTCCTCCCGGTGGCCGGCAGAGGACAGCGACACCCACGCGCACCGCTGGCAGAGGCGGCGGCGGCAGGAAGAGCGCTCTTGCTCGGTTTTCTGAAAACAGACGGACAGTGCTTGTTGCCCAGCCCTTGTACACAGATATGCTTACGCACACGCGCACGCGCATCTGTAGGCGGCAAGCCCAAGGACCAGTGCCAACAGAAACAGGACCACGCCAACAAGGCTAGCTTTTCATGCCTTCTTCATTCTGACTCCGCGCTTCACGCCTGCTTCCCACTCCGCTGTTGGGAAGAGCAAGGCCCCGGGCACTGGCATGCGGAGCGCGCCCGCGCTCGAGCGCCTTCTCTTCGCCAGGGGCTTCCCAGGGCCCTGTCTGCAGGAGGCGCCAGCACCCCTGTCCAGGAACCGGCAGGCTCGCCTTGGCTTCCTCTGAAGGCAGTGACTTCTCTGTGTCTTTTTTCCTGTTCAGGAAGCATGAGCTAGGGTTCTGCTCCCGTCGAGCTGCCCTCTGCTGGTGGAGGCACCCGCGGGGGGCCTTGGGGGAGGGGAGGGGGGCCCACCACAAAAGGGTAAGCCCTGGCACCGCTGTCGCTGTGGGTCACGGCGTCCTGTGTCTTGCCCAGTCTCATGACTCCTGAAGAAATAGGATGTGACAGGCTGGCTTGTCAGCCCTAGGAGCTGCCCCTTCTTGTGCAAAAAAATAAAAAATAAAGAAATGTGAAAGTATTAGTCACTCAGTTGCGTCTGACTCTCTCTAATCCCATGGACTATAGCCCGTCAGGAGTCTCTGTCCATGGAATTTTCCAGGCAAGAATGCTTGAGTGGGGTGCCATTCCTTTACTCCAGGGGATCTTCCTGACCCAGGATTGAACCTGGGTCTCCTGCGTTGTAGGCGGATTCTTTACTGTCCTAGCGACCAGGGAAGCCCATTCTTCTTCACTTTTTTCCTTTCTTTCTTTTTTTAATGTATTTCTTTTTCACTGAAGGATTAATTGCTTTACAATATTGTGTTGGTTCCTACATCAACATGAAGCCCATTCTTAATGATGTGCATAATCCTGCTTCACCTGATTCCAACTCACAGTGAGCAGGTTTCTAGGCCGTGAGTAACACCATGTATCTTCCCTTTCAGTTTATGCCGTTATGTCAGTGTGATACAGTGAAACTTGCTTCATCAAACAATACTTAGAATGGCTAAGCTCAAAGCAGACACCCTTAAGCGGCCTCGCCAAGCAGACCCTGAGCGGGATGAGGCCCAGTGCACAGGATGTCCTGGAGCGACGCCTGAGGTTTTTCTGCCTTCTGCCTGCAACTGAGACCAGCTACGGTCCAGGTCCCATGGAGCGAGAAGGCAGTTTCCTGTAGTGGCCATCACACTTCAGAATTCCACTCCCAGCGCCTCCAGCCACCCCCTTTCTGAGCAGACACGCTTCCTCCTGGAGACGGTCTTCTCTTCAGCCGTTGCTCCACGGAGACATCCTGTGTCCTGCAGGAAGCAGCAGGAGATGGCTTCACTTGGAGCCAGATACCCTGGGGGCATCATGCTGGCGCGTGTCGTCCCGCTGCAGCCTCAGCCTGGGGTGCCTAGTGCACCGCACGTCAGAGGACACGGCCAGAAGGGCTGCCCTGGGCTCCTTCCCGAGGATTCAGGGGGTCAGCGCTCAGTGGGCATTGCTGGAAGGCGCTGTCCTTTATCAACACAGCGGCCCCCAACCTTGCTGCCACCAGGACTGCTTTCGAGGAAGACAGCTTCTCCAGGTGCAGCCAGGGGATGGTTTCGGGATGGTTCACGTGCATCACACCTACTGTGCAGCTCACTGCTACATCAGCTCCACCTCCGGTTGTCAGGCATCGGACTCTGCAGGCTGGGGACCCCTGCTTTAGCACAAAGCGTCACACAGCACCAGAAAGGGAGCCGCGAGGGCAGAACAGGCGGTCGTGCCCCAGCCGGAGTTCGTCTCTACGTTCGGATTCAGCTCTTCAAGCTGATGACTGCGTGTCCAGGCTGACTGATCGCCAGGGCAGGAGGAGGGCAGGTCAGAGTCGGACCCGTGCTCTCAGGGAGGGCCGGCTCACACCCCTGCGCGTGCTCTCAGGGAGCGGGGCCGGGAGAAGGTGAGCTCAGTGGGACCCGCTTGGGCTGGGGTATCTGCCGTGCTGCACCCCTGGGAATGAAGGAGGGGAGGGAACGGTTGAGTGAAGAGCTGCGGCGACACCCAGCACGGGGTGTTCCTGACAGACTGGGCTGGGAGGAACCCGGGGGCCGGGGGAGAGTCATGGAGCCCCTCCAGGGAGGCCACCTGGTCCCTGCTCCCTCCAGCACCTGCCACCAGAGAGAAGCAAACGCCCAGCCCAGCCCAGCCCCTCGGTGCTGGGGAGCGGGTCAGAGGGCCAGGCTCGGGGCTTCCTTCCCTCTGAGTCACTGGAGACCCAGACGCCCTGGGGCTCGTCTGCTCTTCCACAGGCCCAAGGCCAGGACGGGCGGTAGGGGGCTACCGCGGGGGGCTCCACGGCTCGGGGTGGCCGCACCACAGATGAGAATTGATACGTGGGCATGTGTTGACTCTCAGGCCAGCGTCCATGTGTGAAGATCACGAGCAGGGGACAAGTGTCAGGGTGCACAGAGACAAGGGGAACTCTCCTCCAGTCCTCCAGCCTTGTCGGGCAGGGGTCCCAGGGCAGTGGTGGCAAGGCCGGGTCCAAGCTGGCCGCAGCTGGGCAGAAGGAATGCGGCGGACTGAGAAGCCCCAGCTGTGTTTGGCCTGGGGACTCAGAACATCAATTCTGTGGTCCTTGTGGTTCCGACTGTGTCCCCAGGACCACCCTCCCGTGGACTCGGACGTCAGTAACAGCTAAGTGTGGCTCGCGTGTCAAGTACCAGATGGTGCACAGCACGGAATGCCTGGGGCATAGAGACACTTTTCCTGTAAAATACACAAGCTTGAAGCTTGTTACATCCATCCTACAGATGCTGACACCAAGCTGCCGGGAAGATAGCCCGCTCAACATGCCAGACTCAGCATCTGGCAGGAGCATTTTTTTTGGGAGGGCCTGTTATTTGGATAGGAAAGAGAGAGGGAGAATGACAGAGCATGAGGTCTTGTATTTATGAGAAAACCTTCCCTTGTGAGAGCTTCCAGTCGCTTGTGACTTACAGGCTCATGATACAGGTAGTCCTGTTAATGAATGCCGTCGTGTGCACACACAGACTCCATGCAGACGTCTGCTAGATGCTCCATCTTTTGAGGACAGCAAACAGGACCAGTACAAGCTGTCGGGTCAGACGGGACTGGTCCAGTCCAGCAGCGCTGAAAGCCCATCTCAGGCCCATGAGCTCGGTCAGTCGGCAGCTCAAAGGGCTCATCTGTCTGCACTTGGACTGGAAGCAGATGTTCATGGCTTTGAAATGATAAGGGGGTGCCACCAGCTCCTTTCCCTGAACCCCGCTCCTGGACCTTGCTTTGCCATTCAACATGTGGTCACAGCTGGATAATTCCTTATGAAGAAAAAGAAGAGAAACCTTTAGAGAATGGGTGTAAATATCAACAGTAAACTCACTGGAGGCATCTTCCATGCAGCCCTCAGCTCAACGTCCACCGCACAGAGATGGCACGGTACGGCCGCGGCCCTGCCGGCTCAGTTCAGCCACCTCCGGGCCACTTCAGGGATCCACTGAAAGACACAGACAGTGACCACCTTCTTGCCTAAATCTGGACGAGAAAGAAATCCTGGGGAAAAAACTCCTCTCGGTGGTAGTTCAAGGAAGAAGAAAAGCCTGAGCAGCATCACTGCGGCCCAGCTGAGCAGGAAGGCTTGCTCAGCGCACTCTGTGCACAGAGGCCACTCACACTCAGCGCCGATTGAACAGCTCACTGCCGCTCGACTTCGCAGCGCACACGACTGGAAAACAGCACAGTGATGAAACAAGCAGACTATTGGAAATCTCGTCTCACTTTGTTATTTCAGGTGATCAGTTTTGTGCTCTTCTGAAGATAAAAGCCCCAGGCTGATGGGGCACTGATTCTGCCCTCAGCCACAGCCACACCCCTGGACTGTAAGACCTGATTGTAAGAATGGGATTTTATTTTCTTTTCCTCCAGTCCTGGACTCAACCTACAGTGGGAAGGACTGGCCTAAGCTCCCCAAGACCGAGACCCATCACACTCGGATGGCAGGGTGGCCACAGAGGCACAGGGCCCGGGAAGGCCTGCAGGCAGCTGCTCCTGTGCCTCGCTGTCCCCGGCCAGGAGCTCTGGCCTCTCGGACGCCCCTGTGAGGATGTTCGCCCTCCCGGGAGGTGGAATGGGAAACACCCCCCATGCCAAGGGGCAGCACTGAAGGCCGAACTCTGGGCCAGGGGACAGAGCGATGCAATTACATCATCAATTCTTATTCTGCATCAGACCTTAAAAAGATAATACATAACACAAATATGTTTCAGGTCATTCTTCCAAGGAGTTTGAGAATCAGGTAAAGTTCTTGTCAAGGCTTTTCATCCTCATCTCCGACAGCCCATGCTTCTAAACTTGCCACCTCTTGGAAAGATGGTTTTCTTCCTGAATAATTTATTCAGGGCTCCTGTATGGATGTTGCGAAAGGGGGGCCTCTGTGAGCTCTGCTTGTGTGCCGGCCCTGAACTCTCCTCCCTCCTGAGGGGCTGTGGGCCGGGAGAGGACAGTCCTCAGAGGAGGGGCAGACAGAAAGGCCCGGCTGGCAGGGCCCTGCTCCAGCAGCAGCTTGGGCTACCTGCAGCACCAACTTCGGGCACGAATCCTTCTTGTCCTCCAGTCAATCCCTGGGGCCCTTAAATGCCCTTATTCACTGGGCTCCCCACTTCTACTGAAACTGCACAAAATTCTTGGTGATTTTCTTGGGGTTTTCACTTACAGCCCCTAAGAGATGAGGGGCTTAGGGGGTCTAAACTGCCTACCAGCATTGCGCCTCTGACCCAGCCACCTGGGGGAAACTGTCAGGTTTGGACTTAGCATGGCCTCTGGGCTTAGTCTACGTAGACAGTCACGTCTTAGATGGTTCAGAGCCCACCCGAACCCTGGGGCCTCCACGGCAGGCTCTGAAAAGGCAACTCCCTCAGCTCATTCCCTCAGAAGGCTTTACAACAGTAAATACCTAGACTGACTCTATTGTTACTTTCTTAAATGGCTTCAAACATACAGCTGTCATAGACTGACTTCTCAAAGGTCAGTAAAGACCTGTGTGCCCCTCCCATCACACTCCTATTCTGAACATTTCATTATCCTCCCACCACCTCAGCAGCATCTCCAGATGAGCTTGCACTTGCCGTGTCTGTCTACTTAGTCAAGTGACCTTCTGTGACATTCAACATCAAGACGAAGCGCACACAGCCACTCTCTCTGTGTCCGTGTCCACCCTGTGGCCTCACCCATTCGCTGAGTTATTTTTCAGATCCATTTGGTCACTTTTGAGGGTCTCTTGTCTGCTGCTTGGGTCTGATTCCATTTCCACTTCTTTGAATGCCTTACACGCTGTCACTCCGTGTTGCCTGCCTCATAGCAGCAGCATCTGAAGCTCCTGGGTGGTGAAATCTACCACCTGGTGTTTCTGCTGATTCTCATCTCGCGCAGTCTTTGCACGTATTTGGCCATGTGGGGGTTTCTGTGAGGCTGACTTGCTCAGGGAGCATCCTCACAGGCGTAAGATGACATTTTTTTTTCTCTGGAGCAAATCTGTTGACTTCTTCCTCTACTGAGGACATTGTGAAGTGAAAGTTGCTCAGTCGTGTCTATTTGTGAACCCATTTGATTATACAGTCCATGGAATTCTCCAGACCAGAATACTGGAGTGGGTAGACTTTCCCTTCTCCAGAGAGTCTTCCCCAGCCCAAGGTCTGCCGCATTGCAGGCAGATTCTATACCAACTGAGCCAGAAGGGAAGCCCAGGAATACTGGAGTGGGTAGCCTTGCCCTTCTCCAGTGGATCTTCCCAATCCAGGAATCAAACTGGGGTCTCCCACGTTGCAGGCAGATTCTTTACCAACTGAGCTATCATTTGGGGCCACTTAATTTCTTTAGATTTCCCCTTGCTCTGTAGGTGCCACCAGAATCAGTCCCACTCCAGGACCCCACAGTGCAGGAGAGAGACTCTTCTACCAGAGCTGAGGCAGAAACAGCTCAGCTTCATGTCTTCCTGTGAGAAGGGCCTCCTTCTGAAGGGAAGCCCTCTATGCAAGGTCTCAACTGAGAGGTCCACAGTGCACAAACCCAGGGTCTGGTCTCTCGCTTCTTTTTGTGTTGGAATACTGGTATCATCCTGGGGCTTCCCTGGTGGCTCAGAGGGTAAAGTGTCTGCCTGTAATGCAGGAGACCTGGGTTTGATCCCTGGGTCAGGAAGATCCCCTGGAGAAGGAAATGGCAACCCACTCCAGTACGCTTGCCTGGAAAATCCCATGGACAGAGAAGCCTGGAGACTACAGTCCATGGGATCGCAAAGAGTCGGACACGACTGGGCGACTTGTCTTGCTTTCACTTTCACTGGTAATAGAGAGTACTCACAACACAGGGTATTGGTATCAGCATGTGACCTGGAAGGTCCGTTATTTCTGTCCATTCTGCTGCCAGCAGCTCGTTAGGTGTTTGTTGTTATGGGACAAGGCTGCTGTGTGCGTTGGTGGGGGGACGGAGCTGGGGATATGGGACAAGGCTGCTGTGTGTGTTGGTGGGGGGGACAGAGCTAGGGATATGGGACAAGGCTGCTGTGTGTGTTGGTCGTGGGGGGGACAGAGCTGGGGATATGGGACAAGGCTGCTGTGTGCGTTGGTGGGGGGACGGAGCTGGGGATATGGGACAAGGCTGCTGTGTGCGTTGGTGGAGGGACGGAGCTGGGGATACGGGGCAAGGCTGCTGTGTGTGTTGGGAGGGGGGACGGAGCTGGGGATACACTTGGACATTTACCCGTTTCCCACGATGTGTTTTTAGAAGTGTGTTTCTTGTGACTTTAATGGCCTCTGGGGGCAGTGCTGCAGGAGCCTTTTGAGAAATCTCATCTGCCATCTGCCAGGAGGAGGAACTGGAACTCTCAGTAGGGTTTCAGTCTCAACCGGAAATGGCAGAAGCACCCGTGTGACCCACAGACACGGGGCCCTTGCTGGGCCGGCACTCGGCTCAGATTCCCTCTTCCCCATGACAGTCTGGTCGTGGGGTCTCTGCAGGTCACATCTCAACAGGGGCCTCTGTCCAGTGCTGCCCCAGCCTCTGCCAGGCCTCTGAACCTGAGTGGCTGTGAGCCCAGGAGATCCCAGCAGGGGAGCCCATCTCCTGGGCAGCAGCCAATGATGCCCCTGGAAAGAAGGCTGGTTCCCTGACACTGCTGAAGATGTCAGCTCCGCACATCAGGCTACTTGGCTCCTCCGTGATGGCACGTTGGTCAGGTTCCTCTGCAGACACACACGAGGGTGCTAACAAAGCCGAGACACCTCTGCAGAGAAAACCCCAAACCCCCAACCTCAGGAGCAGGGGAGCAGGGGAGAGAGGCCTTGGGCTGATGACTGGCTTGTCCCCAGACATCTCAGCGAAGCCTTCCACACCCTTTCTATCCAATGCAGCACGACCACCAAGGAGATGATCTTAACAGGAGGTGGTGCTGCCGTTTTCTGAAGCGGGAATCTGTGGGTCATGAGCGAGTACCTCTGCATGGATAAGCAGTCAGAAGCGAGGGCCTGGATACTGAAGGGCAGAACGAAGCGCGGGAGGTGCAAGCTCCCCAGGAAGTAGCCTCTCGATGAAAGCCGCAGGACTGTCCGAAGCGAGCGTGACTGAGCTGTGACCGAGCCAACGTCAGCAAAGATGCTTTGTCGTGTGGGTTTTGAGGATGGTCCACAGGTGCTGAAGGGGGCAGAGGGAACCTCCAAGGAGCGTGTCCACGCTCTGGGCCAGTTAGGAAGCGCCTCTTTAGACAGATGTCCAGATACAACCTGTGTCCCAAGGACACAGAGGAGACTGGTGGCTAGGTTCAAACCCTCCACGGGAAGGACGTTTGGTCATTCTCACACCTCCGTCCCAGGGTGGGACCAGGCTGAGGAGACCCCAAGAGAACGAGGGTCACTTCAGCATCCTAGGCCGCAAGGGCAGTCAGTGCTCAAACCCCATCTTTGCTTCAAAGCACAGGGTCTGCTGTGTAAGGTCCTGCCTGAACATCCCAGCACACCAGGATGAAGACTACAGTCCATGGGATCGCAAAGAGTCGGACACGACTGGGCGACTTGTCTTGCTTTCACTTTCACTGGTAATAGAGAGTACTCACAACACAGGGTATTGGTATCAGCATGTGACCTGGAAGGTCCGTTATTTCTGTCCATTCTGCTGCCAGCAGCTCGTTAGGTGTTTGTTGTTATGGGACAAGGCTGCTGTGTGCGTTGGTGGGGGGACGGAGCTGGGGATATGGGACAAGGCTGCTGTGTGTGTTGGTGGGGGGGACAGAGCTAGGGATATGGGACAAGGCTGCTGTGTGTGTTGGTCGTGGGGGGGACAGAGCTGGGGATATGGGACAAGGCTGCTGTGTGCGTTGGTGGGGGGACGGAGCTGGGGATATGGGACAAGGCTGCTGTGTGCGTTGGTGGAGGGACGGAGCTGGGGATACGGGGCAAGGCTGCTGTGTGTGTTGGGAGGGGGGACGGAGCTGGGGATACACTTGGACATTTACCCGTTTCCCACGATGTGTTTTTAGAAGTGTGTTTCTTGTGACTTTAATGGCCTCTGGGGGCAGTGCTGCAGGAGCCTTTTGAGAAATCTCATCTGCCATCTGCCAGGAGGAGGAACTGGAACTCTCAGTAGGGTTTCAGTCTCAACCGGAAATGGCAGAAGCACCCGTGTGACCCACAGACACGGGGCCCTTGCTGGGCCGGCACTCGGCTCAGATTCCCTCTTCCCCATGACAGTCTGGTCGTGGGGTCTCTGCAGGTCACATCTCAACAGGGGCCTCTGTCCAGTGCTGCCCCAGCCTCTGCCAGGCCTCTGAACCTGAGTGGCTGTGAGCCCAGGAGATCCCAGCAGGGGAGCCCATCTCCTGGGCAGCAGCCAATGATGCCCCTGGAAAGAAGGCTGGTTCCCTGACACTGCTGAAGATGTCAGCTCCGCACATCAGGCTACTTGGCTCCTCCGTGATGGCACGTTGGTCAGGTTCCTCTGCAGACACACACGAGGGTGCTAACAAAGCCGAGACACCTCTGCAGAGAAAACCCCAAACCCCCAACCTCAGGAGCAGGGGAGCAGGGGAGAGAGGCCTTGGGCTGATGACTGGCTTGTCCCCAGACATCTCAGCGAAGCCTTCCACACCCTTTCTATCCAATGCAGCACGACCACCAAGGAGATGATCTTAACAGGAGGTGGTGCTGCCGTTTTCTGAAGCGGGAATCTGTGGGTCATGAGCGAGTACCTCTGCATGGATAAGCAGTCAGAAGCGAGGGCCTGGATACTGAAGGGCAGAACGAAGCGCGGGAGGTGCAAGCTCCCCAGGAAGTAGCCTCTCGATGAAAGCCGCAGGACTGTCCGAAGCGAGCGTGACTGAGCTGTGACCGAGCCAACGTCAGCAAAGATGCTTTGTCGTGTGGGTTTTGAGGATGGTCCACAGGTGCTGAAGGGGGCAGAGGGAACCTCCAAGGAGCGTGTCCACGCTCTGGGCCAGTTAGGAAGCGCCTCTTTAGACAGATGTCCAGATACAACCTGTGTCCCAAGGACACAGAGGAGACTGGTGGCTAGGTTCAAACCCTCCACGGGAAGGACGTTTGGTCATTCTCACACCTCCGTCCCAGGGTGGGACCAGGCTGAGGAGACCCCAAGAGAACGAGGGTCACTTCAGCATCCTAGGCCGCAAGGGCAGTCAGTGCTCAAACCCCATCTTTGCTTCAAAGCACAGGGTCTGCTGTGTAAGGTCCTGCCTGAACATCCCAGCACACCAGGATGAAGGCTGAAGAAGCTGCAGCAAGCACAGCATTTAAAGAACTGACACGTGAAAGATACAAAACACAGGAGATGGGGAGGTTTTGAAGAAGGTGTGTCTGGATGGAAAAGTTGCTTAGGAAGAGGGCCCAAAGAGCATCTGAAGAAGCCAGTTCCAACAGCCAAAGGAAAGCGACCTCGAGAGAACTGAGGCTCAAAAGGGGTGATGAAGACAGTCTGGAGGGGACCCTGAGCAGGCACCTGGGGGGACGGCCCCAGAGAGGGTCTGGGACGGTGGCGCTGAAAGAGAATGTGGGGATGCTCTGAAAAAGCCTGAAGAAAATGGTGTCGAGAATGTCAGAAAGAAATGACCCTGAACAATCAATCTGATTCGCAGATGACAGCTCTGAGAGAGGGATGAAGATGTGAAGGGAAGCTAAGAACATGGGACGCTATCTGGCGGTGGATCAGGTGAAGGGGAGGAAGATGATGAGGGTGGAGGAGGGTCTGAAGGTGCCTGGGGGCCGGGGGCGGACAGGGAGGAGGCGGGTGAGGGCGTGTGGCCAGGAGGTGCAGCTGGGAGCGTGATGGGGGTGGGGGTGGGGCTGCTGAGGAGAAGGGCCCGTCCTGGGCAGTGACCACGACCAGGGAGAGGGGAGGCGGGGGGCGGGAAGACACTCCCACGACACGTGCCCGCAGCTCGGGGCCCTGGCCAGGCCCGCTCCCAGGACGCGTGCACGCCGACGGGACGCCTTCTCACTAAGGCCAGCGCCCTCACTGTGACGGGCCCTCAGGAGTTGGAAAGGTACGCTGAGTCGTGCTCAGTTAAAACCTAACACTCGAGAGAGAAAGAAAGAGACACGAGAAGTGCGGGCAGAGCGCTGCAACACAGGCTGTGAGCAGGTGGCATTTTCCTCCGGAGATCAGACAGTCGAGCCGAGTTGCAGAAAAACAAATGCCTAGCATCCAGTTTCATGCCAAAGCTACAAGCACACCCTGTGAAGGCTGAATAAAGGGGAACGAAAGGCATGAGAAGCGAGAAGCAGGCCTGGGAGAAGGGCCTGCCGCCCCTCAGGACAGAACCTGGGACAGCCCGCAGGGGATGGGAGCTGGCCCACAGGACCTGGAGACACAGTCACACCCTGGCTGTTGTAACATCCTTTATTACACGCGCCTGCGAGGCATTACATGTCTCACGCCTCCCAGGTGGGCCCCGCAGTGTGGCA
The DNA here is from genome assembly GCA_006410535.1 of Litocranius walleri. Lineage (NCBI taxonomy): Eukaryota > Metazoa > Chordata > Mammalia > Artiodactyla > Bovidae > Litocranius > Litocranius walleri. The sequence continues at coordinate 774,647 of SJYG01000646.1, forward strand.
TGGCCCTGTCACTGCCCGAAGTACCACGGGTGCGAGCACTGGATGGGCTCCTCCTCCCAGATGGTCTTCAGCCTCTGCGCCCAGGAGGCCACCATCCTCTTTCTTTCTTCTTCAGACGCCATTTCAGGAGCAAAACTGATCTGAGGGGCAAGGACTTTAAATCCGCAGAAGTGCAGTGTGCCGTGCTAACAGAGCAAAGAGGGGAGCGCAGTGAGAGGCCGCCTGCCGCTCAGCCGCTCGGGGAAGGAGCGCAGCTGGCCTCCAGGGAGCTCAGAGAACCTCCCACCACCAGGGAGCCGAGAATGCGGGCACTGCCCCGCAGCCTCAGGACCTGGCCACTCCCGGGGGCAGAGTGCGCTGGGAGGCTGACATAGCTCTCTAATCTCTGCTGCTGAGTCACACGCTAAGTTTTATGGTTTTGATTGCTTAGGTAAATTATGGCAACTCATGAAAGTGAAAGTCGCTCAGTCATGCCAGACTCTGCAACCCCATGGACTATACAGGCCAGAATACTGGAGTGGGTAGCCTATCCCTTCTCCAGGGGATCTTCCCGACCCAGGAATCAAACTAGGGTCTCCTGCATTGCAGGTGGATTCTTTACCAACTGAGCCACCAGGGAGCCCTGAAGGAGGTTATTCCAGCTAGCTGTGCCACCATGGAAGGCTGCTCAAGAAAGGCGTTAGGTGTAAACAAGAAATGTGAGGCAATATTTGTGGTGCACTGTTCATGTAAAAAAAAGAAATAAATATGGTAAGCTGAGTCATAAAATGTATACGTGTAAGAACACAGGGCTCTCCCTGGCCCAGCCAGTCCAGTGGCCGGCACTGCATGCTCCCCGTGCAGGGGGCCTGGGTTCGAGCCCTGTGCGGGCACCTGATCCCATGTGCTGCAGCTAAGGGTGAGCATGCCGCAGCCGAGGAGTCTGCATGCCCTGGTGGAGACTTGGCTCAGCCAGATAAATACGTGGATAAATGTTTTTTAAAAAGAATATATATGGGCTGTAAGAAAACACATTAAATCATTGACAGTGATTGTTTTCAAGGGCATTAAGAGAACAGAATTTCTATTTTTTATAGTCTCTCTGTTCCCATATGTACTTTTGCAAACTGAAACAAAAGTGAAGAGTTTTTAAAAGCAGGAAGAATTGAAGCTCATGACACATGGAGCCACCTCAGGGCTCCTGTTTACCCAGAGAGGATTTCGGCCAACTGGGCTTGGCTTGGCCTCTGGCCAAAGAGCATCAAAGGTTCTCATAATCACAGCATTTTCTCCATCAGCCAGCCTTTCCAGGGCTGCCAAGTAAGACATCCAAAAGGCAAAGGGGTTATGATATCCTGTTTCCAAGGGAGTCATCATGGCCTGGCCTTCAGGCCCCGTGCCCACCCGGGAGGAGCTAGGAGAGCTGTGTGCGTGTCAGGGGGCATACCTGGAGGGGCCACAGGAGGTACCGGACGGCTCCGTTGACCCCAGTCTTGGAGAACATGCTGGCCGTGCCGCCTGTGGTTAAGGACAGGATGGCCAGCTTACCCTGCGGAGGACAGCACGGGATTGGGCGTGGACCCCAGGGAGGGTCGTCTATAGTGACTGGAGGGAAACTGAGGCCAGCTCCCCCACCCCTCCCCTAACGGACAGACACACTCTCCCATCTCTGTCCGGCCCAGCAGCTGCTGAGCGACATCCGATGGGCGAGGGAGGGACAGTGCTGACGGGCCTGATGCTGGGGAGCGGGCTTCAGGGGCGCGGGTGCAGGGGGTTGGCTGGGAGGGCACAGGACGCCTGCAGCCAGCAGGGCCGGGCTCCCGGGGCCAGTCAGCAAAGGGCGGCGTCTCTTCACGGCCTGAGATGCCGCTCACGTCTCAGCGCTTTGTTTGTGCACACTTATTTTCTGAGGCTTTTGGAACTGGACTGTCGTCTGCTCGCATGGGAAATCCACAGCTACCACATTCTGTGAAGCGGCTGGGTCACGTTATCCTGATTTCAAGGTGGGTCCAAGCACTCAGAGGCAAACAAGCGCAGGGCCAGGCATGAGTCCACGTTGCGGAGCAGGCGCCCCCGGACCCCTGGCCGAGCACGCCCCTGGACGTGGACACCCTGCACCCTTTGCTGGAGGAAAGGGCCATGACCCCGTGTTGGGGGCCAGTGTGAGGAACTCCGCCCATGGCAAAGGTCATGAGGAAAAAGAAGTTTGGCATATGCAAAGGCGTGATCAAGCCTCAGGAGATCCCCTGTTCCCGAGCATCTACCCCAAAACCAGAGTACTTTACAGGGAGCTCTCTCCCATAACCATTCCTCTCGGAGAAGGAGTTAACTTGCAGCCCCAGTTAATAAAAATTCCTGGGTGTGATAAGAGTGTTTCAGCTTATAAACTCTGAAGGTTCTCTAGCCTGCCTGATCAGGTTGTCCAGCCACATGTGATTGTTTACAACCCCCCAACTGTGAGAGGCATGGGATGCTTTAAAACTTTCTAAATACAGACTCTTTTGAGAAGTTAAAAGATTATTAGTATAGTGTTAGTGGGTTGATTAGGAATTATATTGGTGAAGGGTTTTTTCATTTGTCATGCCAATAATTACTGCTAATTCCCTGCCTTGGGTGTGACAAGGGTGGCTCAGGTCAAACCTCTCTGCTGACAGACTAGCTTGTGTGACAACCTCTCAACCATAAACAGCACAGAGAGTTTGGAGTATTAGCATAGGGCTTTTCTCATTTGATTGCCCACAGGCTTTCATATCCTTAGGCACCTGAGAATATATTAATCAATGTATTTGGAATATAGAAAAGGAAATATAGTAGTTTTTGATGTTAGCAATATTAGACTTTTTGAGTTAATGAATTTTCTCTTTTGTTATAGACTACTGTACTTTGTTATAAATCACTGTGTCCTTGCTATGCAAAAATGTAACCTTATCACTATCTTAAGACTAAATAGATTGTAAAGGGAACATTGGTGAAGGATTTTCATTTGTTGGACTGATGTTTGCTGCTAAACCCAGCTGTGAGAGGCATGGGATGCTTTAAAACTTTCTAAATACAGACTCTTTTGAGAAGTTAGAAGATTATTAGTATAGTGTTAGTGGGTTGATTAGGAATTATATTGGTGAAGGGTTTTTTCATTTGTCATGCCAATAATTACTGCTAATTCCCTGCCTTGGGTGTGACAAGGGTGGCTCAGGTCAAACCTCTCTGCTGACAGACTAGCTTGTGTGACAACCTCTCAACCATAAACAGCACAGAGAGTTTGGAGTATTAGCATAGGGCTTTTCTCATTTGATTGCCCACAGGCTTTCATATCCTTAGGCACCTGAGAATATATTAATCAATGTATTTGGAATATAGAAAAGGAAATATAGTAGTTTTTGATGTTAGCAATATTAGACTTTTTGAGTTAATGAATTTTCTCTTTTGTTATAGACTACTGTACTTTGTTATAAATCACTGTGTCCTTGCTATGCAAAAATGTAACCTTATCACTATCTTAAGACTAAATAGATCGTAAAGGGAACATTGGTGAAGGATTTTCATTTGTTGGACTGATGTTTGCTGCTAAGTCTTCATATTCCCTACTCTCATAATAAGTATAACTAGCATATAGGAGAAATAAGTATTAACCTTTAAGCATATAAGAGAAATAAGTATTAACCTTTAAGACTAATCATGTTAAACCTTAGGTTAAGTAAATTCCTTTCTTGACTGTAACTCACTACACCCTCACCCTATAGGAATGCGACTTTATTTGGAGGGTGGTGCCTTGGAAAAATAAGCTTTCTGGTTAACTGACCGGTATCAGAAAGGGCCATAAAATGTCAGCGGACCTCATGGTCAGAAGATGATGTAAAAACTCATAAGACCTTTGTATGATTTTATATGAAACACCTGATTGTGACAAGGGTCAGGTCTGCTGACCCCCGCGTGACTCTGTATTCATCCCTATGTGTAACACAAGGTATATAAACAAACCCGAAAAATAAAGAAATCGGATCAGTTCTGGAAAGACTGATTCCCTCATGTCATTCTTCTCTGCTCCCCAATTTTCGGGCTGAATTCCCATCTGGAGTGTGGGTGCCCGCCATACAGATGGTGCAAATTCCTTGTCTGGAATTTTATTGGTACCCCACGTAAGCCAAGTTATTCAGCCCCTTTCTCTCTCTCTCTCACTATTTTCTGGCCGAATTCCCATCTGGTGCATAGGACCCACCAAGCCTACTAATTCTGCCTGGGCTTCTAAGATCGGACCGGGGGGTGGGGGTCTCAGTGCCTCCTCTCCTTCGGGAGAACGGGAAGATGCCTGCGGCCTTCGTAGGTGGTGATTGGTACCCTGTGTTAACCAAGTTATTTGGCCTCTTTTCCTTTGCTAAATTCCTAGTCTCTCTCTATCTGTAATTAAATAAGTTTTTCCTAGGCTGCCTACTCCATCTCCACCTTCGAATCACCCTGGATCCACTGGGGCAGGACCCCGGCAACCCCGGGAACCGTGCTTTCTCACCTGTGTAAGCCTTGCACACGGATGGTGCTCCGTGGGAGTTTGGTTAACAAAGATAAACCAGAGATGGCTTGCTGAGATGCCCCTTCCTTCTCTGGTGGACAAGGGTCCCTCATCCCGGGGAAGGGGGTCGTACCTTGAGGAAGCCGTCATCGTAGAAGCCGGGGAAGTCGAAAGCAAAGCCCTGGCACAGCACCCTGTCCATCCAGCCCTTCAGCACGGCGGGCACGCTGAACCAGTACAGCGGGAACTGTGGGGGAGCAAGAGGGGGCGCTGGGGTGTCTGTCCGCCTGGGGAATCGGGGGTGCCGCCTCCTCCCCGGCCTGGGCAGGTGGGTGCCCCCTGGGGCCACACGCGTAGGCAGCTTCTCCCCTGCTCGGAGGTGTACGGAGTGGCGGTGGCGGTGGGCTGGGCAGGCAGGGCTGACAGCTTCCTGGTGGCTGTCGCAGGTGGCTTTGGGTCCCCGTGACGTCGTGACTGTGGGCCCCTAACTGAGCCCGCTCTGGGGCAGCAGAACCGTGACCCCAACCATGGGGCCAGGGGGAGGGTGTGGGAAGGAGCCTGCCCCTCTCCCCGCCTGGGCTGAGACGTGGCGGCTGGGAGTCCGGCCCAGAGGTTCCGAGGAGCTGAGCCTGACTCCACACAGCAGCAGGGAGGTCTCCCTGGAGCCGCCGTGGTCCCCACAGAAGCCCCAACACTGCGTCCAGTGACAGCGTCCAGCGACAGCGTCAGGGAAAAGAGACGACACCGCGTCCAGCGACAGCGACAGGGAGAAGAGATGAACACAGGCAACAGTCTGTTCCCAGGGGGGAAGGGAACCCCTGCCGGGGGCCGCACACCACGGCCAGCAGCTGTCGCGTCTGCACACAGAGCCGGTACTGCAACGAGAGGGAAAACCAACCTGGAATATCACCAGGTCGGCCTCCTGGAGCTTCTTCTGCTCCTCAGTGATGTCGCTGCTCAGAGACCGCTTCTCATAGGCCTTGTAGGTCTCCACGCCGTAGTTGAAGATGCCGGGGTTGGAGAGGGTGCCTGGGGGAGCAGGACAAAGGCTCCCGCTCAGGGGGACGTCCGTGGCCCGCCAGCCCCGCAGCGACACTGCTGCCTGGACGTCCTCAGCAAGGTCACTGAGACCTGACTGGTGCGCGGGCCCTGGGGTCAGACTGTGGACAGAGAGGAACAGCTAGGGTCCTCACCTTCGAGGGGCCAGAGTCCAGGAGGGACAAATAACCACACGATTAACACAGGGCACGACAGGGCAGCAAGCTCAGGGCAGCCCCGTGGCACACGGACCTCACAGCCCGGACGCAGAGGCCTCGCCCACGTGGGCAGCAGGTGGGCAAAGCGCCCTGGGGATTTGACGATGGAGCAGGCATTCTGTAGGTGGTCTAGAGGATGGAGGGGACGGGGCTCCAGTGGGTGAGGCCTCGGGGACCGCCGCGCTGGCCGGTGGAAGGCCTCGGGGAGCTGCCGAGGGCCAGGGCGGGAGGCCAGGGGCTGTGGGAAGCCCGGCTGCAGCTCTGCGTGCACATGGGTTGTGGTGGGGGCACGTGGTTTATGCAGGAAACAGCCGTTTTCTCAACTCGGCTGTGAAAAAGCTGTGGCCTCAGCGATTCTGGAGCAGGCCTGGTTGGGGGCGTGGGCTCAGGAAGCAGCACAGCTGGGCCCTGAGGTAGGAACCCCACAGTTAAACGGAAAGACGAGGCCTCGGTGGGTTCCCGTCCAGCAGCACGACTCGCCCTAAGCACTGCCCAGTCTTAACAGCAGTCACCAGCGGTTGAGGGTCTCCTCGTACCTCGCTGGGCTCTATCATCGTAACAGGCTGTTTCTACTTTTCATAACAACACGAAGGGCCAGGTAATTCCCAAGCGACCAGAGCGGAGTAGGGGGCTCAGGGTGGCCCCCCAGCACACAGACCTGCAGGGTGGCCCGAGTAGAGCCGGCCCCACCCTTGGGCACCACGGCCGAGAGCATCCCGGGGCCCAGACTCCCTGGGCCTCGCCTTCACTCAGAAGCTCGGCGGGGGCTCTTCTGTGCGTGAGGATGTGTGCTGAGCAAAGAGCCCGAGGAGGAGAGCCTGTGTCCCAGGCAGGCTGCCGCCCCCAGGTGTGGCGCCCACCGCGTCTCTGTGTGCCCCTGAGAGTGGCGAGCAGATAGTACGTGTGCACGGGCCACATGTAGTCCCGGTGAAGTTTAAAAGCTCAGAGCAAAGCAGAGGCGTGCACAGATCGGGGAAACGGGAATATTGTTACATGTGTGGGTGTGGATGCACTTCCAGTAAGACAGGAAGGAAATCCAGAGTCATGCAGACATACCGACTCAGACTGAAACAGAAGATGGAGACAAAGCTAGATGAGCATGGGGACTGGTAAGCTATGGCATGCTCCCTGATGCGACACAGTCGTGAATGAGACTCGAGAGCTCTGGCGAGCAGAGCACACTGCCATGTGTGCCCGTGTCTGCAGCTCCTGAGCGCTACAGGACTGTGTGCTTTGCTCACATCTGGAGGAAGCCCCACAGTGAGCCACACCAAGGAGCTCTGCCTGCTTGACCTTGGGGCCACGGGACAAGGACGGTGTGTGAAGGGGCTGTTAGCATTCACCCTCTGCCCACTGTCCACACTTGAAATGCTGTTTCCGCAGAGCCCGTGTCTCACCTGATTCCCTAAACGCCAGCCAGTGGCCACATCACACAGTACTCTCTGCCTCCCCAGCCCCCACTCGGTCACTTTTCAGTGAAAAGAGCTGCTTGGTGTATTAAAAGAGAAAGACAAGGAGAGGCAAGGATACAACCATTACCAGCAGTACTAAAGGCTGAATCTGGGGTCTTGTTAACACAGTTGCAAACAGGAGGGACCTAAAGGTATTTAATTTACTGGGAATTACTGGAAAGACACAGGTGAAATTATTACTTGCAGAATGTTTGTGTATCAAGAAGGATCAAGAGAATTGGCTTAAAACTACAAACAGTGAGAAAGTCGTGGCAGTCGCATGCACGCATGCACACAGGCACGCACGGATCAGTCCTCTTCATGCAGAGGAACAACACCCAGTAAGTAAGATTTATGCAAGATCTGCACGAAGAAAACTCGTAAATACTCCTAGAGGATTGTAAAAGAACGTGAACGCACGAGGAACTACACCTGTTGCTGGGACAGAAGAAGCGGCACTGAAAGTTCTGCTGTAAACAATCCGTAACCTTTAGACTCTTGCCACCTGAAGGCTGGAGCTTGCCATCCGCTCTATAGGGATTAAATCACAAGCTCCGGTAGCCACTGATCTTCAACAGCCCCTGAAAGGAGTTCAGGTGGAGATCAGGAATGAGGCGCTCTATGCTCCGGGAAAAACTGGAAAAACATGCATTCAGATAGGTATTTCCAGAACGTTTTATGAGCCCCATTCTTGAAAGTCCTCATATGTTTAAAGAACTAAAATCCCTAATGGTGGCATCTGCTCCGCATGACTAGCAGCAGCCTTCTGCCAAAGCATGTGCCTGATGAGTGCACGGCCCCTCTGCATCGAAATCCCATACATGCTGACCTTCCCTCCAGCTCTCTGGAGCAGTTTCAGAGATTGCTGAGAGGCTGTCTCCCGGGCCATAGTCCTCACTTTATCCCGAACAAAACTGCACTCAGAACTGTCTTTCCTGGTGGTTCAGACAATAAAGAATCTGCCCACAGTGCGGGAGGCCTGGATTTGGTCCCTGGATTGGGAGCACCCCCTGGAGGAGGGTGTGGCAACCCACTCCAGTCTTCTTGCCTGGGGAATCCCATGGACAGAGGAGCCTGCTGGGCTACAGTCCCCTGGGGTCGCAGAGAGTCGGACACGACTGTGCGACTAAGCGCAGCACAGCTGGCATGGTGTGCTCTTTATTTTTTCAGTCCACAATCTGGGAAGCTACCTCAAAAAATCTTTGTGGAAAAGTCAAAGTAGCTGTAAAAAGCAGTAAGACAAATGAAGGTGACCTAACTCTATGAGATGTTAAATGATGTGCCAAAATAATGAAAGCCACGTGGTACTGAGTCATGGACAGGAAAACAAAACCACAGGACAAAGTGTAGGAGACGCTAAAACGTGGGAATTCAGGTCACGACAAAGGTGGCTTTTTAAGTCAAGGCAAATAGCTAGATAATGTAATAAATGGGGATGAGAGCTGAGTATGTACTTGGGAAAACCTGGACCCACACCTCACATCACACACTGGAATAAATTCTGAGTAGAGAACGCATTTAACTTTAAAACGCGGAACCTGCCAAATACTATGGCACCCTTAAAGAGTAAGCGCAGAGTTTACATGGCACAGAGTGCACAGGCCCAAAGCAGCCAGCTAAGCAAACGTGGACAAGGAGAAGCCGCCACAGCAGAGCCAAAGCTGAGAATAAATTAGGTGAGGACGCATTTGCAATTCACATTCAAACTCTATACCAGAGGCCATTTTCCACCTGTCTGATTGGCAGTTATCAAACGCTCCATGAAACAAGGAAACGAGCACCTGCGAACACCGTGGGCTGGAGAGTGAACTGGTGCGGCACTCACAGAAAGCAGTTTGATATTGTCTATGAAAATTCAAAACACACGTTCCCTCTGCCCAGCAACTCCATTCTAGATATACTCGCACGTGTAGGGAAGCATGTGGCAACCGTGTTTGCTGCCGTCCTGTTATCACAGCAAGAGTGAGAATCAGCCAAAACCGCACGAGTGGACACTACTGAAACCCGGTACCTCCAGACAACGGGGGATCCTGAGGCAGAGAGAGAAAGCACCACGCAAAACGACATACGGGAACGCGTGCTCCCATTTTTAAAAAGCGGAGAGAAAAGCCGAGATACTCTTCAACTGCTTTGGGTACACCCAGAGACGGTACAAACTCGCCCCAGAAAGACACAGAGGCGGTGGGAGCCCCCGGTTCCCGTGGGAGCAGAGAAGCTGGGCGGCTGGGGGGGGCGGAAAAGCCACGCACTGCAGACCTTTTCGAAGTTGAGAACTGTACATCACGTCCAATGATGAGTTTTGTTTACAAACTTTTTTTTAATTAAAAAAAATTTCAAAGAAGGCAAAAAAAACTCCTAACAATCTGATTTTAAAATGGGCAGAGGATTTGAACAGGCATCTTTCTGAGGAAAACACAGATGGCCATCACGGATTATCAGGGACACAAGGCAAAATCATGGTGAGAAACCAGCTCTCGCTGGCCAGAATGGCCCTCAGCAAGACAAGACACCCAGTGCTGCCGAGGACGTGGAGGAAAGCGGACCCTCGTGCGGCCGGTGTATGGTGAAGCCACCGTGCGGAACAGTGTGGAGAGTCCCCAAGAAAGTTGAAAAAGAAAAACCCAGAGCATTTATGACTCACCAGTGATATCCTTCCTTGTGGCCCTGGGCTCAAAGTTCATGGCATAGAGGTCAGAAACGGTGACGGTGCAGCCCTGCTGGCTCAGTTCAGCCACTGCCACGTCCTTCAGGGACCCGTTCAAAGACCTGGGCTCTTGGTGCGCGTAGACGATGAGCACTTTCTTACCTAAATCCAGACAAGAAACCATTTCTCTTGAAGAATAATTCCTCTCTGTCAAAGCTCCACAAGGACCAAGCTGACAAGAGGACGCACACTACGGCTGAAGCTAAGTGAGAAAGACCAACGTTTTTACGGAGACGGCGGTAAACCAAGGAGCATTGTCAGAACCTGGCTGCATCAGTTCACCACTGCTTGAGTTCACCAACACAGGAGTCAAGCTACGATTCCCCCAGAATAGCACGACTGCATTCTTTTAAAGCCCGGTCTCTTCTGGTTATCCACTCTGAGGCGTTTCAGCCATGTTGTTGCCTAAGCTCAGAATAAGAAACTACTGTGACTAATCTTTCGTGCTAACCCCTTGTTGGCAGGTCAGTCGCTGACACACAGCTCTGCTTCCTTCCCCTCCACTGAAAACTGACACATAAGATATATTAAAAAAAAAAAAATCAGCTCCTGAGTCCCATGGGGACGCAGGGCCTGCATGAAGCCCGGCTTCGGTGGAGAGCCTAACGACAGAGGCTCCATCCACTGCCTGGCGGTTGCCATCCATACCACACTCTGTGAAGCTGCGTGGAGAAGGCAGTGCCCACTGCAGTGCTCTTGCCAGGAAAACCCCAGGGACGGAGGAGCCTAGGAGCTGCAGCCCACGGGGTCGCAAAGAGTCAAACACGACCGAGCGACTTCACCTTCACGCCTTGGGGAAGCAGATGGAAGCCCACTCCAGCGTTCCTGCCTGGAGAATCCCAGGGACGGGGGAGCCTGGGGGCTGCCGTCTATGGGGTCGCACAGAGTCGGACACGACTGAAGCGACTCAGCAGCAGCTGCTGGAGCCACACTGCCCTTCCTCAGGACATTCTCCAAGGTCACGCACCAGTTCCTTCTAGAAGGCAGCTGTAGGGATGGGCTTAAATTTTCTGTGGGAACCTCTTAAGACTGAAACATCTAAACTTGTGACCCATATTATTCTGTTCAGGCCCTTAAGGAGGAAATATAAATGTTAGTTTGAAGCAAAGAGCTTTGGGGCACTCAGCAGAGTGTAAAGGTTGAAGTGCCCGAGTGAAATTAATGATTAACAGCTGTAATGTCTCAGACTCATCTGTTATAAAGGAACTTGGGGGCTTAACAGGAAACAGGACAGACATGAAATATCCACAGTGACAGTTCTCAGCCAGGGAGTGTTGCCTCCCAGGGAGTGTTTCACAACATCTGGACACATTTCTCGGTTGTGGCATCTGGAGGGAGCGCTGCTGGGGCGTGGGAGACAGAGTGCAAGGCCGCTGCAGACACAGCTCAGGACAGGCCCCACCCCCGCCCCCGGCAGAGCGCCCTCCGGCCCCAGAAGTCAGCAGTGCCACAGTTCCCTAGTGGCTCAGACGGTAAAGCGTCTGACTACACTTCAGGAGACCTGGGTCGGGAAGTTCCCTGGAGAAGGAAAAGGCAACCCACTCCAGTACTCTTGCCTAGAAAATCCCATGGACGGAGGAGCCTGGTGTCCATGGGGTCGCAAAGAGTCAGACACGACTGAGCGACTTCACTTTCACTTTCAATGTACAACATATGCGTAAAATAATGTGAATTTTTATGTTATGAAATGCAAGGATTTTCACGCTACGGTTTTGAACAAATATCTGTCACGATGGGATGCACGCGTCATGTGGCATTTCTAACCACGGCGCTCTCAGGCTCAGTTACTCCGTATCTATTGACTGAGCAGCTGTTATGTCCCAGGGGGTCATCCCAGAGGCTGGAGGCAAAGCAAAGACAAGACAAGCATTCTATTTTGCTGGGGCTGAAAAGAACAATAAAACAAGTAAGAAAATACAAAACAAGATAATTCCAGGTAGCAGTCCACAGTATAAACAACTTTTATACACGAGTGTTGTCTGGAGTTTTTATAAGTATTCAATTTCTAATAAATTTTTCATTTAACAAAGTTTAACTCCCCCATTGCTGACGTCACCTGCCATGTCCCAGGAAGATGGGTATTTTCTCCCTGAATCCTGCCGACAGGAGGGTGTGCTGTTTTGTTAGTCCCGGGTGCAGGGCGGCCCTGAGCTCTCAGGCACGGTCACTCTCAGTGATGCCAATGACCTAGAAGAGGAAACAAATGCTGAGGGAGGTGGGGAGACACGGTGGGCAACTCGACGTGCAGCCGTGGGCAGCTTGAGGCAGGGGAACAGCAAGCGTGAGGCAGCGTTGGGACTGCCCTGGGGAGCTCAGAGAGCCTACAGGGTGGACATGGTTACAACAGAGCTGGGTGGTGGGAGAGTCCGTCCAAGGGCTGGGTAGGTCAGTGGTGCAGGGGTGAAGACTTTATCCTGAGCCTAGCAGAAGCCCCCGGAGCATGTCCGGAGAGTGATGGACTGCAGACCAGGGAGCACCTAGTCCTGAGATCCCCGGGGTCAGGCCCAAAGCCAGTCTGGTTTAGGAAGAAAAGCTTTCATTTCAGTGCCGACAGCAGGGGCGGCACCCCCTTATCGCGCTGCCTGGTCCAGTGTGCCTAGTTACATCACCTGCCAGGCCGCTAGAGGCCTCGGAGTTCTGACTCCTCCAGGGGCCAATTCTCCTAGTTGTACAGAATGAGAAACTGAGGACCAAGAAGCAGGCCACTTGTCCAGCACTCCCCCACTGACCTTGCGCCACAGCGGGGAGAGCCGTCTCCTTCCGTGAAGAGGGCGCCCTTATCAGGCCGACAGGAAAACAGGAGTGTGCGGCTGCTGAACTACACACATCGCCCACACCAAAGGGCTCACACCCTTTATGCACTCTATTTCGTGCCAGCCTCCTCGGCTGCTCTCGGGCTCCCTCCATCCGCCCTGGAGCCATAAACGGCGGCGCAGGAAGCACACGCCACAGACACGTCCCACTTCTTGGACTTTCTGGCTGAGATTCTCAGGGACTAAGGTTGGAGAAGCCGAGTTTCGGGTCCTGGCACCCGGGGTAAAGGCCGAGCCGGAACCCCGAGGGCCCAGGCCTGGTCTCCGCGCCGCCTGCTCGCCGACCCCAGGCGGCCCCTTGCCGCCCGCGCGTGGGGTCCGCGCGGGCCGAGTCCAGGGCGGAGGGCAGCGGCTGGGGGCAGCGACGGGCCTGCGCACACCTGCGCGCCAGGCCTCGCAAGTGCAGGGGGAAGCCCGGGCACGCGGGGGCCGAAGCCCGCGGAGACCCTGGCCCGGGAAGCGGCCCCCGGAGAGCGCGGACACTCACCTCGGCCAAAACGCCCGAGACGACCGGCAGCACGAGACTTCCCTCGGGGAGAACGTCCGGCGTCCACGCCACGATCCGGCCGCGCGGACTACGCACTCACAGGCGTGGCGAGCGGACAGGGCGGACGCGCTCCGCGGGGAGGGACGCGAGGGCTCGGCCGGCGGGGCCCCGCCCATGCCCCGCCCACGGGCGCCGAGGCCCCGCCCCGCCCGCCTCTCTCGGGGGCGCAGCCCCGCCCCCGGCCTGTCTGGCCCCCTCCCCGCGCTGGGCGTCCCGGCATAAGCCCCGCCCACACGCCCTTCGCCCCGCCCCTGCCCTGTCCTCCCCCCTGGGAGCTGGACCGGGCGGCTCCGCTCCGCGGCGGCTGAAGAGATGGCAGTTCTGGGAAGGGGGGCGCCGTGTCCGCCCCTCCCGCCGCCTCCGCCCCTAGGCCCACTCAGGGTCAGAACACTCAGCCGTAAAAAGGATGAGCGATCGGGGCCCCAGCAGCTGGGGAGAATCTGCAGAGAAATAACGCTGCAGGAACATCGCCAACCCCTGAGGGTCCCCCGTGAACGATCACGTTTATGTATCATTCTTGAGATGAGATTCTAGAAACGGAGAACAGGTTGGTGGTTGCCGGCTCTCTGGTGGGCAGGTGTGATTCTAAGAGGGACCTCATGCTGATGGGAATGTGCCGTGTGTGATCATTCAGGCGGTGGCGTTGTTCTGTGGTCTGGCCTGACGTTCTTATTGGGGAGGCTGGGGGTAAAGGGCACACAGGTAGGTTCAAGGCCAAGGAGATCCCTGGAAGGCAGAGAGGCACCGAACTGGAGCCTGCAGACGTGTGCGGCAGGGCTGCTGGTGGGCACTTTGGGCCAATTGTCTTTTTTCTCTCTTTCCAGCACTTTCCGGCCTGCACCACCTCATTCGTAGACCCCTCTGCCACTGGGACTCACTCGAGGACCCTCCCAAACTCTGCCTTGATTTCTGGTGTCCCGGGATGGCCCTTGGGGCTCTCCTGGTGGCTCAGACGGTAAAGAAACTGCTTGCAATGCAGGAGACCCAGGTTTGAGCCCTGGGTTGGGAAGATACTCTGGAGATGTGCGTAGCAACCCACTCCAGTACACTTACCTGGAGAATTCCATGGACAGAGGGTCCATGGGGTTGCAAAGAGATGGACACCACTGAGCGACTAACTCACCTTCAGGATGGGCCGAGAGAGCGAAGGCTGGTTCCCCTTGGAGCATAACACTCCTGATGTGAACAGCTGCAGCGTCCACAGCGTCTGGGTGGTCTGTCCGAGGCTGCGTCTTTCCTGGGTTTATAGTGAGGACATGGTCTCTCTGCGTGACATGCCCTCAGGCCAGCAGCACACAGGCCACCTTGTCTCGTGAGCCTGGGAGGTGCTGGGGGCCGTTTTCATTTTAGAATGACCTTTACCTGAGGGAAAAGCTGTGGAGGCATCTCCAAATGTACCAGAATGCCCTCAAAGATGAGATCTGGCTTAGTTTTCTTCCCTCTTCCTTGTCAGACTGAGATGATGTCCGCAAATCCTCTTTGAGTCACATGAGATGACTGCAACTGAGAAAGGTGGATGCAGGGACTCCGGGGTAGCCTTCCAAGGGGGAATGACTGATGCTGTTATCCCTTGGGAGGGGGTTGTTCACGTCTTTGTTGCCACGAGGTTGTGGTTGTTTATGCAAAGTCGTATTCAACTCTTGCGACCTCATGGACTGCGTAGCCTGCCAGCCTTCTCTGGGATTTCCCAGGCAAGAATACTGGATTGATTTGCCATTTCCTCCTCCAGGGGATCCTCCCAACCCACGGATGGAACCTGTATCTCCCCCTTGACAGGCAGATTCTTTGCCACTGAGCCATCAGGGTGCTGTGAGGACCGATAAGGAAAACAGCCGGACCTCCTGGTGACGGTGGAGCCGCAGGCAACCAGCCCGGGAGCCGTCCAGACCCTGGTGTAGGGGTGGAAGTGCTGGGCCGGCAGGGAAACCAAGGTGCGACCCGCCTGTGAAAACTCTCAGGGGCGAGGAGCTTCTGGGTCCAGCCGCGCTTTGACCCTAGTCCGCGAAGAGGCAGCACCATCTGGCGGCCGCGTGCGGGAATCGCAGGTGCGGAGGGGACGGCGCCCTCCGGTCAAGGCCACCTGGCCTGCGCTCGCCTGGGTCTTCAGGATGGTGAAAGCGCCAGCCGCGGATTGGATAGGGGCCCTTCTGGCGAAGAGAAATATGATTCCCTGCTAATCTGGCGTTTGCTGCAAACAGGACACGCTACTGTGAGCCTAAGGAGGAGGCGGTGCTAATAAAATGAGATAGATAGCATCAACTGCAAGCATGACCTCTAAGGGTCATGAGGGAGCGTTCATTTCACCCCTTGCAGTGGAGAAATAGGCTTAGGCTTTCCGGCGGGAGTCGGGGTGCGGGGGAGGCAGTTAAGCCGGCTGCATACTTCTTTCCCTCAGCTGCCCCTTATAAGTCGTGTTTCATATGAAAATTAATATCGAGGGTTACCTTAAGATTAATAGCTTGAACGTTTTCCTAGAGAAGAAGTTCCTTTTGGTTTTATTTAACAGCTTTTCTTTCCTCTATGAACAGCATCCGCCTTCTTTTGGGAAACAAACTTCCTGAGAACTCAGGTTGTGTTTGTAAATATATGTATCAACCTCTCTGCCTGGCCGCACTGGGTCTGGGCTGGGCGTGTGGGATCTAATTCTCCCACCAGGAATCAAACCCCGGGCTCCTGCATTGTGAATGTGGAACCCTATCTCCCGATCACCAGGGAAGTCCCTCTGGTTAATCTTTTCTTTTTATGGTGGCAAAATCTCTGTAACAAAAGATCTGTCGTTTCAACCATTGTAAGTACACAGCGGCATTAATTACATTCATAATGCTATGCAATGTCACTATGTTTACTTCTAAAAATTTTTCATCACCCCAAACAGAAACTCACTAATCCTTAAGCAGTAACTCCAAACCCCCGACTCCACCCAGGCTCTGTATGGATAATCTCTGCTTTCCATGAGCTTGCCTGTTCCAGATGTTTCATACAATTGGGATCGTGCAACAGGCGGCCTTGTGCTCTGGGCTTCTTCACTTAGCACAGTGTTGCCAAGGCTCATCCATACGGTAACGTGTATCAGAACGGCGTTCCTTTTTACTGCTGAATGCCATTCTATTTTATGCGTAACCACATTTTACCCTTTCATATGTTGTTTTAACCTTTCATAGGCTGATGGACACTTGGGTCATTCGGCTGTTGTGAATAATGCTGAAAATAATTCTTGGTGCACAAGTGTCTGAGCCCCTTTTAAAACATCTTTTGGGTGTATACCAAGGAGCGAAACTGCAGCGTCATGTAGTAGCTGTTTTACTTTTTAAGGAACTGCCAAGCTGGTTTTCACAGTGGTTCCACTGTTTTGGAGTAGGATATGGCAATCCACTCCAGTTCCTTGCCTGGAGAATTCCATGGACTGGCTGCAGGCCATGAAGGTGCAAAGAGTCAGACACGACTGAGAGACTAACACGCTGCGTCCGGGGCTTCACGTTCCGACTGATCTCTCTGCGTTTCTCGTCAGCATCTGCTATGCCGCTCTCTTTACTATTGCTTTAGCTCCCCTAATGTTCTCCTAACGTCTCACTGTGGCTGTGCTCTGCGTTTCCCTGGTGACTAATGTTCAGAACCTTTTCTTGTGCTCACTGGCCCTTTGTTTACCTTTGATGAAACAGCTATACAAATCCTTTGTCCATTATGTAGTTGGGTTGTTTGTCTGTTTGTTGTTGAGTAATAGGAGTTCTGTATATATTCTGGATGTTATCAGATTTATAATTTGCAAGCATTTTCTCCCATTCTGTAGGTTGTCTTTCACTTTTGGAGGGAGGGTCCTATTCCTCTAAAAGCAACCAGCGTTTTCCTTAGTTCCCTCCTATAGTGACGTCTAGCTTGCTGCTGCGTTCCCGAGGAAAAGAGCTGGAGGACGGTTTGCAGGCCTCGTCTTTGCTCAGGGAACAGGCTGGTTATCCGAGTCTTTTCCGGTTTCTTCGGACATTTCAGGATGAGCAGACGTCTCATGTCTTCAGGGTGTCCCTTGGCTCCCTTTGAAGCTCATCCAAAGCCGGAAATCTCAAGCAGCCACATAGCGGCTTTTCTCAAATGTAACTAGAAGACATAGCCCTGGCCAGTTTCGTTAGGAAATTAGCTATTATGATGATTCCCATACAAAACCCCTGGTTTCTGAGAACTTTCGCTTCCTGTGGTATTTTGGGAAGACCTGCTGCTTGTCAAGACTGATCAGTCTTGATTCCTCAAATGCTGTGGCTGGAATTCTAATGGCAACATGTCATGAACTGGCTTTTTCATTAATAAGTCGTAAGTGGATAATGTGCCAACAAAATGGTAATCTGGAGACCAGATTCAAGTAAAGAACTGTGTGACTAAATAGGGTTTTGATGTTCGGTGGCCAGTCATGCCATGAATAATTGACTCATTAAAACAAGAACGCAGGCATCTCATACTTTAACTTATTTTAAATCATCGACTCAATGGACATGAGTCTGAGCAAACTCCAGGGAAGCCTGGCATGCTGCAGTCCACGGGGTCGCAGGGAGCGGGACATGACTGAGCGACTGAACAACAATTCAGCAGTTACTTGACAATCAGATACTGGCAAACTCAACATGCTTTTTGAAATTACTTTTGCATGTACTTGGACCCAAGCAAACCTATAACTCCCTGTTTCTACCCCAAACCAATCAGAGTGTTTTGGCCACTGTGGGAATACAGATATTAGGCCCTCATGGTGCACAGTGACCTATGGTGGGTGAAACTTGATTAAAAGTTAGAAGTAAAGGGTACTTTCAAGACTGTACTACTGGAATTGCAAATATAGTTAAGCAAACTTCTGTTCTATGACTTATCTTCCTGCTTCATGATAAGTGTTGGGTGAGAGGATGTGAGCTGAGTAAGTCTCTCTGCTATTCAAGGACAAGCTAGAACGGCACTTGATATTTCTGGGTAATTACCAGAAATAAGAATAGTGCAGGTTCGTGCCGTTAGCACTAACCCAGCACTTACTGAGTGCCCGCAGGGTGCTACATTCCTTATGTGGATGAGCTGACTTAGTCCCAACAGCAGCACCATAATGCAGTCACTATTGTTATTTCCATTTCACAGATGAGAAAACTGAGGTCCAAAGAGTCTAGTGAAGATGCAAAGCACCTGGCGGCTCCAGAGCCCACCTTGAACTATGATACTGAATCAAAGATGATTGTCCCCGTGATAGAGCTGAACGGGGGTGCAGGGGCGTAGGAGGCTGTTCATTTCTCATAAGGTTAAAAAAAAGAGCATAAGCCAAAGCCACGTTCCCTGCAACAGCAGAGTCTGTTTTTGAAGGAGCTGAGAATCGAAGGTGTGCCGAGACGTGAGGCTCTCTGACTGCTCAGCGCTGCACACAGCAGCAGGCAGCAGCGAGAGCCACAGGACGGAGTCCGCCACCCCGCAGCCACCCCATAGGGGCTGCAGCAGCCTCTGGCGCGCCCGGATGCGGCTCAGAGCAGTGAGCGCACAGCATCCCTGAGCCCGTGTGCCTTGTGGGCGGCCCTTAACCCAAGCTTGGTTTCCGGTGTCTCTTTCTTGATAATGTCCTTGGACACAAACAGTTTTTCAATTTTGATGAAATCCAGTGTATCTATTTTTCTGTTTTTATCTTGAACTTTTGGTGTCATATCTAAGAGCCCATTGCCAAGTCCAAAGGTCCTGGACATTTACTCCTGTGTTTTCTTCTAACAGTTTTATAGTTGAGTTCTTATATTTAGGTTTTTGATCAATTCTGAGTTATTTTTGTAAGGGGAGAACTTCATTCTTGAGTATGGAAATCCAGTTGTCCAGAATCACCTACGGAAGAGAACGTTCATCCCCCGCTGAGTGAAATCAGTTGACCATAGATGTTTTAAATGAGGTTTCTTTTATTTGTTTTCACAAAATGATCATGTGTGGGTTTTTTTCCTCTTCATACTATTCATGTGATGTGTGACAGGGACAGACTTTCCTATGCTGAGTCACCATTGTATTCTTGGACCAAGTCCCTCTTGGTCATGATGCACAATTCTTTTAATATCTTGTTGGATGCAATTTGCCGGTATCTTGCTGAGGCTTTTGCATCAGTATTCATATGGAATATTGTTCTGTAATTGTATTTTCCCGTGGTGTCTGTGTCTTGCTTTGGTGTTGGCCTATGAATTCACAAGTCCCCCACCCCCTCCCAGTTTCCTATAAGAATTTGAGAAGGGTTAGTGTGAGAATTTGCCAGGGGGCTACCTGGTCCTGGAAACTGTCGGGGGGTTTTCCTTTTCCTTTTTAAAAAAACTTAACATTAAAGTGAGATATTTGGTTTGTGGGGAGTCAGTGAGGGAACTTGAGGAGTTAAGAATTATGTATAATTTAATTCAGGCCCATACGACCTCATAATGATGTAACAGTTTCTTAATTTATTTCCTGCAATAGACTTTCCCATATTCTGGTCATTCCAAATATTATGGTAATTATGTTTCCTAAATCATTGCTTTTCCTTGTCACACAATACTCAAAAAATGCAAATGTCTTCCTGTTGCTTGTAGAATTATTCATAATTTTAAAAAATTCATGAATTTTAAACTGATAACCTATTAATTTAAATTAATAATTTTAAAAG
The DNA here is from genome assembly GCA_006410535.1 of Litocranius walleri. Classification (NCBI taxonomy): domain Eukaryota; kingdom Metazoa; phylum Chordata; class Mammalia; order Artiodactyla; family Bovidae; genus Litocranius; species Litocranius walleri. The sequence goes on from SJYG01000646.1 coordinate 794,520, forward strand.
TGTAACTAATTGTAGAATTATTAATAATTTCAAAAAATTTTCGCATTCTACTCAATCTTCCTTTTGACTCTTTCTCACCTAAGCTCTAAATAAGCTGCTTCTCCTGCGCTTATGGGAACTGTGTTCCAGGGAGACTGGTTCATTCATTCTCATTTCCATAACTACTTCTTTCTGGTTAAACCTGAAATCAGGAAGTGTTTAAGAAGAAAGCCCTACTAATTAAAAGCCATGATCTTGAGCAGTCATCCCAAAGATACGTATGTGTGCATTTTAAATTCATGTTGGGCTTTTTAAATAAAGAGGCTTTGAGTGGAGACTCTTATGCTGATGTTCCGTGTTCTGCCTCAGTGCAGATGCACACGGCCTGTGTTGTTCCCAGGCCTTAGGAACAGAAGATAATGGTCAGGCTCTGCGAACGCCTTTTGTTCCAGGGAGGAGTGAAACAAGCTTAGTGTAGTGTCCCCGCCGTTCATCTCTGCAAGTCCTGCTGGGGCCTCCTTCCCCTCCCTCCTTCCAGCAACCCCGGGGCCTGACCAGGTCGCCCTCATCAGCTCTTCCTTCCAGGCCCCAGGCCCCAGGCACGGCCCTGCCCACCGGCTGCTGCCTTTCCTCTGAAGCACCGCTGCATGGACACCCCACACCAGGGAGCAAACCTCTGCCTCCCACCCCTGCGCTGCTGCAGAGCCATCTTCCCGATGCGCCGCTCTGCTGTGTGACCCCAGCGCTCGGAATCCTCCAGGGACTCCCGCAGCCCGTCGGATAACACCCGCACGTGTAGGCCTGACAGACGAGGCCCTTGGTAGATGTCCGGCCCGAACTGCCTCGTGTTTGTGGCCCAGCAGTAGTAACTTGCGTGTCTCCCCGGCCACGTGCACTTTTTCGTTTCCCCATCGCTGGTTTGGAAGCCCCTCCTCCCGCGTCCTCTGGGCTCACCCTCCTCTTCGCATCTCTGCGGAGGGCAGTGGGTTCGGGACCCCTCGCCGAGTCTCCAGCCAGGCTTCTTGCTGTGTCTACTCACGCTGCCCCTCAAACAAGTGTCACCACGGCACTGTGGTTTAGTTGCTAAGCCACACCACATCCAATGCCATTTATTTGCACGACTGTGCGGGGAGAAACCTCAGTTCAGTCTTTCCCCAAATGGGGAAGAACCCAGTTCCTCCTTCCCTGGGTCTCTCTTCCTTATTCCTCACACAAAGCATTTCCCTGCTGACTCTTCTGGTGATGAAGTGTGTGGGCGGCTTTCCCATACCAGTCAGCTCCCACGACATCAGCTAGGCTTCCTGCAGTTTCAGTTGACTCCGACGCTTTGTACCTGGAGACAGGGTCAGATCCCAGAGGCTAAGGGCTTAGCCCTGCAAGGCCGCTCGCTTGTCCCCTAAGTACCAGTCTGTCGCAGGTGACCCAGAGCTCCTGTCTGATATGACGACAAATCAGAGGTTCCCAGGACCCCCTCCTCAGGTTTGATTAACCTGCTAGACTGGCCCCTAAAACTCAGTGAAAGGCTTACTCCTCTTTCCCTCTTTACTAAAGGGTGTGATAAAGGACACTAATAAAGAGCCACTCAGGGCGAGGTCTGGGCGGGTCCCAAGAGTCTCTGTCCCCATGGACTTAGGGTGCGTCCCCTCCCCGGGTGGATGGGTTCATCCACCTGGAAGCTCTCCAGGCGGATTTTATGTACAGAGGCTTGATCAATTATTAACTCCATTTCCAGACCGTCTCCCTTCTCGAGAGGATGTGGGGTGAGGCTGAAGTTTCCAAGCTTCTCACCGTGGCTTGGCCTTCCTGGGGGGCAGCCCTCATGCCGAGCTCCACGCAGAGTCATCGCGTGTGAACCGGAGACACGCCCGTCACCCAGGAAATGACACAGGCTCCAGGAGCGCCGTGTCAGCAGCCAGGGTCAGAGGCCAAACTCTAGAGCAGAAGACTCCCCGCGTTCTTATCACTTAGAGAATTACCAGCGTTTCGGGGACTCAGTGCCAGGGGCCAGTGGCAGACACAAGTCACGTTTTCTTCTACCATCTCACAGTATCTATCTGGCATCCCGAGGCCGGGACTCTGTCTCCTACCGTGACATCCCCAGACCCCAGTGCAGCTTCTGGCCTCCAGCCAGTGCTCGGTGCTCGATAGCCAGCTGTGGAAGGGGGCCTTCCCTGGGGGTCCAGTGGTGAAGAATCTGCCTTCCAATGCAGAGAACGTGAGTTCAATCCCTGGTTGGGGACCTTAGATCCCACCCACCTCGGGGCAACCCTGCACACAGCAACTAAGACTCCATGCGGCAGAACACATAAATAAAATGAAAAAGAAAAAAAGAGAAGTTCTGTAAGTTACACATTAAAAAAAAAAAAAAGTCTGTGGAAAGAATGAAATAATTAGTCATCGCCCCGGCTGGTGGTGTCACCGTGGGCATTTCATGAATTCTGGGTGTTCAGGTAAAAGGCCATTACAGGTGATGCGCAATCAGCACGTCGTCTGAGAATACTCTGTGGACGAGCCCAGGGCTTGCCCGGCTGCGTGGCCCAGACGGCTCACAGGAGGAGCGGTCCCAGGTCCTCGTGCAGGTCTCACGTTGCCTTTGGAGTCGGGGGGCCCTGGAAGGGGGGCAACGTGTGCGCTGCTGCGACTTGGCGGGGAGAGGGGGGCGGCCCAGAGGCCGGAGGCGGAGCACTTCCCGCCCCGGTGCGCTCTGCCCCCTCCTGATGAGGGGCTGGCGGTGGGCGATCTACGGGCGGATGGACCCCTAGAAGGTGCTGAAACTGCTTGCTTTCCTCAGAAAGAAGGAAAATGCTCTGAGCACGCTCCCCGAGCAGGAACAGGGGGACATGCGCGTCCCGTGCCCCTTTTGGCTTTCGTCCAGACGCCGGTGAAACTGAAAGGTGGAAAGGGGTCAGCAGACGGGCCAGCACGGGGCGCGCTCGCCCCGCGGCGGAAGGGCGCGTGCCCTGCCCCCGCCAGGACTGGCATGTGGCCGCCGGGCAGAGAGCCTTAACTGCAGTTCCCTGCTGATCCCGAAGTGAATAGACCCAGCTTTGGTGATGGACAGGGAGGCGGGGCGTGCTGCGATTCATGGGGTCGCAAAGAATCGGAGGCGGCTGAGCGACTGAACCGAACTGAGCTCAACTGAACTTTGCTGCAGAAACACCTGCGGTCTGTTTGCTTCAGGTAAACAGACGCAAGCCTGCATTTTGGAATGTAACCTCCTGCCCGTCGTGGGAAACCCAGCACGTCTTCAAGGCCATCCCGCTCCCGGAGCACTAGGCCTGGCCAAGAAGGCACTCTCCTAAAGCTCCAAAGCCATGCCCTACAGAGCAGGTCCCACCTCAGGCCCGGAACCCCAGGCGCCGCCTGCCAGGGTGGCAGCATCTGGGCGGTCTTGGCGCGACCCAGGCAGGACAGACCGGTGGAAATCGGCCTCGTGACAGCTGAGCCCTGCTTGCCACAGTTTTTGTTCATTTCGTTTTAGCGCCTTCGCTGCCACAGGGCCCAGTGAGGACCGCTCTGATCAAGCCACTAGCAGTCTCTTGGCATTTAAGGAGGCAGTTCCCGGAGCTTCTCACGAAGATTCACCCAGCTCTCTTCCGTGACACTGCACGGTGGCGGACCGCAGGCCCGGACCGCAGGCCCTGGCTCATCTTGCTCTTCACTTCTTGTGACATGAGTCGCCCTGGTGATTCCAGAGAAAGTGAGTGTCTCTAGATGAGAAAAGGAAAGAGAAAAAAGTAAGCGCGGGGGAACTTCTATTCAGTTATTTCACTATATCTTAAAATTTTATCAGCACTGTTAAAAAATCTTGAGTCACAAGATCCCCTTAATTTAACTCAGATTTTAAGTGAGAGCATAACTGCAAAATAAATAACAATTAAATAACTGGGTCCATATTCTGAAGAACATCTTCCAGGTTTCAGGTGACTCGAGCTTAGATGAAGCCCCTCTATGCCTCACAGACCTCACCTGTAGGCACCTGTCTTCCAGGTGCTGGGTTGACATGTGCAGCTGGAAAGTACAAATTTCATCGAAGCCACTAGACTAAAGACCTAAAATAATAACAAATACTTACCAAGCTAGAAAAAGCAGTGTGGCTTGGCTTCGCTCTTGTGAACGTGGAAGTTGTTCAGTTGTGTCTGACTCTTTGTGACCCCATGCCCTGTAGCCAGCTAGGCTCCTCTGTCCACGGAATTCTGCAGGCCAGAATACGGGAGTGGGTAGCCATTCCTTTCTCTGGGGGATCTTCCCAACCCAGGGATGGAACCTAGGTCTCCCGTACTGCAGGTGGATTCTTTACCAGCTGAGCCACCAGGGAAGCCCAAGAATACTGGAGTGGGTAGCCATTCCCTTCTCCAGGGGATCTTCCCAGCCCAGGAATCATCAGGGTCTGCTGCATTGCAGGCAGATTCTTTACCAGCTCAGCTACCAGGGAACCCTCGCTCTTGTACTCTTGACAAAATAATCGTTTTCCGGTTCAGATTTTCCTAATTTCCTAATATTTTACAGTTGTTTCTGATTGTCACCATTCAGGAGGCACGCGGCTCGCTCGTCTCCATTCCGTCCTTAGAACACAAACGTCCTTCCAGTTCCTGCGGGTCTGGCCAGCATGCTCCCTCTCCCTCCTCCCTCTACCTCCTCCCTGTCTCTCTGATTTCCTCCGACTCGGGCTTGTTAGGGCAGTGTTGATCTGCGGGGAGGAGCAGCCCCTCACCCTCCTAACTCTCTACTTCCTCCTCAATCAAAGCAGACAGTACCGGCCCCTTCTGGACACTCCAGTCGGCCTCCACCTCCTCAGTCTTCCTGGCTAGGAGCCCTTTTCAGTTTGTAAGTGCTGATTAGCTCACCTGATAAAGAATCTGCCTGCAGTGAGGAAGACCTGGGTTCAATCCCTGAGTTGGGAAGATCCCCCTATAGAAGGGAAAGGCTATCCACTCCAGCATTCTGGACTGCAGAATTGTATACATGAACCATATGGTCCATGGGGTCGCAGAGTCGGACACGACGGAGGGACTCTCGCTCTCCCTCTGGCGGGGCCTCAGCTTCTGGCCTCAGCTCTGACTCTGACACAGGCGCAGCTGGGCCGGTGAATCCCGCACGCGGCTCCTGCACCTGCGTCCCACATCCTGCTCTTCCTACTTGTCTCCTGGGCACCTTCACTTAATGCTCCGCAAGCACCATGGGTCCTCTTTGTCAGGAGATGCGGGTTTGCTCCCTGGGTCAGTAGGTTCCCCTGGAGCAGGAAATGAACATCCTACAGGGGGATTTTCAGTCCATGGTGGGCGACACTCCATGGCGTCTCAAGGAGTCTGGCACGACTGGCCACTGAGCACAGCAATGCTGCGTGAGACCCTGACCCTCCCCTTCCCCGGCAGCCTCCTTCCCGCTGATCACATCACAGTGAGCACAGTTACCTGATGAGACTCGGAAACGGCTCCTGCATCTCCACTCCTTTCCTGGCCCCTGGCCCCCAGTCCCCCTGGTTCTCACACCTTGTGATGCCCGCCCGCATCAGCTCGGGGCGCCATCCCGTCACGGCTGCACTGCCCAGGCTCAGGCCGGCCTGGCTGGGCCTGGTCCCCAGAGCCGAGCCCTAGGGGCCCCTGGGCTCTCCCCCTGCACCCAGTCCATCCTAAGGGCTGGTGCTGGACTCAGAAAGGAAACAGGAGGGACGGAGGGGAGGAAACGGATGAATGAAGGAATCATGTGACTCATCCAGTTTCCATCTTAAATGGTCCCCCTTGTTCTTGTTCAGTCCCTCAGTCCCGTCTGACTATTTGTAACCCTTTGGACTGCAGCACACCAGGCTTTCCTGTCCATCATCATCTCCCGTAGCTTGCTCAAACTCATGTCCATTGAGTCAATGATGAATTTCACCATCTCATCCTCTGTCGTCCCCTTCTCCTCCTGCCTGCAATCTTTCTCGGCATCCTGATCTTTAACAATGAGTCAGCTCTTCACATCAGGTGACTAAAGTATTCAGCTTCAGCCTCAGTCCTTCCAGTGAATATTCAGGTTTTATTTCCTTTAGGATTGTCTGGTTTGATTGCCTTGCAGTTCAAAGGACTCTCAAGAGTCTTCTCCAACACCACAGCGCCATGACTGACAGATAAAACCCCAATTCCTCAGAGCGGCATCCAGGTTCTTCCCAGTCCAGCCCTGCCCAATCCTTCCAGCCCTGCCTGCCTCACCTTGGCCGCTCCCCGGCCCACACCCCCTGCCCGGTCCTGAGTGTGCCTCCCGGGAGCCGGAGCCCTTTCCCACCAGTGACTCCGCCTGGTTGTTCCTCCTCCAGCCGCCCCTGGACCTCACCCCTCCTTGGAGCCCGGCTCCTCTGTCACCCCGGGAGCCCTGCCCAAGCCCCACCGCATCCGACCCCATCCGCCGGTTACGTGCCCATGAGAGGCCCCACCCGCTGCACCCAGACACAGCCTCTTTCCCGTCCCTCTGAACCCACAGAAGAGGAAGAGCGTGTTTGATCCGTTTTATCCCTTGCCTCTTTTGTGACCTGAGAGTCCTCCGTACAATCAGCTTCCAACCCATATAGCTTGGGGGTTCCAGCTCTGCTACCCAGTGGGGCTTCGGGGGTAGGAAGATGCTGTGCCCCCTGGGCAGGTGTAATGTTGCCCCGCCCTCCGGCTTGGCCCGGTCCGCCCCGCCCCTCCNAATCGTGCTCCGTACCTGTGGGGCCGAGGCACCGGCCTGCTCAAGGCGGAAGGCGGGGACTTGCGCCAGGCTGAGTTTCCTTTTGGACCTGGTGGCAGCGGCGGATGTCCCGACGCTGTGAGTGTGGATCCTGGTCCCTGCACCCGCTCGGGGTCCTGGGAAATGTATATGCTTCTTACTGGCGTGTGTTTTGAGTGGAGAAGAGCTGTCCCTTAATGAGAAAGGCCTACTAGACTGTTGATCGTTTTCTTTGATACCTGCAATGTCTTTATGATAAACTGCTTAAAGTTTTCTTTTTTTCTTTTTTAGGATTAAGACTTCTTTAATCTTTTTATGATTGACCGGTAAGGATTTTTATGTTATTACAAAGTGATCATGAATGTCAGCTTATGATTATGTGACAGGTCATTTTCAAAGTCACGGCTCAGGACAAATAAGAAGGATCTTAGTAAGTGGTACTCAGTGTTTGGACATCTGTCTCACAGTTGATGGAGGAACCAGGTAAAAAGCGAGAAAGTGGTTTTTAAACATGGACGTACTGTTTTGCTCTGCTCAGAACAGTAGTTTGTAGACGTGTGGCCGTGTGTTTAGCTTCCATCTTTTCTGTTGTCCAGTCGCTGAGTCGTGTCCGACTCTTTGTGACCCTATGGACTGCAGCCTGCCAGGCTGCCTTGTCCTCCACACACTCCCAGAGTTCATCCGAAGCCAAATCCATTGAGTCGGTGATGCCACCCAACCATCTCATCCTCTGTCGTCCCCTTCTCCTCCCACCTTCAATCTTTCCCAGCATCAGGGTCTTTTCAAATGAGTCAGTTCTTCGCATCAGGTGCCCAGAGTATTGGAGCTTCAGCTTCACCATCAGTCCTTCCCATGAATATTCAGGTCTGATTTCCTTTAGAATGAACTGGTTGAAACCTTAGCTGCCTCTTTATCTCCTGAACCAGCTTCACGATGGAAAGTCCCACGGCGTGCTTCCACGAGTTTGTCAGAACCGCCCCCACTCTCGTGAACAGGACGTGTCTGCTCATCTCTGACCCCAGGGGCAACTGGACATGCTCAGGGAGTGTGGACAGTCAAGCACTTGAACAGGCCTCTGACCACAGACCCTCCAGTGCAGACACAGACTTCTCCCGGTCTGGGTCCAAGGCCCTCCCCTCCTCTGCTGGTTTCTGGAGGGTTCACGTTCGGGGGTCTCTGAGGCCCTCTCCCCCTCCCTGGGGCTGCCGTAGCCTCTGCTTCGCTCTGGTCTCAGGAGCAGGGCCACTGAGCAGAGGAGACAGTGAAGCCCGCTCATCCTTCCAGGCCCAGAGCAGAGCGCTCTCCCTGAGGGCCTGGACGGGGCGGGCGGGGGGAGGACCCAGAGAGCAGACAGCCAGTGCTCCCCACTGGCGGGACCACCGAGCACCCACCTCCGATGGGAGCTGCAGCTCCGAGAAGGCAAGGGACACGAAAACACACACATACAGACCCACAGACACACAGACCCACACACACACAGTCCCACACACAGAGACACACACACACAGACACACACAGCCGTGCGCACACACACATAGGCATACACACAGACAAGCACACACACACACAGACAGACACACAGGCGGTCTCGTTCAGCCCTTTATTTGTGGACCTTCGCCAAGGTCAGTTGGAGTTTCAGCTCTTCATAGAGATCGGGGAGAGCACTAAGGAGCACTGGGGGGCCCTCACCGCCTCGTCACGGCGAGCAGAAGCGGCCGCAGAACAGCGTGGCCCCAGTCTTGCTGTGCTGGATGAAGAAGAGAAAGGGGCGGTCAGCGCAGAACCGGGGCACGACCCTCAGGATTCGCGGGGTGATTCTGGCCACTGTGGCGGCCGCGGCCTCCGTGCCCTCCTCAGTGACCTCCACGAAGGACGTGTGCACAATCTTGGACAGGTGCAAGTCTTGCTGGCATGACATCCCGCTGAAGTCGGCCTGGGCCGCGTCAAATGCGTCTGTCATGCCCAGGCCTCGGAGGATGCACTCCATGTCGTAACTCTCCTCCAGCGAGAACCGGGGAAGAAACACCTCCACCTCGTCCTCGGCCATAGCATCCGGCTTCGTCCAAGCGACGAATTTCTCGTAGGTCAGGGCCTTCTCCACCTGGAGGAGAAGGTGAAAGATCTCAGGGTCTGCAGCAACCCTGTCCCGGGGACCATCTGCTGTAACCCACACACTGCTCCCTGCGGGCCCAGGGCAGCCTGCCGGCTGCACACGAGTTCCTGGAGCCCTGTGCCCAATAGGGGTCCCAGTGAGACCCCAGGCTTCAGGGGCACGGCTGCCTGGTTACCGTGTTCAAGTCAGTGTTTTCGCTGGGCAGCAGGATGACCATGTTCAGCTCTTTGCCGACGTAGGGAAGCGCCAGAATCTGGGTGCTTATTTCTCTAATGTAGGTTATTTTAAAGGTGGACTTCTTGAACATCATTTGCACAGGTTTCTCCACGTTCTATAAAGGAAATGGATAAACGTTAACTGAAACAAGACCCGTGGACACGCTGGACGAGTCCTCAGAGCCGTCCACCTGCGCCCACACACTGTCTGTCTTCCAGAACCACCCCAGCTCTGCGTCGTCAGCTCGTCTGCACGGCTCCAGCTCCCACCCCTGGTTCCCAGTGCTCAGGCCTCAGGCTGCTGCTCTCCTGCTGACCCAGGAGGGCTCCACCCGGACATTCCCGGCAGGACCTCTCCCCTGGCTCCTGCCAGCCTGACATCTGCATCTGGAGCAAAGGGGCCTCCAGGGCAGCTCGCACACTGGCGGCTCGTGTTCCCCTCCACCTGCTCCATCTATACGTTCCCACCTCTGCTCATGGCGACACCACGCATCCTGCCGTCAAACCCTGGAGTGTCCTGGGCGCCTGTCCCTCCCGCCCACAGCTGACCCATGAGCAGCCATGCTGGCTCCAGCTTTAAAGACAACAGGGCTACCCTGGTGGCTCAGGGGTAAATAACCTGCCTTCCAGTGCAGGAGACACAGGCGCCAGCCCTGGTCTGGGAAGACCCCGCAGCCCAGGGGCTTCTAAGCCCACGGGCCACAACACTGAGCCTGGGCTGAGAGCCAGGAGCCGCAGCTCCTGCGGTCACGGGCCTGGAGCCCGAGCTCTGCACCAAGAGATGCACCAGCAGGAGAAGCCCGAGCACCGAGCCAAGAGGGCCTCCTCCACGGCAGCTGCAGGAAAGGCTAAGCGGCAAGGAGACCCGGCACAGCCAGAGTAACAGACACAGTGATCAGAAAACATAGAGCATCTGCCGTGTGCTTCCTACCCCACCACCCTCAGTCCAGCACAGTCCTCAGGAACACTTCCAAGAAACCTCCCGGCTCCTGCACACGGGCTGAGGGGCTCTGGGGGTCAGAGCCACTGTGAGAGGCCACAGGCTCTGTGAGAGCTCAGAGGAGGGACACAGGAACCAGGAACCTGGGCTGGGGAGACCGCTAGGGAGGCTCCTGGACGGCCCTGCAGAGAAAGGTGGCTGTGTAGGTAGCTCCTGACGGGAGGGGTCAGACGGTAGGACCCAGGCCCATGGAGGGTCACAGGCACAGTCTGGAGCTTGAACTGGGTCTCGAGAGTTTGGGGAGGCCAAGACCTGCAAGCTGCCCTGTGGGATGTGTGATACAAGACGGAAGGAAGTTCTGCCGCACGCACCGCCCCTGATGATACAGCAGCGGAGGAGCAGGGGACAGGAAGCCGGGGTGTGCCCGCATCCACATCTGGGCTGCCAAGGCTACAGGAGGCTCAAGCTCCTTGAGGTCAGCCTCCTCGCCCGTTCTGAAAATGAATGGGACCGCAGGGACCGTTTCCAAGAACCTCCCTCGCTTTATGAAACATTCTTGTTCACCTTGCTGACTTTGAATGGCCTTTCCCTGGTGTTTTCTTTGGGAAACTGTTTATCCCAGTTTCCTTTGAAGTAGATGGCATTCACGAGAACTAGACGTGTCATGGGGTTAACCGAATTTTCAGAGAGCAAGTCTCTAATTTTATCTGCAAAGAAGATTTAAAGAACCAGTTAGCTAACAAGGTTTGCTGGTGAGGTGCTGGGCACAGTAGTTACTGGCCCGTCCCCTGGAGGAGTCAGTGCCCAGACCAGAGGGTTCACTGTCCCCCAGACAAGCTGTCTGTTTACTCCCTAAGTTGGGTCCCACTTTTTGTGACCCATGGACTGTAGCCCACCAGGCTCCTGCGTCTGTGGGGTTCCCTGGGCAAGAACACTGGAGCAGGTTGCCATTTCCTTCTCCTGGGATCTTTCTGACCCAGGGATCCAACCGGTCTATCCTGCATTGGCAGGTGGATTCTTTCCCATCTGAGCCACCAGGGAAACCCATGCAGGGAGCCTGGTCCCAAAAGCAAGATCAGGGTCAAAACCCTTAAAGTCTCTGCTCAGAAAAATACCAGAGTGTAATAAATCACATAAAATGAGCGAATAGTCCGGGCAGAATCGTTCACAGGGACAGAAAGGGGGGCGCCCAGAGCACCGCGGGGGGCCTCCGGGAGGGGAGAGGTCGAGCCAGTGTGGAGAGCACGGAAACGAAGAAGCGCAGTGGCCCAGGGCTTGACCGCATGTCCTGCAGTGATGCTCAGCGACCCGCAGAGCACGCGCTCTGCTGGACAGGCAGGGAGGTGGGGCCTCATCCAGAGTCTTCCTTCCACCCTTTGTGAAAAGGCAGACTGTATGAACTTTAACAGCAACAGCCAAAAGTCAAAGTGTGATTGCTCTGGAAGAGGGGCACCAAATGTTGATGAGGAGGGGGAAAGCTAGAGCAATTGATTGCTGATTAAATTTCAGAAGTGGATTTGAAAGTTCCAGTTCTTTAGGGAAAAAAGACATTTTTGTTTACATTCGAAGGTCTTGAGAAAGAACTGATGGAAAATAAGACCGATTCAATACTGTGCAAACAGAAGCAGTGACATGTCCTCACCTTCTGTCTTTTCGGCTACCCAGGTGTTTATGCGCTTCCTGGATTCCTCCGTAGCGTTGATAAAGTCCAGCTCTTCCATCTCTGCTTGGTAGAACATGCGGCAGGCATCTTTGAAACACTAGGAGAGACAGAATGACAGAATTACAAGGCTACAGAAACAGACAAGGCCGACAGCTGACTTCTTCACCACCCATAACCTCAACCCTGATCATTTGACGGTTACTTGTGAGATATACAAGCGAATGTGCACAATTAACCTTCAATCAGGTTTCTCAGGTTTCAGCTACACTGAATAAATGACTGAGTAAAGCACCGGCTTCCCAGGTGGCACAGTGGTAAAGAATCCGCCTGCCAGTGTTGGAGATGAGGGTTTGATCTCTTTGTGGGAAGATCCCCTGGAGAAGGAAATAGCAACCCACTCCAGTATTCTTGCCTGGACAATCCCATGGACAGAGGAGCCTGGTGGGCTACAGTCCATGGGGTCACAAAGAGTCAGACACAACTTAGCAACTGAACAACAACAACACAACCATTCAGGGCAGTGTGGCAGCACTGCCGCCAGCACGCGCTCCAGGCTTCCCTCCCGTGTGACCCTGGAAAGGTCGCCGCGTCTCTGGCTTCCTTGCTCCCTGGAAGCAAGGATGCAGCAGTAGCTGAGTCTCAGGGTGTTCTGAGGACCAGGAGAATTGGCTCTGTCCGATGTCACGTGGCTGAGTTCTCCCCACACCATGGACCCTGCATCTTGTGGTCCGGGTGCTTCATTTCATAGAACCCTCACATCACTCAGGCTCTGCCAACCTGCTGCTCCACTGTTAATTGGGGCTTTTGAACAGATGTCAGTGTCTCAGTCTAAGAAAACAGTCTGGAAGCAAAGTGGTCACCTCCAAGTGGATACCTCATCATACCCTTGGTGATTTCAACAGCTTTTAAACACATCTGAAAACAAGGGCCTGCTTCTTAAATTACTATTTAGTAAGTAATGACCAGTCAAAAAGCAAACTAAAAGAATATCTAATTATACACTGTGATTGGTATTGGATCCTTGGAATACTCGATCACTATGAAATAACTGACAAATATTTCTCATTTTTTGATTTTATATACCATATCAAAATAACATTTTAAATATCAATGCTTTCTTGGGGCTTCCTAAGATGGCAGAGGAATAGGATGGGGAGACCCCTTTCTCCCCCACAAATTCATCAAAAGAACAATGAGTGCTCACTTCGGCAGCACATAGACTACAATTGGAAGGACACAGAGAAGATCAGCATGGCCCTGCACAAGGGTGACGTGCAAATTCGTGAGGCGTTCCATATTTTTACCCAATGCAGTCTATTTGTTCAACGCCATCATGGACAAATAATTTCACAGTTTGTATGGAAATACAAAACACCTCAGATAGCCAAAGCAACCTTGAGAAAGAAGAATGGAACTGGAGGAATCAACCTGCTTGACTTCAGGCTCTACTACAAAGCCACAGTCATCAAGACAGTATGGTACTGGTGCAAAGACAGAAATATAGATCAATGGAACAAAATAGGAAGCCCAGAGATAAATCCACACACCTATGGACACCTTATCTTCAACAAAGGAGGCAAGAATATACAATGGAGAAAGGACAATGTCTTTAACAGGTGGTGCTGGGAAAACTGGTCAACCACTTGTAAAAGAATGAAACTAGAACACTTTCTAACCCCATACCAAAAAATAAACTCAAAGTGGATTAAAGATCTAAATGTAAGACCAGAAACTATAAAACTCCTAGAGGAGAACATAGGCAAAACACTCTCCGACATAACTCACAGCAGGATCCTCTATGATCCACCTCCCAGTATAATGGAAATAAAAGCAAAAATAAACAAATGGGATCTAATTAAAATTAAAAGCTTCTGCACAACAAAGGAAACTATAAGCAAGGTGAAAAGACAGCCTTCTGAATGGGAGAAAACAATAGCAAATGAAACAACTGACAAACAACTAATCTCAAAGATATACAAGCAACTTATGCAGCTCAACTCCAGAAAAATAAACGATCCAATCAAAAAATGGGCCAAAGAACTAAATAGGCACTTCTCCAAAGAAGACATACGGATGGCTAACAAACACATGAAAAGATGTTCAACATCACTCATTATCAGAGAAATGCAAATCAAGACCACAATGAGGTACCATTTCACACCAGTCAGAATGGCTGATAAACGACCCCATCAAAAAATGGGCCAAAGAACTAACATTTCTCCAAAGAAGACATACAGATGGCTAACAAACACGTGAAAAGATGCTCAACATCACTCATTATTAGAGAAATGAAAATCAAAACCACAATGAGGTACCATCTCAGGCCAGTCAGAATGGCTGTGTTCCAAAAGTCTACAAGCAATAAATGCTAGAGAGGGTGTGGAGAAAAGGGAACCCTCTTACACTGCTGGTGGGAATGCAAACTAGTACAGCCACTGTGGAGAAGAGTGTGGAGATTCCTTAAAAAACTGGAAACAGAACTGCCTTATGACCCAGAAATCCCACTGCTGGGCATACACACCGAGGAAACCAGAACAGAAAAAGACATGTGTACCCCAATGTTCATCGCAGCACTGTGTATAATAGCCAGGACGTGGAAGCAACCTAGACGTCCATCAGCAGATGAATGGATGAGAACGCTGTGTACATATACACAACAGAGTATTACTCAGCCAGTAAAAGAACACATTTGAATCAGTTCTAAGGAGGGGGATGAATCAAGCCTATTATACAGAGTGAAGTAAGCCAGAAAGAGAAACACTGATACAGTATACTAACGCAAATATATGGAATTTAGAAAGATGGTACCAAAAGCCCTGTATGCGAGACAGCAAGAGACACAGACGCACAGAACAGACATTTGGACTCTGTGGGAGATGGAGAGGGTGGGATGATTTGGGAGAATGGCACTGAAACATGGATAATATTATATTAGAAACAAATCGCAAGTCCAGGTTCAGTGCATGACACGGGATGCTCGGGGCTGGTGCACTGTGATGACGAGAGGGATGGTGTGGGGAGGGAGTGGGGAGGGGGTTCAAGGTGGGGAAAACATGTACACCCAGGGCAGATTCATAGCAATGTATGGCAAAACCAATACAATATTGTAAGTAATTACCCTCCAATTAAAATAAATAGTAAATATCAATGCTTTTCTTCAAATTTCTACCAGAAAAGAAAGAAGTTAAGGAAAATTAGCCAATTCATTGTGTTTATTGGAAATTTTGCTTTCCTGTACCTCTAAGCTTATACAAAGGACAATAAAATAGCATGTAGCTAAGACTGATAAAAACAAGTAAACCAGACTGTAAAAAAAATTCATACCGAACTGTACAAACCTACAAATATTTGACCTCATGCTGACTATGGTCACTTTATAACACCTGTTTTAAAACAGTTAATTTAGAGGCTGAAAGAAGTATGAAAAACTATGAGAAAAGTCATATAACAGAATAGGATCGTTATCCTAAACATACATGGAGCTAATTAAAAAAAAAAAAGACATAAAACCCAAAAGTAAAACCACACAAAGGACATATAAATAGGCACTTTTCAGAAAAGATACAAATGTTTGATCCACATGAAAGCTGCTCATTCTCATGAACAATCAGAATGTTAAAGGCTCAGCACCTGTAGCAGTGAGCAGAGGATGGACGTGCCCACCTGCTACCCTTCCTGAGGACGGGAAGGGCTGAAGCCAAGGGGGCGGGAATGAGGCAGAATTCACTGAGATCTGAGAGCCTCCCTCTGTCGCTTCCTTCTAAAGTCCATCTGAGCAGCACGCACACAC
The DNA here is from genome assembly GCA_006410535.1 of Litocranius walleri. Taxonomy (NCBI): domain Eukaryota; kingdom Metazoa; phylum Chordata; class Mammalia; order Artiodactyla; family Bovidae; genus Litocranius; species Litocranius walleri. The sequence continues at coordinate 809,904 of SJYG01000646.1, forward strand.
AGGACAGAACCACACACACGGTCCCTGCCGGCTCGGCCCGGGCTGGGCCCCACCCCACGCCCACCCGGGGGCTGGCGGCTCGTCTCGGTACAGCCACCCCTGAGCGCGCCGCCCACCACCTTGGGAAAGGGTGAGGCGGACACACTCTGCTGCTGAGCCTGAAGCTCTGGCACCGTGGCCACCAGATACGAAGAGCCGGCCCGTCGGAAAAGACCCTGATGCTGGGAAAGATCGAAGGCAAAGGAGAAGGGGCCCGCAGAGGACGAGGGGCTGGATGCATCAGCAACTCAATGGACATGACTCTGAGCAAACTCTGGGACGTAGTACAGAACAGAAGAGCCGAGCCTGCTGCAGCCCACGGGGTCACAAAGAGTCGGACACGGCTCAGCAACTGAACAACAGCAGGCACACACGTGCTGAGATGCAAAGGCTTTCTCTGTGCACAGGGGACCAGCCCTGACACTGGGCGTGGGGGCAGGGCGAGGAGGAGAGTGTGGGAGGACTCTGGCTTTGTCTGCATTTTTATTCAATAAGAGCACACTCACAGATCACTTGAGGTGGGTATGAAAAAAACTTAAAAATCATGGAAGCACTGTAACTAAATAGAATCAGAGTAAAAAAGGAAAAACTTAAAAAAAATTCTGCATAGGAAAAGATAATCAAAATATTTATAGGTATAAAAAAGTTTAGCAAGTCTCACAACACACGGAACCCTTCCAACATGTGGAAAACAACATCAGATACATTCTATCGATCACATCTTTGTTTGGGCCAATTCATCAGCAAGTGTGGTATGATCTGTGTTAGTTCTCTGACAATCAGCTCATCGAAGCTTCAGGAACATGTGAACAGGGCAGTTATAGGGCTCCTCTTACAGGCATTGACCGAACGGTTCCAGGAGTGCGAGGTCGTGACTAGGGTCCCACACCCTGCCCACCGTGTGGGTCTGAGCCCACAAGGCCTCTCTGCACCACAAGGCCCGCCTCCCGTCTGCACAGGTCCTCGGTCTCTATCTGCTTCGGGCAATCAGGAGAATGACTTACCGAGAGGAAATCATAAGTCTTCTCTCCAAAAAGCCTGTTGGCGGTTCTGAGCAAGTACTGTGTGTCCGTCCTATTAACCTCACTGAGAAGGTTCTGGAATCCCTGGTGGACATCTTCACCTCCCCCACTGCTCTTGCTTAGAGAAAGCGTCTGAAATCATAAACAGATAAAAACCCACAGCTGCAGTACACCTTGACTACAGGAGAGTGAGGCCTGCCTGTCAGCACGGCCTGTGGGATTTGGATCACAGACAGCAGCTCTTGGGCCAAAGAAAGAGTGTCGACTGCCACCCAGAACCAGCTTCCTGAACGTACCTCGGACATCTGGGCTGCGGTGTTGCCCCTGGCCCCCATGAGGACCATGGCCAGGGCAGAGGAGAGGCTTAGGGGCGAGATAAACACATTTTTCGAGTTGTCCTCACCCAGCTTTTTCAGAAGGGTCAAGGCAAAGGTGCCGTTTGCTTCTGACAGCGCATCCATGGTGGCGAGGCTGAAAGGATGGATTTAAAATCAGTGTCACGCAAATTCAGGCCACAGGTCGACCGCGGCTCACTCTGCTCTTAACTGTTGTTAGCACTGACGCTCTGCTTCGACGAGCAAACAGGTACGTGTGCAAAACTCGGTTTCCTCAGGGCCTCAGACCCCCCCTGCCCCCCCACGTGGGCTTCTGACATGTGAACACGGCTGAGAGACAGTGCTGAACAGACAGGGCACTGGGACACGGCCTGGGAGGGTCGGGAAGGAGCTGTTGGCTTTTGGTACCGTTTCTAGATTGTTCGGTGTGTTTGGGGCCTGTAGGTATGATTTTATAACAAGAATCACTCAAAATGATCAATCCAAACACACAGTTACACAAGTTGAACATTATGTAAAGAGAGAGAAAGACCCTGCTTAGCATAACCTGAAGGCTTGAGATAAAAGAGAAGTAAATCCCGTACAAAGAAGCATGAAAGCCTCAAAAACAAGCCCCCTGATGCCAAGGTCTCCTCCTCTGGGACCTCTACCTGTGCCAAAGCCCGAATCCAGAGCCTGTTGCTGAGCTCCTGTGGCCCCAGGCCCAGGCCCTGTCACCCCACTCAGTACAGGGCTTGGGACGCGCCCATGTCCACCTCTAGGGCCCGGCCTCGGAGGTTGACAGCCCCACCAACGAGGGCGTTTGGTCCAGAACAGTACACTGTGGGAAGGGGCGGGGGTGCACGAGGCCTCAGGGCCTCTCTGCCTGATGGGAAGGGATGGCAGCTGAGAGGTCCCAGTTCTTCAGCAGAAGCAGCGTCAGTCCTGGATAAGAACCTGGGAGAAACAAGCAGGTGAGCCCGAGGAAAGGGCATGAAGCTGCAGGCCGTGCAGGCTGGCAGCCCTGCTCCAGGCCCTGTGTCAGTCCCTGATTTCTGCTCCCTGCATGAGGACGGGGACGCACCAGGTAATCTGTGCTCCTGATGGCGTGCAGGGCAGCTCACCCCAAAACACTCCACTGCAGCACAGTGATTGCTCTGAAGTGAAGAGACTTGAGAAACAGCTGGTGCAAAAAGCATACACAGCCCTTCTTGTGTTCCCCCTGGAGCTGAAAATAAATCACGTGGAAATACTGTTCCTGAACCAGGAGGTAGGAGACATCTTTATGGCCAAAGAGAGGAATGCAAGGCTGAAAAGGCTGAAAAGAAACCAGCAAACCCTGATACTTCACGACCTTGCTGCCCCAGGCAACCCCCTTGTCTGTCAAGTCTTCACACACGCATGCTGCCTGCCCTGTCACTTCTTGAGCCTTGTATCTTCGAGGTTCGCACAAAATTCAGTGGGGTTGGTTTTCGCTATTGATTTGTCTTAGGTCAATTTAATTCCTAGTCCAGCCAGGAAGAATGTAGAGGAAAGGAAACACCCTCCCCCTCCACCACACACACACACATTCTCTTCCATCTTTAATATCCAATTTCTTGCTTAGTAGCTGTTAGGTAGGTAGAACAGGGAAAAGGAGTCCAAAACGGCGGGGGCTACAGACAAGGAAGGAAAAGCCCGCGAAAATGAAACAAAAGAAGGTCCGAGGACCAGAGTGAGGACCTCAGGTAAAACAAACAACACTGCTGGCTGGCCCAGTTCACACAGGACAGGCCCGGGGAGAGGGAATCAGATAAACAGAGGAGCCAGACCTGGCTCTCGCTCCCGCAGCTGGGGCGCTCTTCTCCTGTCTTTAGATCGACGCGCCCTCACGCCTCGAAGATGGATTTCCCTGCTCTCTTCTCAATAAAACAGAGCTGTGACACTGATTTGCCTGAGAGCTGTGACGCGGTCCATTCGAGACCTGAGAGCTGTGACGCGGTCCATTCGAGACCTGAGAGCTGTGACGCGGTCCATTCGAGACCTGAGAGCTGTGACGCGGTCCATTCGAGACCTGAGAGCTGTGACACGGCCTATCCAAGACCTGAGAGCTGTGACTCGCCGAGGGGGCTTTAATGTCCGTCACTCCAAATCTTTGTTGTGACGAGACAAAGAATCGAGGAACATACACTTACGTAACAGTAGCTAAGTCATGTCTGACTCGTTTGTGACTCCATGGACTACAGCCTACCTGGCCCCTCTGTCCATGGATTTTCCAGGCAAGGAACTGGAGTGGCTTATCATTTCCTTCTCCAGGGGATCTTTCTGATCCAGAGATGAACCTGAGGCTCCTGCACTGCAGAAGGATTCTTTCCACTGAGCCACCAGGACAGGCTTTAGTATCTAATAGCTTAACACTAATACAGAGAAAAGCAGAAGATCACTCGTTGTCAAAGGCCACAGCGAGTCTGGTAATAGTTCTTTTTCTCCACTGACAACAGTTGCTGATGGTCATTAAAGGTGAGAGCATACCCACTCCCTGTAAAATCGCTAAACTCAAAAGGAAGGAATGAAGCAGTGAGGCCCAGAGGTTTGTTCAGGATACTCTGACGGCAGAAAAGACATCAATCGTGAGATAAGGGAAGAGTCCATGCTGATGCAGGCCCCGAAATCAAACAGGAAGCGCTGCTTTGTGCACTCCCCGGGGCACTGACACAGAACACCAGAGGCAGCACCGAGCTCCCCAGGCAAGGACTCGCGAGGGTCCTGGTGCCCAGGGCTGGGGTGAATTGCTCTGCTGTTTCAGGCCCTGCAGACTCAACTCAGGAACAAGGCAAGGAAAGCTATCAGAAACAACACAAAATGAGCATCATTAGGAAACTCTGTGACGGCTGACCCGCAGAGCAGCCAGAATCCAGGAAGCAGTCCAACACGGGGGAAGGAAGGGAGCAGAACCCACTCCCAGAAGAGTTGATCTAAAAAGCAGTGTAGTTCCGCTGGGCTCCAAGGAGCAGAGTGAGAGCTGAGCTCCAGGTCATGACTCTGCAGGCCACCCTTCATCACTGTGGCCGCGCCCCCTCCCCAGAAAAGACACAGAGAGAGAATGGGGGCGCAAACTACAACATCCTTTCCAAACAGAAGCTTGAACAGTTCGAGAACCATTCATTTCCAATAGGGACAAAGTGAGACAGGGATTTCTTCTCACACTGTGCACATGATGCTATAAAGTGGTGGCCCAGTGTGTCCAGTGTAATTAACAATTGCTGTTGCTGTTTGTCACTAAGTCGTGTCCTACTCTTTGATGACCCCGTGGACTATATAGCCCGCCAGGCTCCTCTGTCCACGGGATTCTTCAGGCAGGATAGTGCACTCCCCGGGGCACTGACACAGAACACCAGAGGCAGCACCGAGCTCCCCAGGCAGGGACTCGCGAGGGTCCTGGTGCCCAGGGCTGGGGTGAATTGCTCTGCTGGTTCAGGCCCTGCAGACTCAACTCAGGAACAAGGCAAGGAAAGCTATCAGAAACAACACAAAATGAGCATCATTAGGAAACTCTGTGACGGCTGACCCGCAGAGCAGCCAGAATCCAGGAAGCAGTCCAACACGGGGGAAGGAAGGGAGCAGAACCCACTCCCAGAAGAGTTGATCTAAAAAGCAGTGTAGTTCCGCTGGGCTCCAAGGAGCAGAGTGAGAGCTGAGCTCCAGGTCATGACTCTGCAGGCCACCCTTCATCACTGTGGCCGCGCCCCCTCCCCAGAAAAGACACAGAGAGAGAATGGGGGCGCAAACTACAACATCCTTTCCAAACAGAAGCTTGAACAGTTCGAGAACCATTCATTTCCAATAGGGACAAAGTGAGACAGGAATTTCTTCTCACACTGTGCACATGATGCTATAAAGTGGTGGCCCAGTGTGTCCAGTGTAATTAACAATTGCTGTTGCTGTTTAGTCACTAAGTCGTGTCCTACTCTTTGATGACCCCGTGGACTATATAGCCCGCCAGGCTCCTCTGTCCACGGGATTCTTCAGGCAGGAATTCTGGACTGGATTGCCATGCCCTCCTCCAGGGAATCTTCTGGACCTAGAGATCAAACCTGTTTCCTGTACTGGCAGGTGGATTCTTTCGACTGAGCCCCCTGGGAGCCTCAAGTACATTTCAAGTGCACAGAGCAGTACAGTGGCTGTGAAATGTGTTTCTGCAGCTGCACTGAAGTCAAGCACAAAGGCATTCATGACAGTGAAGGTGAATGTCGCTCAGTTGCGTCTGACTCTTGCGACTCCATGGACCATCAGTTCAGTTCAGTTCAGTTCAGTCGCTCATCGTGTCCGACTCTTTGGGACCCCGTGAACCGCAGCACACCAGACCTCCCTGTCCATCACCAACTCCCGGAGTTCACTCAGACTCACGTCCATCGAGTCCGTGATGCCATCCCGCCATCTCATCCTCGGTCGTCCCCTTCTCCTCCTGCCCCCAATCCCTCCCAGCATCAGAGTCTTTTCCAGTGAGTCAACACTTCTCATGAGGTGGCTAAAGTACTGGAGTTTCAGCTTCAGCATCATTTCTTCCAAAGAAATCCCAGGGCTGATCTCCTCCAGAATGGACTGGTTGGATCTCCTTGCAGTCCAATCTTCTCCAACACCACAGTTCAAAACATCAGCTCTTCGGCATTCAGCTTTCTTCACAGTCCAACTCTCATATCCATACGTGACCACTGGAAAAACCATAGGCTTGACTAGAGAGACCTTTGTTGGCAATACAGTCCATGGAATTCTCCAGGCCAGAATACTGGAGTGGGTAGCTGAGAGGTCGGGCATGTTGAGACATGCCTGGAAAAGTGCCTTGGACAAGTCCCGGCGGTTGGCCAATGCCCAAACAGAAACCAAGAGCGGACCAAACTTCCGGGGACCAACCCCCGTGGCCTGGCCCAATCAGGTGCCAACACGAAGCCCTTGGACACCAACCACCGCTTCAGCCTGCGCTTTCTACCTTATATGAGAGAACCTGGTTTGAGCACCAGCCCTGGCTATAAAATCCCTCCTCACCCCTCATACCTCGCAGACTCCCTTCCCTTTCTCGCTTGCCCCCCGGGAGTTCTGCCCGAGAGCGACCGCCCAATAAAGGCTTCCATCAACGGTCCCTAGAGGTGGCTCTTTCTTCCCACAGCATTTCTTACACCTGGTGCCCAATATGGGGCTCGAGGTGAGGGCCCCTGGCCCTCGCCATTGAGGCCCCTTCAAGCTCCACCGCCGAGGTAGCCCCTGACCCAGGTGGCTGACCAACCTCCCAGACGGCAGAATACGGGGTAAGTCCCTTCGGCTTTGGGACCTGCCCTCCCTGGCGACCATTTCCTAGGGCCCCGTAACTGGTGTGCACTTACTGGGCCCTCCCATGGCAGGTTCTTGCCTCCTTCCGTTTCTCGGCTCGTGAGGGAGATGTCCCAAGTGGCTGAGTAAACCTCCGGCTTGAGCCTTCCTCGGTCCCCAGCTAGAGAGGGAGACGTCCCAAATGGCTGCACGTACCCCTGGCCTCTTCTAAGGTCCCACGCCGGCTCCCCTGACACGCCTGAAGACGTTCAGACGACAGTGGTCACCTCCACGCCACGTGGTCGCCATGAGATTGCCGGCTTCCAAACCCGAGTCCAACTGGTCCACCCCACCCCTAGAATGTCTATTAGCTAATCTATGGACCTTATGGCTAATGGACTACATTTGCCCCAAGCAGCTCACCTTTTTGTGCTCACAGGCCTGGCCACAATATCCTCTAGATAACGGCTCTCACTGGCCAGCCACAGGGACATTAGACTTTAACGTCCTCGGTGATTTAGATAATTACTGCCGGAGAACGGGAAAATGGTCTGAAGTCCCCTATGTTCAGGCCTTTGGGGCGTTGCGCTCTCGCCCCACCCTGTGCACCACGTGCACTCCCAGTCAGATCCTACTCACCATGGCCCCCTCCCAGTTTCACCTTCCTCAGCCAAGCTAATGCCCGCTCCTGAATCATCGGCTTTCCCTGTACCCCCAGAGGATCTGATGGCTCCACCTCCTTACAGCACTCCTACTGCCTCCACCCCCTCCACTTGATCCCTTCATTCTCCGCTTCTGCCCCAGAGTCTCCGCTGCCGGCCTTGGACCCTCCCGCCCTTAACCCTATCCTGTACTCTCCCCTTCCCCCCGTTACCCCCCCTCTCTCTCTGGTTAGCTCCCACACCCGCTCCCACAGCAACCCTCCAAAGGCATCCCCTCCCCCTCCCCCGGCCCCGTTATTCCCTCTGCGACAGGTGGCTGGAGCTGAGGCCCTAGCCCAAGTCCATGTCCCCTTTTCTCTCCAAGACTTAGCATAGATTGAGACCAAGAAGGGGGTGGCGGCCAGCTGTGGGTATGCTATATGATAGAGTGTATCCTCGATGGGATGGAAGTGTCCTCTCATAAGGTTGTAAACCTCTTCAAACTAGATGAGGTGACTCAGGGGCTTGACGAAAACCCGGCCATGTTCCTTAATTGGCTGACTGAGGCCCTCGTTCAATACACCAGGCTGTCCCCTGAGTCCCCCATAGAGGTGGCCACCTTAGCCAACCATTTTATCTCCCAATCCGGAAAAAGCTGGCCAAGGCCGAGGACGGCCCTCAGACCCCTATTCGAGACCTGGTAAAAATGGCCTTTAAGGTTTACAACACCCGTGAGGAAACTGCTGAGGCCAGCCGAAAGGCAA